>OZ022240.1:14622219-14929719 GCA_963978895.1 Erpobdella octoculata | reverse complement strand
TTAGTTTAATTAATAACATTAGTCATTCGTGCATTAAACATATAGAAATATTTTTTTAAATAGGCTTTTTTTAAAATTATTTTTTAATTCCTAAATAATTTGTTGCCATTTATTTGACGTTTATAGTGACAACTTTAAACTTCTAGCCATTGGGAAGCTGGTTGAAAATTGACTACAAGATTCCGTCTAAACAGACGAGAGACATCAGATTGCTTATTGCATGTAAAATATTTTCAGTTTAACTAATTATTTATTAAACATAATAATTGAAACAAGTTTGCTCTTTTCATTTGTCATATAATTCAAATATATTATTTTTATGAAAATAACATTTTTATCACATTAACTATGTTTATTATATTGTTAGTAAATTGTATTATTTATTTAAATGATATAATTATTGCATCGAATTGAAGAATGTTAATTATCATTTCAATGGATAAATTAACAATATTAATTTTATTGGTTATTTAGCTTCAAATACTTCATTACAATGCTTTATTAATAAAGTGAAATTTCACAGAAGCAACATTTTTTATTTTATTTCTCTCATTTCTATCCATTTGTTTTTACATTTCAAAATTCATTTTTTTTTAATATTTTTAAACATTTCATAAAATAAAACTGCAGACGTTTTTGTCTTGGGTTCTGAAACTCTTCGATCTAAGGGTTTTGCATAAATTTTTTAGATTAATTCTTCGAAAATATATAAATATGTGCCATAGTGACATAATTATCAGGTCTTCAATTGACTTATAAAATAGTTGCAATGTAAACAAAACACATTTAAAGTGTCGAATGTTTTTAAATTATTTTTTTTCAAGTAACAAATATGATTTGAATAATCTTTTTCAAACAACAAAACATCAAATATTGAACATTAAATTTATTAAACAAACATTGTTAACTTGACGCAATAAACTTTAAATATTTTGTTCTAGAATATAAACACTAAAAAGCTGAGTTGCTCCCACAGGGAATGTGAATAGACATAAAATCTGAAACTCTTCGATCTAAGGGTTTTGTGTGGAATGCATCTACAATGAATTACTTTAGAATTTTAAAGATTCATTCAATGCTTTTAGCTTAAACCAAATTCAATTATTTTTTGTTTTAAGGTAAAATACTTTCTTGAAGGAAGAACACTCAGGGTAAATCAAAATTAAAAATACAACAAAATTTAAAACAGTTTTGCACGCAATTGCAAAATACATTAAAAAAGAACTTTCTAATTCCAAAAAAATAATATGAAGCAATGTTGGCATGGAATTGTCACATGGACGAAAGTAGTTTACATCATTTGTGTCTGCTCTCTTACATCTCCTGTTCTAAATAAACTTGTTTTCTTGTTTTTTTTCTTGGCGTTCTTTCAATTTGATGGTTTTGTGTTTTTAATGTGGTTTAAAATGTCTTGCTTGTGTGTTGATAATGTGGTTCAACATTTGTTGCTTGTGTGTTGATAATGTGGTTCAACATTTGTTGCTTGAACGTTTATAATGTGATTCAACATTTGTTGTTTGTATGTTTATAAATAATAGCTAGTTTGCTTAAAATTTTACTCATTTTTAGGTATATATGAAAATATTATAATATAACTTTTAATATAATATAATAACTTTATTCAAACCAATTCCGTTTTTATTATTTTGAATTTCCAGTTTACGGCAGAAGTCATTAACTTCTTGTAATTATTTTCAACATAACTTTAATAAAAATTAAAAAAGTTAGCAGCCAAACAAGAAAGTGAAATTGCAGGTTTATAGATCTGATAGTAGTTGTATTTTTTATAGATCTGATAGTAGTTGCAGGTTTATAGATCTGATGAAAGCAATTTACTCTTGTAACTATGTTCACCACTTTGATGGCTCATTCAACTTTGCCTTTTTTATGGGTTTTCAAAAGAAAAACAATTAATTTACATTTTACAATTTTCTTCCGTGCAAGAGAAATTAATGCTTGAAGTTTTCAGGGAAACTGAAGCGAGTAATTTGAGAGAGGTTGATAAAAATTGATGTTGCTAGAGATTTAATTACGATTTCTTAGTCACCATTTTATTCTCTTTGCTGCCAATCAAGAAAAACAAAATAGAACTTGAAAAAAACGAGAAAAACAAAACAGAAAACAAAATAAAAAAAAGAAAACTTTTTCATTTCAACATTGTTGGGAAAATTTTTTTCTTCAACACTAAAGAAATCTTCATTTTTAACAAAACCAACATAAAAATAAATATTTCAAATAAACTATTTCAAGTTTTTCTTATAGAATCATAAAAATAAAGCGTTTATGATTAGGCTTTTTTATTTCAGATTTTTTTTAAAATACAATATTACACTTTCTTATGTTTCCCTTGGCCAGACGTATAGATTGAACTCCCGAAAATAATTTATAGCAAACAATTGAAATAAATATTTTCACCAGTATAATCCAATTTAGGCAAATACACATTAAAGGTATAAATAACATTCCTGAATGGAACATCGAATTTGTAAGAGTGCAACCGACGCAGGTGCATGAAATTTGAGGTCACTCTTTTATGACTTGTGGTTACATTTTAACGACGTGTGATCACATTTTATGACGAGTGATCACATTTGGTGGGTTTTGCCTTAGCTTTATGATATGTCTCGTCTCGTGACTGTGACGTTTTGATTTTGAGACTTTAACGTCTCAAGACGTAGTTTACGGCTGACGAGAAGGTTTCAGTAGTTTTTGTAAGTCTTCTTTTAAGTATGGAAATTCTAGATCCATACAAATCAATAAATTATTTTTTCAATAAAATTCTTTACTCTAAACATATTTTAACTTGCGGCCGAAGTGGGTCAGGTCATAAAATTAAAAGCGGTAGTGGGTCGGGTCGTGTCAACGTTTCTGGTGAATCGGGTCGGCAAATTTTGACCTATGGTGGTCTCTACAGGTGCGCGACCATCGAAAGTAGAACTTCTATTTTAGTATTTTATCTTATGTTTAATTAAACTTATTTACATTTTTGAAATGATTAACCTTTTTATAACAAATAAAAAATATATTCAATAAATTGGTTAATATAAAAGAGTACACAAACTCTGGTGTATGCAACATTTTCGGCCCACAACCATTTACCATTCAATTTTCAGTGTTTCCAATATATCTTGAACATTTATGTACTGTGTTCAGTGTTTCTAGTTAAGTTTTAATTGTGTTCTCAATACTTACTTGTTCTTTCGTTCAATAAATAAACTTAATTGAGCCTAATTATTAGAAAAAGACATTACGTAATTCAATTAAGTTAAATATGACTTTTTAAGAATCCCAATTACAAAAAAGTTGTTTTTTTATGAAGATATTTTTAATTAAAATTTTATAACAAACATGGAAAGAAATTTTAAAAGTTTAGAAACGTTCGGTGCATTAATGTGATGAGAAGTGGCGAATTTATGAGTTGTGAGCAGATGTTTTGAAGGAGGCGTTGATGCTCATGGACATAAACAAGTACCTCACGTCGGCACCTCAACACTTTATAATCACCTTCTTTTTGTTGTTCCCGTTATGAAACAACCCAGTCACACGACAAAAAGTCGCTAGTATCATTTCATGGTTATCAATTCACGGACATCAATTCACGATCATCAATTCACGGGTATCAATTCATGCGAATCAATTCATAGTTCATAAATATTAATTAATGGATATCAATTCATGGATATCATCCCAATCACATGAAAATTTGCTTACGTCGTTCACAAGAAGCCATTTATGCGCACCAATTCACTAATTTGAAAGAATACGTTCATATCAATTCACCGAAGTGAAAAGAGTTCAGATACATCAATTCACTTATGTAAAACAGTTCATGTGTGTAAATTCACTCAAACGAACCGCAACACAGTTCATTTGTTTTAAAAATTATTGGAGCAAAACGAAGTAATGAGATAGTAGGGGTCATTATTTTCTGCAAAAATTATAAAAGTTTTCTGGAAATAACATAAAAATAAAATGTTCTGTTTGTATCAGTCACCAGGAACTGGATTTCAGCTCAGTGCTTTTAAAATTAAATTGCTTTTTTAAATCTTGTATATCAACTTCAACGTGTTTGCTTGTTTGCTTGAGCATATGTTGGGACTCTTTGGCATTTAAAAGAGACCAACTTCCCGTTATCCAATCAAGCTGAAATTTAGTGGATTTATTTGTCGTCACAAATCAGATTGATTGGACAAAATTTAAATAAAATAAAACTAAATAAAATCTTTTTTTATTCAAATTACAAATTTTTTGTAAAAAAATAAACCATCAGTTTTAATTTTAAAAAAAAACAATATTTAATTTTTAATTTAAAAATTAAAATAAAAACTTTGTTTTGCCCATATTGATTCGAAAGTTTATTATATTTTTAATCCTCACTTAATTACCTGATATGTAAAATATAAGACTGTGGTTTTGTTTTATTTTTATATGCTTATTATCATCAAAAATTGAATTGCAAAAAATAAGAAGCCGCAAATTACAATATATAGAAGATTTGTGAAAAATGAAGTTTTTACTGTTTCAATTGTTAAATCATCTAATTGGATGGCTAATAAAACTTCTATTTAAATTGAATATATTTATAATCATATAAGCAGATATTATGAGATTATATGTGAACGAAAGTTGCTCAGACGAAGCACATTCTTCACATGACCACCGAAACATTTATGGAAGTACATCTGACAGCATCATCTCAAATATCAAAGTACTGTCTCAAGATTTCAGAGCATTTATTAGCCTCAATAGCAGTGACGCGGAAGAACATGCATCAATACAAGTCTTCATAAGGGACTGATGCAGAAAGTGTTTTGCGGTTATAATATAAACGTAGTCCTGCCATCCAATGACAACACGAGTTGTGCTATCAAAGAGTTGAATTTAATTATTTGAGATAAAATGAAATATTTTGCAAATGTAATTGTAGATAAACTTAACCCTGGAACAATCAGTTTCTTACTGGGGTTAAAATGAACACAGGTTTTTATAATTGAAAACATTACATTTCTTTTGACAAAAGTATAGTATACTAAAATTTAAAATAATTTAGTTATTTATTATTAAAAGAATTTGTAAATATTATTTTTTAATAGAATAGTATGCAGTTAAAAATATATAATACTACACCTATTATGTCTTATCCTAACTAAATAAAAAAACCTTCAAAAACCTAATAACGCTATGTAAAATAAACCCACCCATCTACTAAATAGAATTTTATTTTTTTAATTTTTAATTAGAATGCGCATTTTTATAAAATTTTATTTACATAAAATCAATTTTTATTTTTTTGTTATTCAGTTTAACCAGACCTGCAGATTTTTTTAAACAATTTTTATTAAATTTCAAGTAACTGTCAATGCAGTCATCTCTACATATATATATATATATATATATATATATATATATCCAAATGTCTGTTTGTTTGTCAGTTTGTCTGTCTTCTATACAAATTCAAACTGTTGATTCAATTTTAACAAAATTTGGCATAGAGGTAGATCTCAAAGAGAAGAAAAAATAGGGTAGTTTTTAATTTTTTTTTATATTTTTTTATGACCAAACCAAAAATGTCTATGTACGAACAATGAAGTTATTGTCCAACAAAATTCAAATTTAGTTTACGTAACAAAGTTTGAAGGTTTCAAGCAAGTTTTAGCAAATCTATTTTACATTTTATGGGCAAAACAAAGTAAGGGGGAAGAGGAACAAAGAAAAAGGATGGGAGTGAGAAAAAGAGCGGGATTAGGAAAGCGACTAGAAGCGGGAAACCGCGCAGGAACGGAAGAGCGAGTGGGGGAAGGAACGGGAGAGCGATCGGAAAAGCAAGCGGGAGAGTGAGCGGGAACGAGAAAGCGATTGGTAGTGGGAGAGCGAGAAGGAGCAAGAGAGCAAGCGAGGAAAAAAACGGGAGCGAGAGAGAGAGAAGAAAAACGCGAGAGTTAAAAACGGTAGAAAAATCTATAAGAACCCCGGCAACGCCTGGTAACCCCGCTAGTTTGTTATAAAAATTTAAAAATTTAAAAAACTAATAATTTAATAATATTAACAATTTTTTAAAGTAATTTATGGTCGAAACGTTAAAATGAAGTTTTTTTTATAAATGTAAAAAATAAGTTTAGCTGAAGTAACAATACATAATTTATTCATTATTATAGTAACAATTATAAATATATATAATATTTTTTGTATAATATTTAAAAACTACAATTTTTTTTGTTAAAACTATGTAACTGTTTTTATACAAAAACAATTGAAATATTATTATTTAACCGATCTTAAGACATGGAAGTAATTCCTATGTGTTATTAATTTAATCTATATAATGTTGTTTACAGTTTATTTGTTTATTTTGTTTCAAATTAAAGACACCTAACTAAATTATCTTTTCATATTTGAAATAAACAAAACTACAAAAACATTGCATTCTGTCCATAAATTATCGGTGTTGAGCGCATCAATCAACTTACAATCGCAGGATTACTGGTTTCCTCATTGTCAAGCAACCCAATGTCGCAAGACTTTGTTTTCATTCTTTAAGCAAACAGTTGTATCTCTAAAAGGATTTGAAGATGTCAAAATTTCAATTGAAAGTTATACAGTTGGATTTCAGATCGAACGAGCGTAAAGCTTTCAAAGCGAATAGCAAACTAGAATAAACTAACAAATATTCAACTACATATAGATAGACTTATTTTATTTTTCTTCAAACAGTCACACCACCGTTTCTATCATTTACAACTAGAGACTGCTGTTATTCAGGCACTCACATCACTACTGGCGATGGCGACGTCGTTAGATTCGAACTGCCACTTTTCAAGTCAACGGGCGAACGCCTTACCGCTATACCATCAACCCAACTGTCTGTCGAGTTAACTGTTCCAGAAAATTGCTGCAATAAGTCCAATATTTAAAAATATAAAACAAAATGAGTTTGATCCAGGGTCACAAATATTCTGAGGAAGATGAATCTCGCCTAAGGGGTTGAAATGAAAAAGGTTGAAAAGCTCTCAAAATTTAATTAGAAACACTTCCAGATCTATACGACTACAACTTCGAAGGATTTAAATACTCAAAATAATTTTAAGTGTTCTAATAAAATAAGTTTACAATTTTTACAATTTATCAAAATAGTTTGCTGATTTTGCTCAGTATGTTTTGTTGTTTAAAAGAAACAAAATAATGTTAAAACTACTAAGTAAAACAGTATGGTATCACCATACCTAATTTCCTATTTCTGTATGAATGTATGTATGTATGTATGTATGTATGTATGTATGTATGTATGTATGTATGTATGTATGTATGTATGTATGTATGTATGTATGTATGTATGTATGTATGTATGTATGTATGTATGTATGTATGTATGTATGTATGTATGTATGTATGTATGTATGTATGTTAGCAATTTCGCATAACGCGGTGGCCGCGGTGGTCAGCAGTCAGCAGTTGCTAAAATAAGTGCGCGCAGGCATGTAATAAAAATTATTGAACACTGTTAGTACTAGAGATCAAAAGAGGTGACGCTGCAATCGAAAAATAATAATGATTTTTTTTTTAAATCCATCATTTTCGACGGGTTATGTCTAGTTTATAACATAATAATAATAATATTGACAATATAAAAATAATAAATCAAATAAAAAACAATGATAGATATTCTTATTACTAATGCTTTTATTTTCCATTATTGTTATTATTATTGTTATTATTAACATAATATTATCTGTCGGAAGCAGGTGCGATGATGACGAAAACTGTGATTAAAGGGTCGCATTCGTTCTGCAATTTGAATTCATAACACCGTTTGAAGATTTTTTCATATTTTTACAATTTTTTCATATTTTTTATATGTCTTCAATGATTTCCTGTCAGAGATGCACAATTTCTGCTATTTTAAATCTTAATTTGAAAAATGTCAACTTCCACAACTCATTTTTCAACATGTGTTTTTATTAATGAAGTTTTTTTGCAATTGAAACTTGAGTGGTTTTATTTGAAAAAAATTGTACCAATCTAAATATTATTGGAATAAAACGCCATACAACGCAATTGTGACAAATATGAGAGAAAATGCTTTAAAAGTAGAAAGCGCTAAAAACAGAGTGACAACAATATAGTGAATTGTTTGAAAGTTGAAATTTCTATAATGCATTCAAAACAAAACATTGTTGTATTAATTTACATATTTGGAAATTCATTAGGAGGGTGTTTAAGATTTTATAAGTTAACTGAAGTAATGGAAACTAGTGCTGAATGGACGCGTACTAAACTTAAAAATTTAATATAAATCGGATTATACCTACCAAATTTTTTAATAAATTTCGTTTTTTCTTTTATTTCTTGTTGCAAGAAAGTACTGAGGTCGTAATTGTTTTAGTCGAAAAGTTATATTTTAGTCAAAAAGTAATTTTTTAATCGAAAAGTAATTTTTTGGATATCAAATTTTGTCAAATAACACGTCACAGAGACAAACGACTTTTTGAATTAATGCAGAATTATTCAATAACATTTCTAAAATTATTATGCAGATCAATTTGTGTTGAATTCAATTCCGCGTTTTGTTATTACGATGTCAAATGACTGACGGTGTGATGAATGGACCACCTTACTTGGTACTGAATGGACCGGTCCATTCATAACAGCATTATTATAGTTTATAGTTGCCACTACAATAGAAACTAAGCGCTTATCCAGAAGTTTGTGTTGGACGTGTGCGAGGCAAATATGAGTTTGCGGCAAAGAACATCTGGAAATGTGACGAAACAAGAATGACAACTGTTCAAGTTCCAGACCATATCAGTGACGATCGTTGAGTGGCATCGATAGTTAAATCTGAAAAAGGATTATGTGTTACTATGTGCATTACAGTAAATGTTTGTTGATTTTCTATATCACCATTTTACATCCTCCCACAAATACATTTTAAATGGATATTTTTCTTGCAAAATAGACCACTTCTCAATTTCAATCAACCAATGGAGTAATAGAGACAACTTTTTCAAGTGGTTCCAACATTTTTTCAACATGGTTTACCCAAATAAAACGACATCCTACTCAATAATATTGAATAACCATGAATCCCATCTTTTATAATGCTAAGTTCTGCAGTGTTTTGACATTTTTGTTTAAATAAGCGTATTGAAAATTGTTTAATGTAATTTTTTGGGTTAGTGAAAATTAACATTGTTGCAGTTTGTAGTGTCAAAATATGCATTATGATTGGTTCAATGTTTCCGTTGAGCAGAACCCCGATTTATATGATGGTCCATTCAAAACATGGGGTGGTCTAAACTGTATACATTGGGTAGTCCATTCAGTACATTTGTTTAAAATAGTTTATAGTCCTTTACACCAGGTTTTATAAAACTCTAATGGTTGCATGTAAGAAACACTTAAGTATTTCCTGTCGTGGATCAGAATATGATCCTTTTTACTTTTCCCTCTTCCTTTCTCCAGGCTTGGGACTGGCTCGCAATTAGCGAGATGGAGTTCATTCAGTACATAGAGTGGTCCATTTTTTATACATGGGGTGGTCTATTCTGTACATGGGGTAGTCCATTCAGTAAACATGGGTGGTCCTTTAATTACTACCACGAAATATTGATTGCACCACTTACGTTTCAGAGGTGGGTTCACAAAATGCTCTTTTAATAATAACCTGTCATGTAAAACTTATTGAATTTTAATTATTTGTTTTATACGTATCAGCTGTGTATTTTGCAATAATTTTTTACGAAATCTTTAAAACAAATTTATTGTTTGTTTTTAAGGGAATTTTTTGAAATTGTTGTCCACTCCACAGTTCAAAATAAAATATTGTTGTAAAATCGTCAATATCGTATTTCAGGTCCAGAAGAATGGTTTTGTAGTTTATTGGGTGATAATAAATAAAGCTTGGTTAATGCTACTTATACCTTCTAATATAATCAATGTTAATAAAAATACTTGTCGGGGTATCAATAGATGGGAAAAGTGGAATCAGTACCATAGATATAACACTACCCCCTTCTTAATCCTGTTTGTCTCGAACAGCATAGTCGCTTTTGGGAAATGCGACTCTGCTACAAACACAAAATACCTTGATCTTTACCGGTGGCCTTGACCCCAATTCGCAAACAACATGGTCAAGTCTCTTGACCGTTTGATGCAATTTTTCCAGTCCTTTTTTGGCTCATCAACAGAGTCTTTCTTTGGCTCATCGTCGCCATATCTGCACGGTTCATCACAGCTTTTTTTGCATGCCTCGTCCTGAACATATTTGCACGGTTTATCGGAACTGTCTGCTTTTTCTTTTTCCTTCACATCTTTTAGATCTTTCTCAAGAAACTCTTCAAAAGAATTTTCGAAAACACGTTCCATAAATCCAATAAATCCCTTCATCAAACTGTTATTTGATTTTAAAATGACTCTTAGTCTATCTGATCTAGAATCCTCTGTGGATTCATCTGATTTAGAATCCTCGGTACCGTTCTCTGTTCTTGGCTCATCTTTTTCAAAGTTTTTGCTGGCTGCATTGCTATTGTTGTTTTGTAGAAGTTCATCGCCGTCATCTTTGTTTTCTTCCAAGCTACAATCGAACGTTTTCTTTTCACATTCCAACTCGGCTCTTTCGTCGGTGTCAAGTTTCGTATCGTCCAGCGGATCTTTTTTAAATCATCGCCATCGTCTCTCAAATTAGTGTCTTTTTTGTCAAGTTAGCTTTGACGTATTTCTCCATTGGAGTTTTGTCCGTTTTTAAATCCTCGGTTGCTTCATCCGAGTCAGATTCGTCACTAAAATCTGACCCTGAATATTCGGTGCCGTCGTCTGTTATGGAGGCTTCCGTTTCAGAACCGTCGCTGTATGGGTAAAAGCCATCGCTGTTATTGCCATTATTATAATCATCATCGTCACTTTCATCCTCATCGTTTTGCATTTCGTTTTTAACATTTTTTTATCTTCTTTAGATTTGTTGTCGACGTCCAAACCGACTGTATCATTGTCACCATCTTTGCCAGGCTCGTCATCACCATCTTTGCATGGTTCATCTTGAACATCTTTGCAAGGTTCCTTATCATGACCGTCTTTGACAGGCTCATCATCATGACCCACCTGACCTGTGCAGTTTCTACGTCCGTCATCCGTCACATGCTCTGAGACACAGCTGGTGGACTCCAATTAAAATTGGGTTTTGTCGCAGCAACTCACATCACCAGCAACCCGCTGGTCCAGAACCGTGTCCACCACTGCCTCAGCCAACCCTGCGACCAAACTCTCCACAGTAGTACCGGCTGCTGCTACTTTGTTTTCGTGGCCAAAAATCATTCCTTCTCCTGTCTTCCCCTGTGCTGCCATGTTTTCTCTCGCTTGTTGTCCTTCTTCCTCCAGCAATTTTCTTTTTAATTTTCTCCGCTTAAGCACAGCTTCTTCGTCAATATCGAATAAATATTCATCGTCGTCAGGCCCATAGCCTTCATTCACTAACGCGGCTAAGAGGCGTTCCCTTAGTTCGTCCTTTTTACCTGTATCACTCAGGCCACGTTTCTCCACTTCGTCTATCAATTCCCTTGCCCAAAGCTCATCCAATGATTTCAAAACCATTCTTCTAATCTCACTTCTGGACACCAATGTTGTAAAATCGTCAAATCGTATAACAGGTCCAGAAGAATGGTTTTCTAGTTTATTGGGTGATAATAAATGAAGCTTGGTTAATACTACTTATACCTTCTAATATAATCAATGTTAATAAAATTACTTGTCGGGATATTAATAGATGGGAAAAGTGAAATCAGTACCATAGATATAACAATATTTTATATGGAAAGCTAACTGTTATACTAATAATTAAGTTTAAATGGTTGATGAATTGTTTTTCAGCCAGCATAAGTGATCTAAAATTGGTAAAAACATTGGCGTTTGTAATTTTAGTTCGTTATTTTGGCAAGAAGTATTTTATAACATGCATATTTTACATCAACAGTTTTTTTGAAATTTTTAAAATTTTTTTTAGTTTTTGCATAAACGGTCTTGTGAATGTTTTTTCAGGATTAATTAATTTCATGTTATAGTTAAAGTACATTCATTTTTGAATTCCACTAACATTTGTAGATTGTCTACTTAAGTTTAAAAAACCTTATGAAAACTCAACGTTAAAGTGCAAAATGCTTGGAATTATAATTTTTTCATTTCCAAGAGTTTAGAAACCCGTAACTCCTCTTCTAAAACCACCTTGCATTTACATTAAGTTAATTGACACACTTAATTCTGCAACCCGCATCTAGAATGAAGAATGTAGGTAAGTGAATAGACTGTGAAATACGATTTTGTTAATGAAAAGTGGAAATTCAAAGACAAGAAAGTGCTCAGAATAATTTCTTTCTCTCAAAATGTATGTTCTCTGATTAATTTCCCTTCAAATCTTCTTCGTATTTTTTTCATCAGTTTTTTCTTGTACTCGATGCCTTGAAATGAAATGCTACTTAAATATGTTTTTATACTGAAAAATTAAAGTTTAATCATTTTTTGAAACATGAAAAAATTATTTTTATCAGTTATTACAAGGATTAAAATGATTGAATATATTTTTTGTATCAGCTATAATAAGGAATGAAATGATTTAATACATTGTTTGTCTCAGTTATTACAAGGATTGAATTAATTAAATATATTATTTGTTTTGGTTGTTGTGAAAAAGAAGTCTAACTATTAATTTATTGTTGCTGTAAACAAAGAAATTTTTAATTTGCCGTCTACAATGCATGCAGAACGTTTTTAATTGCAATTAAAACTGAAAATCCCTTAAAGGATTTCAGAAATCAATTTTCATAAAATTCATTGTCGCGCCAGTAGCAGTGTTGTAATTATTTTTATAGTTTCAATTTCTGGTTGTTTTGTCATGCTGTTAACAAAAATCGTACTGTAAAAAATTATTTTTGTACAATTTTATTTTATTATCATTTTGTGACAATTCTGCTTTTTTGAAATTTTTAATAAATAAAGCTGAAGTAGATTGTTATTTTTTTATTATTATTTTCCATCTCAGTTTTTGTTCCACTTTTTATTAATTGACCATATTTACCCAACGAGAGTTATTTTGATATTTCATTTTTTTACTTTTTTCACTTTTTTTAAACACCGGGTGTAGAAAGCTTAAGCTATTAAAACTAAAACTAGATTAAAATTCAGCATTGATTAGTGTGAGCCAGTCGCATATCTTGTCTATTGTCTGCTGTGTTTAAATAACGGAAAACACGATGAAATTGTGATCTACGATAGGAAATATCTTGCCACTCCATGGTTGCTGCAATTTCAGATTTAAAATCCACAATGTAGATAACTATAAATTTATAAAAACAAACATTTTTTCATCAATAGTGAAAAGTAATCGCTAGCATAAAGTCACAGATATGCAATCGTTTCGTCATTGCAGAAATATTCTCCACTGTGTGCGCCACAATGAAATGTTACTGTGTCACGCAAGCATATTTCAGTCTTAAAACTGTTTGATCAGTTACTTTCATGGGAATGTAATTGATATGAACTTTTTCTGATGCGTTTCAATAAAACTCTATTTGTTTTTATTGTAGCAATATCACGAAGTTGTTTAACGTAATGAATCTAATTAAACGATTGTAAATGATGGTGAATATTTATTTTATGGATACAAAATTTGACTTATAAATGCCTCACAAACAATGATTTTTTTTAAACAAAGACACTAGAAATTAATTGTTTTATTTTATTTTAGAGTTGATAATTTTTCTTGACATAATAATTACAAGTTTTTTGTAATTAATGTCAAAAACTCCAATTAATCTTTAAAATTTGAAGTGATTTTGCATATTTTCCGTTAAATGACTCACCCTTGGCCTGGTTCTAGTTTGCTGGCTTGATGGAACTGTCTTTATTCATATGATCCAGCATTTCCCACTATCTCACAAAAAAAAAACGTTTTTTTAATCCGTTATATTGACTTCACCGCCGGTCTTGCTTGCTCGCTTACCTTACTAGCTTGCTTGCTCACTTGCTTGCTTGCTTGAATGTTTGCATACCTTAAAGGTAAAAATTAACTAACTTTCCGTCATCCAATTGAGCGGAAATTTCAAATATAAGCTTGCTCCTCATGAAAATGCACTCTATTAAAATTTGAATTGTTTTTAATTATTTATGTTTAAAAGAAAAATCAAACAGTTATATGAATACATTTAAAAATATCGTTTTAAAAATTGCAATAAATAAAAAGCCGTAATTCCTGAAATATAAGAACGTTTGGAAAAATCTCATTTTTTCGGCTTACATGTTTTCGATTTTGTATTAAATCTGGTAATGTGTACAAGTAAAATTAAGTCTAAAAGCGCCAATGTAGCATAGCAGGTACCACTTTTGAACCGAAGCTCACTCAGTAGCGACAGAATCAGCTCGTGCATATGAGATCCGCCTCGTTCTACCACCCGCTCGTGTGTCCAAGATCGAAGCATGCCAAACCTTATTCATAAGTTTATTCAAACCCAACTCTGTAGCAAGTACAAAAATACACATGTTATAACAATTATATTTAACAAAACTGCATCAGTTGTAGTTTGGAATCACAATTTTTAATTTTGAATGGCTTTTGAGGTGCGTGAGACAAAAGATTTTGCTTCTTCTGGTCAGACCTTGCCCATCCTTTTTAGCCGGCGTATCCCGAGGTTTTTAGAAGTTTTTCTATCGTTTATCTCTCGCTCCCGTTTGTTTTCCCGTTTTCTTTCCTGCTTTCTTTACCGTTCCCGCTTGCTCTCCCGTTCCCGGTCGATTTTCCTTCCCTGTTCGCTTTTTCGCTTTTGGTCGTTTTTCCGTTCTCACTTGCTTTCCCGTTCCCATTCCTGCTCATTTTTCAGTTCCCGTTTTCGCTCGCTTTCCCGCTCCGCTCATTGTATTACCGATTTTATTTTTTTCATAAAACTCTTTCTCTATTGACTTTCAAGGTTGTGTGAAAATTTCATTAAGATCGGATGAATGGTGTAGCAATGCATAAAAGACACACAGATATATATATATATATATATATATATATATATATATATATATATATATATATATATATATATACAGATATATTTTTTTAATTGAATCATGTATTGTCATCAAATACAAAGCTATACTAAAAGTTTCAGCTTCCTAACTACTCAAAAAGCTGGTTAAATTTCACTTGAAAGATTTGCGTACAGAGAAAGACATACACAGAGACAAACAGAGATTATAACCTAAATAAAAGTTTGTAAAAAAGGCAATAATATTTTTTAACTGCATTCATTTAGAATTTATTAAATTAAAGGAAAGCTAAGCATTCCAATGCATTAACCAAAAATGTGCTGAAGTCTCTTCGATATAGTAACCGCGACTCAATGAGCTTAGTTCATTTCACGCTTTCAACAATGTATTTTGTACTTTTTAAGCAGCTGTCGAATTTTGGCCCACTGTACTATTTTGGTTGATATTTTAGAAAATTTAATCTATGGGTGACATATATCTAGTTTTAATGGGAAAACCTTTGCAAAATGTTTTACTCCAAAGAGCTTTCCAAACCATGTTTTTTAAAATAAGACTTATTTTTTATGGTTGTTTGTTCTTTTCTAGAACAGAAAAATGCTCCACAAAAACAGGATGCAAAAATTATTAATTTTAATCTTCTATTTATTATTTTTTATTTTTTAAGGTTATTTTCAGCTGATTTGTTAAAAAACGTATGATGGATAGTACTGCACAAGCGCTTTTATTTTGGAATTATTTATTTTCTCCCCTTATATGAATGAAAAATGTATGGTTTGAGAATTTAAAAAAGCAAACAAAATAAGCCACCGTGACGTGATAATTGTAATTGTTTATAAATCTATTTTAATGCTGAATGCAATTTTAGGTTCTCGCCAAAGTGAAACTTTACTTTAAGTCGTGATCGATTGCTTTCTAATTCAACCTCCGTCAAGAAATGCACTCCCCGTGTGCTGTTAATGTTATCCTTCTTCTCTCCCGTTTCCACATAGCTATGTTCATCACTATTATCGTTATCATCATCTCTATCACCACTACAGCTGCAATTATTATCATCATCACTTCAATCATCGTTATCCTTTTGTTCCATATAAACAACATTACCACCACCATCATCATCATCATCATCAACAACATCCCTACCACCACCACCACCATCATCATCATCATTATCATCATCATTATCATCATCACCATCATCATTATCATCATCATCAACAACGTCATTAATGGCAACATCATTATAACGGTCCTTTTCGGTCATCGTCTCACAATCATCATCAGCAACGTCATTATTGACATCACCAACATAACGGTCATTTACCCAAGCTTGGGTAAATCACCAGTGTACATTTATCTTTGGTAATTTGTTTCAAGTTGAAAGAAAAAGCAATGTGGAAAAAAGAAAATGGCTTAGGAAATAAACAAAGAAGTCACACAAATTTCATTTCAAATGAAACTTGTCCATCCTTCTAAAAAAAAACGACAAAATATAGTACATATCCATCTATTTTACTTGTTTTTTGTTATCTGATAAAAAATAGGAATGAATATTTCATAGGAATGAAAATAATCTGTTTGAATGGCATAACAACCATAATTTTATCGGCATTGAAAAAATGTATAAATATAAAGTATAAAAATATTTTTTTAAAACACGCTTGTATACTAATGTACTATAAAGTTTAAAATAATATAAAAATGTACATATTAACGTTTTTTGAACTGAACTTTTCTATTGGAAGATTAGAGAGTTGGGCGTTAACTATATGAGTTTGAGTTTGTTTATTCAGTTATCAATACATACATTCAAAATCACAAAAATGACAGAACAAAAAAACAATAAAAAATAAATAGTCATTAAAATAGCATATATGATTGATGAAGAGGTGCTGCATCAGGCCCCTCTGTGCTGACGATATAATATCTATAACCGACTATCGCCCAACGCTCTTATTTTCCAAACAAAAAGTTTAGTTCAAAAATGTTAATATAAACACTTTAATATTATTTTAAATCTTTTAGTACATTAGTATACGAGGATTGTTTTTAAAAAAATATTTTTTATACTTTATTTTATTTTTTATTTTTTAGTGTATATTTTTTTAAAATTTAAATATTATTGATATTTTTTATTATTTTTCATTTTTAGAGTCTTTTTTTCTCTAAAATTGGATTAATGTATTTAATGTCACTCATCAAAGTACTAACCGAGCTCAACATTGCTTAACTTCGTTGATCTGATCGGACGAGTAGCGGTGATTTTAAAAGCAACGTTTGCGCTGAAATAACAAACAAACAAACAAACAAACAAACAAACAAACAAACAAAAAAAAAACAACAAACAAACAAACAAACAAAAACAAACAAACAAACAAACAAACAAACAAACAAACAAACAAACAAACAAACAAACAAACAAACAAACAAACAAACAAACAAACAAACAAACAAAAAAACAACAAACAAACAAACAAACAAAAACAAACAAACAAACAAACAAACAAACAAACAAACAAACAAACAAACAAACAAACAAACAAACAAACAAACAAACAAACAAACAAACAAACAAACAAACAAACAAACAAACAAACAAACAAACAAACAAACAAACAAACAAACAAACAAACAAACAAACAAACAAACAAACAAACAAACAAACAAACAAACAAACAAACAAACAAACAAACAAACAAACAAACAAACAAACAAACAAACAAACAAACAAACAAACAAACAAACAAACAAACAAACAAACAAACAAACAAACAAACAAACAAACAAACAAACAAACAAACAAACAAACAAACAAACAAACAAACAAACAAACAAACAAACAAACAAACAAACAAACAAACAAACAAACAAACAAACAAACAAACAAACAAACAAACAAACAAACAAACAAACAAACAAACAAACAAACAAACAAACAAACAAACAAACAAACAAACAAACAAACAAACAAACAAACAAACAAACAAACAAACAAACAAACAAACAAACAAACAAACAAACAAACAAACAAACAAACAAACAAACAAACAAACAAACAAACAAACAAACAAACAAACAAACAAACAAACAAACAAACAAACAAACAAACAAACAAACAAACAAACAAACAAACAAACAAACAAACAAACAAACAAACAAACAAACAAACAAACAAACAAACAAACAAACAAACAAACAAACAAACAAACAAACAAACAAACAAACAAACAACAAACAACGTTGCAAGTTAATATAAGCGTTGTAATAATAACTTCAATAATAATTCAAATTAATTTGTCTTGTAGTTGAAAACATGTTCTTTAAAAGAACATGTCCTGACTGACGACTGACTGATAATCAACGCCGAGCTCAAACGCCTCATCCTAGGAACGTGAAATTTGGAACTTATATTACCTTTTTAGTATAAGTACCAACTAAGAAAAGTGTTTTTGAAAATTTTACTTCTGAGGTGATAAAACGGGAAAATAAACTTTTTTCTAAAAAAGCATATCTCAAAAACCAAAAAAAGAAGGTTTCTAAATTTGGTATCTAGACTCTTCTTAAAGAATATTTAAAAGAAAGAAAAGATATGGTAGTTTTTAATTATTTTTTTAAAATTTTTTATGTTCAAAAGACATTCCTGGCCAAAAGTGCATATGTACAAAGATCAAAAGTTACCGCGTAACAAAATTCAAATTTTGAAGTTTGAATAAAGTTTCAAATGAGGAAGAGGAAATAAGAAATGTAGCAGGATCGGGAAACCATGCGGAAGAACGAGCGGGGGCTGAAGAGCAAATTGGATTGGGAAAGCAAGTGAGAGCGGGAGAACATGCTGGAACGGGAACGGGTGAGCGAGCGAGAGCAGGAAAGCGACCGGGAGCATGAGAGCGAGCGAGAAAGACAGAAAAAACAAAAGAGCAAAAATTCCGCTGGTGATTGTCCCGATAATATATACAAGCGGAACGTTATAAGCGGATATTAAAAATTTAACAAAGATTGAAGCTCATCCCTTTCCGTGGTACAACGAATCAAGCAGGTTTGATCAGCAACAGCAACTTTACTAAAATTCAAGTTGACCATTCTATTAAAACTTTTGTAAGCAACATCTTAGAATCTAGAGCTTCTGTTAAAAATGAGACTCAAGTTCCAAAATGTACTCTCTTGTATGCTTGTGGACAAATTACCAAACAGTAAAAAAAACTTATGAAAAGGTTTCGAAAGAATATTGGCTACAAAAGTCACTTCAGTTTCAAATATCCCAATTAAATAAAACGTATCCTACAAAAATAAAAAAAAACTCAAAACATGGTTATTTATAACAACTGAAGTCCTATATAGGACACACTTCATTCGACACATCTAATGTATCAATTCAAATGTCTTATTCCACAATGTAAGGTGGATAGATACATCGGACTACGACTATATTGTCAAGACGCCTCACCACGCACCTACAAAGTGAAGCCATCTTGGATTATTTCAATGTGACTTATGGACGTGCTTTAAAGCGAGAAGTTCTTCTTGACACTGTTAGAGGCATTTCCGCATGTTCTCAAATTGTATGATTTGGGATTGATGGCTTTCCAGGTGGCTTGTGGTAAAGAATTAAGAACAACGTCACAAGCTGAAAAGAGTTTGAATGCAGAAAATGATAGTGAGTCTAATGCTTCAGAAGAAAACAACAAAGTGGTTCAACAAATAATCATGATCCCAGATGACAATGTTGGTACGGTGATGATCAACGAACCAAATATTCTGGATAAGGTTCAGGAGAAAATAGTCATGATTGAATTTCCAGAGGTAATTAAAGAACCTAGGACTGTACAAAAAGTTGATGAGCCAAGGGTACCAGAGGAAACACTTGCGACGTAAGCGGAAGTAGCTGCCGTTCAAGAAAGTTTCCCTCACTTGGCGGATAACATCAATATTACGAATGAGAAGAAAGTAATTTAAAATAAATGTGATTTAATTGAAAGTTAAAAAAAGAGAATATACCTTTTAGAGTTGTTCATCCACTCGTTGACATGTATTCATCCAATGACTTTTATTAAAATGGTTATCGACATGCATCGAGTTTTTTCAACTCTTAGAGTCTCATAAGAAGTTAATGCATAAACCATGCACAAGAAATTGTCCAGCTTCGTCGACAAGAGTCAGTGTGAAGCCATGCAATGCTGTGATGTTGTTGTCTCAGTTTTGAGTGAATATGAAAAGCAGCATTTCATGTCATCGGAAGATTTACTTAGATACTCAAGTTCTACTGTTTCATGCTCTAGACCACTCTTTACTTTTGCTTTCTATGCCGATCAAAGATGGTTGGCTGTATCTGACAGGTTGCACCAATCCAGTTGGAAAAATTGAAGATTACTATTCTTTAGATGTTTTTTGACAACTTTTTTCTTTGTTTGCTACTATCTCGATGCATTTTAACATAATTACTTGCTGGTAAATTCTAAGAACACAACATCAAGCGTTTGCCAGCGTATATTTATTTCATGGATTAGCCAGCCCAATTGTTGTAATTTTTCTAATGGGGATCCATGATTAGCCATTTTTTAAGTTTTCAATATCTTCAACCTCCACTTTCTACACAAAATATAACCATTTCTATATCTAAATTTTGCACATTTCACGAAATTTATTCAGCAATTCGAGTTAATAAACTGATTGTTTTTAGAATAATAATATAATCCTATTACATTGAAAAAGTATTCTATTATAACGAGTAAAAATGTCAAAAACAAAATTTTCAAACATTTCAACAGAAAATTATGATTTAAAATAACTATTTTTTATATAAAAAATTAATATTTCAGTGATGAACCTTATTAGTTATAAAGTGAACATTTATTAGCATATTTTGAAGTTATACAATCTTCGTTGGTTGAATTCTTATGTCATTTTGGCCAGAATGAGACTGGACAAATTATTACTTTGAGCGGCTTTAAGCATGATGTATAGATCTGTTGAGAGTAATAAAAGACTCAATTATTTGTAGGACCTGCTGATCTATATAAACATTCGTGTGTTTGTGTGCTTGTGTAGTCGTGAACGTATATTTGTACGGGGGTTTGGGCAGTATATGTACAAGGATGATCTTAATTAATCCCTTTGAACAATGGCCTCATTATTTCATACTTTTGCTTGGTAAACTTTAACCTACTTGACATAAAGAAGGATGTCCACTTATACAAATAACATCAATACTGTATGAAGTATTGTCTTTTCATGTTGTCGCATCGAGAAAATGAGTTTTTTCGTTGCTTTTTTGGAAGGTTTGTGAATGATATTCAAGTACACGAGTGACGTTGTTAGTGAAAGCAGTTTTTACAAACGGACATTTTTTCCGTTGACAGTTCCTCCCAGACAATTTCGTTCGCAGAAATTTTTGCTTCCGATGTGGGGCGTTTTTCTCCTAGAAAAACACAATTTTTTCTTTATACTTCATATGTTCATCGTATTTTACAGTTTATTTTTAGATTAATTTCCAAACTATTAAAAGTTGAAATTGTGAGGCAGATACGTTTCTAAAAGTTTTAAAATAGTACCAGGTAATTGTTTTCCTAGACCAAAGTTTTCCCTTGGTGGTTCAGAGGTGAACATTTTTTTAAATATTTGTGGGTTGGATTGAATTTATCTTATGTGTATACCCCCCCCCCCCCTATTCATCAGCTATTTTTGTAGGAAAGGTTGACACAATACTTTTCTAGGAGCGCATTCCTTAGACTTTGCCACGGGCGCCAAAAACCCTAGCAACGCCACTGCTCTGTGCTGGTCCAGCGTAACAACAGTTGAATGTTTAAAAAAAAAACTAAAAATGCATAATTATTTTTTTCAAACTCATGAACACATTTTGGTTTTTTTAAATGCTTTTATTTAACTTTTCGTCTCTCTGTTTGTTGTTTGTCTGTGGTGATCAAATGTTGGAGAGCGTAGAAAAAAAGAGGGGAGAGAGAGGAGAGAGAGTGTATAATCAATATATATATATATACTAGCGGGGTTACCCGGCGTTGCCCGGGGTTTTTAGAGGATTTTCTAATGTTTGTCTCTCTCGCTCCCGTTTCCTTTTCCACTTTCCCGTTTTCGTCGCGTTCCCGGTCGCTTTTCCGCTCTCGGTCGTTTTCCAGCTCCCGGTCGCTTTCCCGCTCAGAAGTTTTGTTATCGATTTTCTCTCTTGCTCGCGTTTCCTTCCAAGCTTGCTCTCCCGATTCCAGTCGCTTTCCGCGTTCCCGGTCGCTTTCCGCGTTCCCGGTCGCTTTCCCGTTCCCGGTCGCTTTTCCGTTCCCGGTCGCTTTCCCGTTCCCGGTCGCTTTCCCGTTCCCGGTCGCTTTCCGTTCCCGGTCGCTTTTTTTTTTTTTGACAATATTTAGAGTGGCGTAAATCCTAAAGGACTTCAAGGCCACTGAAGGGTTCTCTGCAGAGGCAGCCATTTATAGGCGCCAACCCCTTTAGCAATGCGAGTGAACTCCTCGCTTTCCCGTTCCCGCTCACGCTTGTTCTCCCGTTCCCGGTCATGCTTGCTCTCCCATTCCCAGTCACGGTTGCTCTTCCGTTTCCGTTCCACGGTTGCTCTTCCGTTTCCGTTCCCGTTCACGCTCATTTTCTCTTTTCCATTCTTTCATAACTTCTGTTAGCCTATAAAACGTAAAATAGATTTGCTAAGACTATATATATATATATATATATATATGAATGTTTGTGGGTTAGTTTGTCTATTATAGAAACGGGAAAGCGACCCGGAACGGACAGCGAGCGGGAACGGAAAAGCAAGCGTGAGCGGGAATGGGAGATCAAACGTGAGCGGGAACGGGACAGCGACCGGGAACGGGAAAACGACCGGGAGCGGGAAAGCAACCTGGAGCGGGAAAGCGACCGGGAGCGGGAAAACGACCAAAAACGGGGAAGCGAACAGGAGTGGGAAAGCAGGTGGGAAAGGAAACGGGAGAGAAAGAGACAAACATTAGAAAAACCTCTAAAAAACCCGGGCAACGCCGGGTATCTCCGCTAGTACATACATAAACACACACACAGACACACATACATGCACATACACATACATACATACACACATACATACGCACATACATATATATATATATATATAGTTCCCGCTCGCTCACCCGCTCCGCTCCGCTTATTTTGTGACGGATTTAAATTTTTTTTTCTCTATATTTGATTTCCCTTGACTCTCAAGGTTGTGAGAAAATTTCATTACGATCGGATGAATGGTGTAGCAATGCATGAATAACATACCTATATACATACATACATACATACATACATACATACATACATACATACATACATACATACATACATACATACAAACATTCATTTATATATATATATATATATATATATATATATATATATATATATATATATATATATATATATATATATATCTATATATATATATCTATATATATATATAACTCAAATACCACTGACTGACTGGCTGACTCATCACGAAATCGCAAAAACCACTGAACGGATTGTAATGAAATTTGGGACATATCTTTTAGGTGTCTTTTTAGGTACCTTTTAGTTTTAGTTGCTCATTAAGAAAAGGTTTTGAAAAATTCGGCCTGGATCGCCTTATTTCAAAGAATATACAATGCGTAACGAAACGTATATTGAAACGCGTCGTGGGTGGGTAAAATGCAGACCGCGGATATTTAAATAAATGTTAACGAAAAATTTAGAATTTTTGTTATTTTATTTATTAATAATAATAACAACTAAATATCAGCCAAATACGTTATTTACTGAATCTTTGTTATTTAATAAGACGAATAGTTTCGGTTGTTAAGGTTACGAATTTTTTTCATTATATGAATTAAATGTTAATGAAACATTTATAAAATTTTATATTTTATTTATTAACAATTTAATATAAATACATATTCACAACTAAAATTCAACCGAATACGTTATTTACTGAATCTTGGTTATTTTTTTTTAATAGTTAAATAGTTTCGGTTGCTAAGGTGATGAGTTTTTTCCATGTATGAAACGCGTCGGGGGTGCGTAATAAAATTGAAATCGGTATTTGCGTAATAAAATTCAAATTTAGTTCACGTAACAACGTTTGAAATCTTCAAGCAAAAGTTAGCCAGTTTTAGCAAATCTATTTTACGTTTTATGGGCTAAAAGAAGTTAGGAAAGAATTAACAAGTAAATTAAAAACGAATTTTTAAAACCAATGCTCTTATATGTAATTAAAACACAAATTTTGCAATCAATTTTTTCTTATATTACTCTTTTATTTTATATTAAAGTCGAAATATCTTAATTATATCGAAATATCGAAATTAATTAAAATTAACTAAATTAATTGACTTATTGTAAAACTAATAATTGAATATTGCATTGTCTTCTATTTTGAGCATGTATGCAAAATTTGAAAAAAATCTATCATCAGGAAGTGACTCAAAAATTGATTGCAAGATTTGAAACAGACAGAGAAACAGACAGACAGAGAAACAGAGACGACGAGTTAATAAAAGCATTGGTAAAAAGGAAAATGAGCGCGAGCAAGAACGGGAATGGGAAAGCAAGCGTGAGCGAGAACGGGAGAGCAAGTGCCTGAATTATCTAGATATAAGCGGCTCAACTCAAAAGCATTTCTTTAAAAAATGTATTTTTTATTTTTACTTGTTGATTTTGACCATGAACAACGTGCCACTTTTGTTATGTGTATGATGGTCATTTACTACTAAGCTGTATTGCTTAGATATGTTATAATGTTTGTAAGGTTAGCTACATAGCATAAATACTTTTTCAAAAACAGGGAAATCACTTTAAAATGTTATATATTTATATATTTCAGTTTTCACAAAGCTATCTCCTAAAATAAACGGTTTGTTATGTTATTTGACGTATGGAAATATGTATGCGTACTGAGCATTGTTTCATACAGATACTATTTTCATTTGTTTAGTTTCAATAAATCGTTTATTTCTACAAAGCTTCTTCAATATTAACATTTATGGAAATAAAAAAATTAAACACACGTTGAAATAAAAAAAAAGTAATTTGTATTGAATTTGATGGCAAGCTATTTACAACTTTGGTTCAAATTCTAGTGTGTGTAGAAATATTCAAGAAAAGCACCAATTTTTCTGATAATAAATACGTTGATCGTGTCGTACCATGAAGAAGTAAAGCAAATGATATTACCAAATAGATCTATCCTGTCAAGCATAAATAACATAGTTTTATCTGAAACTTTAAATGCAGTTGTGTGCGGGGGGATACATTAAACAGCACAGGTAAAAAAATGAATTGATTAGAAATTTAGAAAATGTTGGAACCATCATGTTTCAACATAAAATTTTAGTCTTTTTGTTCTGATGGATAAAAATTTTTTTGTTATAATAAAGCAATACCAAATATTTAAAAAACAAAATTTTGATTTTGAAATTGTTAAATCAGAAATGAAAAAAATCAGTTAATTTGCTCTTTCAGAAAAATTATCGCAGAAATAACTGATGAAGATCTATCCATATATCAGTTTTTTTGAGAAATTAATTGATGCTGGTTTCTGCTAAGCTGCAAAAATTATCTGTGTGTTTGATAAATTTACCATCAAACTTGTGCAATTGAGCGTGCTATTAGAAACGTATGAAAAATCACATTGAAGTTTTAAAAAAGCTAGTCACGACCTGAAATGGTTTTGCAGTGCGAAACGTCGAAAACTGAAATACGAAAACTTGGATTTTTGGTTTAAAAACTAGTAGGTGCAGCAGTAACTGCTTTATTGAAAATGTTTTTTAATAACTACTAACAATTTTATTTCCTCATTTAATTTTTAAAACCATGTGTATGTTCAATTAAAGACGGCTAAGAATTGAACACGTACTTAATGCAGGGTTAGATAGATAATGTTTACTACAAAGTTACAGATCTAACACATGCTTTAATTTCAGATTTTTATTTTTTTTTAAATTTTGCTTTAAATGTTCAGATGCACAAGCTCGTAAAAATACCAGTCTCCATTTTAGGGAAATAAGCTTTTTTAATAATCGCTAGACTGGTCTGAATTTATTTATAAGTCCAAGTTCTGAATATATATATATATATATATATATATATATATATATATATATATATATATATATATATATATATATATATATATATATATATATATATATATATATATATATATATATATATATATATATATGCTAGCAGTGCCCGTCGCGATTTCGCCAGCTTGAAATTAGAGAATTTGAACCGTACATCCATAGTAGAGTAATGCTCGGTCTGATTTTTTACGGCCCAGCCCAGCCTGTCGACAACTTGGCCTAAGTTGTAGCATAAGAAAAAATTCCAGGCGCCACCTGGCCTGTTTTTAGAGGCTTAAAATTTCTACATTCTTGGCAAAAAATTTCGGCTCACCCCACCTTGACTTTAGGTTTGGCCTGTCTAAAGACAGTTAGTACTCTAACAATTAATTGACCATATTTCCACCTCTATTGTAGGACATTTACCTCCCGGACGTTTCTCTCCAGACATTTCCTCCCCGACAGACCCTAGGACATTTCCTCTCCAGACATTCCCCCCCAGAGTGGTACATTGTCCCCCATGTTGTAAAATTTTCCCCTGATATGACGTTTTCTCTGACAGATGAAAATAAAAAAATAATGTAGTAGTATGAATTTGTGGTTTTGCAAGAGTTTCTTCCATTTTAAGGTGTATGAGCTGGGGCTGTCAAAAGCTTATAAAGAGACAAATCGCGTAAAGCATTTTTGCGGAATGTTGGATGCCCTGGCTTACCTGCCGGTTAACGAAGTAGCTAGTGGGTGCTGTACATTCTTGGTAAAATGCCACTTGACAATGGCATGGAAACTCTGAAAAATCTAGTGGAATACTTGATTCGGAGCGATCAGGTGTGTCCAGCGCCCAGGAACTGGGGTTGGCATTCAAAAACTGCGCTTTCTTCAGGAAACTGTGGCTTCTCTAGCCAACAATCCACGCGAGTCATGGAACTGTTCATATCGTCATCATCAATATGTCTGCCATCACCATCATCTTTTTTTCTTCAATATGTTGCTTTCAAAAGATTATATTCAGCCTCAGCAATCAATCAACACTCACAACTCTCTTTATGACACTAAACGTCATCCATCAACTACATCAATCGTTCCCATCCAAAAAGATCAACAAATATTTCTTTCTCAACTAAAGGTTTTTGAGAATTTTAATGATTCTGTGCTAAAATATTTTTCATACACAAATAAAAAATATTTGTAGACTCAAAAGTTTTGATTAACAAAGGTTTATACAAGCAAGCGATGAGACTTTTTTATAGGTGCCTAACGTCCAGCCGCGTTTAGTGATTGATGTATTCAGATATAGCTTTACGGCATGCCAACATCATATAGACAACCATTCGTCTTCATTATTAAGCAAAATGTTTCAATTATATTACAGCTCGAAAATATATGATTAAGTAAGAAAAATGAAGGACGTTTTTTGTGTTCTGACTGAAATTGACGGCATCGTGTAAATTTACTTTACTGTTGTAACAGTATGAAAATAAAAATTATAAGTTAAGAACTTAATCAATATATGTTTTGTATGCATAATCGGTATATATGTTTGATTAAATAAAACAATTACAAACGTATTTCCTGAATAATTAATAAATTTAAAAATGCCCGGTGCTGTCGATCTAGGATTTTCAGGTGGGGGGATAATCTAACCAAAACTTGACAAAGAAAACATTCAAAACATAAATTAAAGTTATAGTATAAAAATCTACAGTGCAAAATTAAAACGCCTATTCTTGCTGGCTGCAAATCTATGAATAACATCATCTCTTTCTAAAGGTAATGCGTTGTGGATATAATAATGACAGGCCAGTTAAACGCTCATCTGTGGTTCTGTTGCAAAATGAGCTTTTCAATATCTTCATCGCACTGAAGCTCCGTTCAGCTGTACATGTAGTAATGGGAATGGTGGAGAAAATCCAAAGCAGTGTCTTAATGGTTGTCAATCTGAATTACAAAATCAATAAATAATATAAATGAATACTGATATTGTAGTTCAAACTTGCTACGTGAAGGCATCGTAGTAATGACCTTGCAGTGTCAGCAGTTTTGTTAACATGTGTATGGACAATTTCTTCTCAACATTTTACTATCCCAAAAAGGTTTTGATGGAAAAAAAACAAGCAATCATGTCTCTCAACAAAACTTGTTTTACTGAAACTTTTCAATCTGGTGGAGCTTAAAAAACCATTTTTTAACATATAAACTTTTTTTTTTAGTAATCTGATGGGGGATGCATTTCCCTATCTCCCCTAGATCCGTCGCTGTTTCCAATTTCCGTCAAAACACAGAAACAGTCATTTATTAGCATCAACCATTATTAGCAGTAAATTCCATGGTCAGATCCGAGGATATGTCTTTCCGCTAAAAAAGGGCTGCCAATGTATTATTGAACAATGAAGTGAAGTTCATACGATGTTTTGAACTCAGACAAAGATAATAAAGATTTAATGTGATGTGATATCTTAGGTCCATGACATTTTAAAGATAACAGTTTCAATGTAGTTCGGTCCTGTTCAAAACGAATCCGTCTTTTATGACAAAGATAGTAGCTGTGAATTAATTGCCTCACTCATTATAGCTGTTGCTAGAAATGTGTGACCTTGCAAACAAAAATATTTGGAGTCTTTAAGATGTTGCGGGCTCTTGAAGCAAAGAAGAGTAACGGTGTAATAAATGCTAAAAAGCGTTGTGGTCTCCAGTTTTACAACTTCTCAAACTTGCCAGTTTTTAATTAATTCAATCGCTTTGTAATTTGCAGCACAGAGTTACAAAGAATGTGCTCCAGTCAGTAGTATTACTTCAATTCTGGAAGAATAGGTTTCACACTGCTTGCATAAATACTTTTTTGAGTCTTTCAAGTACAAAGTATATAATTATTGACGTGTTTCAATTACTAATAAAAATTATCCAGTTTCCAAAGTTTCAAAATATTTAAAATGTAAAATAGTGCTAAAATTAATTTTTAAAATATTTTTCTGCAATTCTTCCTTTGAACGGTCACAAAATAACAGAAAGTGGCTGCATTATCATATTTGTTTTTTTAAGACACAATTAGTTTTTAATTAAAAAAAATAATTTCTAAAAAAGCTTATCTATATATTTGTAATATTTTTTATGTTTTTTATCTATCTTCAATAAAAAAATTTATGGGAATAAAGAAGTATGAAATCAAAGATTTTATATAAAATTTTCAATTTTGATGAACTTCTAAATTGAACGTCCAAATTGATTAATACATTTTATTGAATATGTCCACAACAGTGAGCAAGGCTACAACAAAACACCTGTCTTGAAAAGTCTTAATAAAGATAAGTAAACGATAACGTTTTTCAATTATTGTTTCCATAAAAACATTTATAACTTGAAATTTTAAAAATTGTAACAATAAAAAATATAATAGCAAATCTTGGAAAACTATTGAAATTTTTGAAATGTCAAGTAAACTGAAGCAAAACTAAAAGAGTGTCATATTTACTTTTTTAACTGATTTAACGCTGCTCAAGCAAAATAAACAGCAAAATAAAATTGCACTACGATATCTTTTCTGATTGAATAAAAAAATTCTTGTTTCAAACATATTTATGATTGATTTACTAAATTATCTTAGTAATAAAATTGGAAAACCTTAACTCGCAAAAAAATTAGAAAATTCTTTTGCATTTTAAACTTTTTTGCTTCAAATGCAATCAAAATATAAACAAACTGAGTTTCATTAAACGCGACAGTTTCCTTGGCAATGTTATGGGCGGAAGTCATATTTGCATAATTTTATATGGGAAAAATTATAAAACGCACCCTCGTTTGCAAGATGATTTCTTTTTTGTTTGCCGCCATATTGAATTGTCCTTTTGTGTGATCTGTAGATTTGCACCGGGAATAGAAGAAAATATTTTCACTGGAGAAAAAAAGTAAGCCAAGAAATCAACCAAGCTATATAAAAGTGTTTTTTGATTATTTAGATTGTCAAATTGGATTTGTTTTTTAGAGCAAAAATAAAATATAATAAAGCTACGAAAATATAAAAAAATCAACAAATCAACAAAAGAAACGACGTTTAAGTTTCAACTCAATTTCACTGCAACATAATGAATTGCACGGGAAAGAAATTGTATGGATGAATGTGAATTTGTTTCCATAATTTTCGTAGCAGTTTCCAATTCATATTGCTGGTATTATATTCTTTTAACAGATTTTTAAATCTTGTAAAGTAATTTCATCTTGTTAGCTTGCTTGCTTGCTTTTATTGTTAATTTCAGACATTAAAAATAGGTTGCATAAAAGTGCAAAATTTATATTTTCAAGAAATTTCCAACTCAATAAAAAACAAATTATGAATAAAAGAAACAAATACTTGGTGCAGAATTATTAGATTAACCGATTGTGGAATTATGCAGTTAATGCAGCTGTATTCAGTTTTTAAAACCACGGTTTTTGTACATGAAGCACGTTGATATTGCTGATGCTCTCAAGCGATGCCTTTGTCGCTGGTTTTCTAACCCAATTGTTAATGCAGGGATGGGCGGGTGCACTTACTGTGTTTGTGCTTTCTGCGGTTGTTTTCGCAAGCATTCCACCACTCCCATCTCTGCTATCGTTGTCATCCATGCAATTCCAGCCATTTTTACTATCTATTTCATTATTAAACTTATATAATTTCAACCATAAATATCCCTAAACTTATCTCTACAACTACATCCATCAATGCCACATCATCCATCAATACCAGAGCGAACGGAATTGAAAAATGAGCGGGAACGGGAACGAGAAAACAAGCAGGAACGGGAAATTGACCAGGAGCAAAAAAGCGAGCGGGAAAAAGACAGCGACCGGGAACGGGAGAACAAGCGGGGGCGGGAAACGACCGAGAGCGGGCGAGAAAGCGGGGAAGAAAACAGGAGCAAGAGAGAAAAACGTTAAAAAAACCTCTAAAAACCCGGGAAACGCTGGGTTTCCCGCTAATTTCAAAATAAAAGTACTGATTTGATAATATAATTACAAGTTTTTTTATTAAACATGCTGTTTTTTATCACATCATTTTTGTTTTTTAGGCTAGTTTATCTTTTGCAAAGGTATCTTTTAGGAATTCACGAAAACCTCTTTCGGCTATTTGAACTTGTAATTTTTCAATCAAATCTCAAGTTTTGACAAAATGTTTTGTTTTCAGAATTAATCAGTCATGAAATAATTTCCTAATTATCTTTTTGTCCAAGTTTTGCAATTGCACGTGTTTTTAAGAAAAATACAATTTAAGAAAAATCAGAAGTAAATGGGAATAATGAAAGGAAAAATAAATTTTCTTCAAAACCCCAAGTAACGCTGGGTGTTTCTAGTATTAACCCACTAAAAATATTTCATTTTATTTTTTATGAATTATTGGTAATTAAGATGTAATATTATCATCTTTCTTTTTAATTATTGAACATAAGCAGAGATTGATACATTACGATCATATATATAGAATAGATATATCGGCCCGCTTGTTGTTTAGGAAGGCTTTTAGCGAGGCAGCCTAGTAGACCGGAGATCCAAAAACGAAGAACTGAGAGTTACAACCGTATAGTAATTTAATCAAGTATTTTTTTAAGAGAAAAAAAAGAATTTTTTATGTACAAAATAAATTTTTAACTTTATAAAAATTAACAAATTTTTTTTATAAAAATTTCAGTTGACATTGAATTTTATTTGCGTAGCCTCGAGTTCGATGGTCTATTTATGTCTATTTAACGTCGCCTGTGTTATCGGTAAATTAGAATTGTATATTTCTTATGTCGGATATCGCGTTAAATTAAAATAAAGCTCATATCAACTACTTTTAGCTATAAGAAATCGACGTTTCTGTTTCTTACAAACCGGAGTTTAGTCTCCGCTGTCGTACCAAAAATAGATTAATACAAATAATGAATATTCATGGATCCAAAAGACTCTAAATCGTTTTTTCGGAGTCCATCTTGGCATCTCACTCAAAACCTGCTTATCTCCGATATATCTATTCTATATATATGATTACGATACAATTTTATTGTCGAAATTTTTTGCTGTAGCGCCCTAGAACGGTTGGTACACATACGGCATCTGTCATAAATGACAAAACATATAATGACATATATGAAATATTATATATTTCAATTTATTCGGTTTTGTTATACACGATGGATTAAAGCATAAATATTTCATTAAATAACTAATTAGTTTGTAGTATTAAGAAAAGTTAGCAAAACACTTTGTTTACAACACCTTTTACTGCTGCTTAAAGCAGGAGCGGATACTAAATTAGCAAAAGGATGGGATCAAAAACGGAGTGGGTGGAAACATTTTTTTCTTTTATTTTCATTGTTCAATTTTGGTGATCGGACGAAAACCGGTGTTTTCAACAGATGCGATGAAACAAACAACAGAGCAAGTTAATATGAGCATTTTAAAATACAAGATAAAAGGACGTTATAATAACTGTTACTCTGTACCCTAAGAAAATCGTTACGCCTAAGCTTTTGGTCGTGTAATTTTTTGTAAATTGCTAAATAATTTGATTTTTTACCACGAAAGGGGGAGTCCGGACCCCCTCCCCTGCTTAAAGGTGCCGTGCTACAAAGTAACAATACAGATGCGTTTTTGGGCCTTGCCAGAAAGCATACGTATATATGTACATAAACACAATGCCTTTTGTATTTATATTCAAAAAAGCGTTCGATCTTGTTTAAAAAATAGCAGATTGTTAGTTTGAGTAAAAGACGCCCCACGTTTTAAGTTTTAAAAATTTATGGCTTGTTTGTTATACGAATGTCCACAATTAATGCATGCCTCCATAAAGACATTTCCCACACAGCCCAGAGAAAAATTATTTTCATCTTTTCAGTTTACAAAAACGTGGTATTTTAAAAGGTTTTTTTAATATTATTTTGCTTTCTCTAGTTTTTTTTATGTGTCTACATATGTTTTTCTCTCTCTGTCTCTTTTCAAAATGAAACAGAATAAAATAATTGTTTATATTATTTGTTTTTATTCTTAGAATTTTCTACCTGCACGACAATATTGATGCCAGTGGCATCAGTTGTATAGAGTTGTATAAGTAGTACCAATTGTATAGAGTTTTCAAATTAATTGACTGTTTCCGATACAATATATGCGTCCATCCTGCTGACAATAGAAAAAAACATCTTTTTTTCAACCACAGTTTCGTAAATTTTGAAGACAAAAAAACTTCGAATTACTTTCGAACCAACAACTTTAAGAAAGAAAAAAGTAATTTCCATGTTGTATTAAAATATCATCTGGAAATGTTTTATTGCGGTAATGTCCAGGAAAGCAGTCAATTATGAAGCACAATTTGCTTGCCATTGACACTTTTGATGTATGCGCCCTGCAACATATTTCTGGTATCGACAAAAATACTTGTATAATTACAAGAGGAAGAAAGAAAGAAAGAAGAGTGAAATAGAGTGAGAAGGAATGAGAAAGAGAGAAAGAAAGTTTTCTACAGAATTGTTGGTTAAATTTAGAAGCGACAATGAAGCTATAAACAAGAGGGATAAACATCTCCCAATTATTCTGCAAATTGCTTGACAGTTCCATGCTCCAAGAAAATACACCCCAATACGCACTGCCCTACCACTTAATTGCAACTCTTTCTCTTCAGTCTTTTTCCTTTTCTATTCCAAGTTCATATCTTTTACATTTTCAAACCCAAACGAATATCCTGGAAAAATGAGTTTTTTATAAATAAGAGAAAAAATGGAAACAAATGTTATTTGTTACAAACAACGTCGGTAGGGGATGACTCAAAAAAATGTCAAAGGAAAACTTGTCACTTGGAACTCATTCATGAACGGTTGGCAAGTCGACATAAAAGGAAGAAATGTTGCCTTTGTGAGACGACCCGTCAATAAAGAAATGCATCATCTTTTCTGCGGAATGATGTAAGCTGTAAGTCATATGTGTAGATTGCAAATGGTGTGCATTGATTGTAAGTGGTGTGCATGGACCCTTACTGATGTGCAAGGATTGTAGATGGTTGGATGGGTTGTAAGATGTATGCATAGATTGAAAGTGGTTTGCATAGATTGTATGTTGTTGGCATATTATGCATATATTTTTAATGTTATGGATCTATCAGAAGGAATATATAAAGGTTGTCAGCGGTGTACAAAAATTGTGAGTTGCGTGCATTAATTGTAAACAGTGTGAATTGACTTTAAATAATTTGTTGTGCATGGATTGGTGAGTCAATGGTATGCTCCATTGTGCCTGGGTTATAAATATGTTTATGAGTGGTGTATGTGGATTGTTAGTTGTATGCAATGATTGTGTAATTGTATGCTATTATTGCGCGTGCATTATCTACATAAAATTGTCAACAAAACTTGTCCATGAACGTGTTTATAATTAAACAGGTTCTTAACTAAGTTGTTCAGAACACCGCAACAATCAGTTGTAACCAATCACTAGCATAACGGCATATATGATGGTGGGGGGAGAAAATCAAAACAAAACACTTTTGAAGGAAAATTTCTCAAAAGGCATTTCCTAACAAAAATTTATTCAAACAAGTTTAATTTATTGTAATTTGATAATTCTTAACGTTGTTTAATGTCAATGAACTTATAAGTTGAGTGTCATTTCTTACGCGAGAATTTTCCATGTTTTGAATGTTCTAGTAAACATTTTTTACAAGAAAAATATAGCAATGAATTTAATTTTCAAAAACCTTTCAAGTTCAATAAGTTTAAATAAGTTGAAATAAGCTTAAATAATTTAAAAAAAGTTCAAATAAGTTCAAATAAATTTAAATAAGTTTAAATAAGTTTAAATACGTTTAAATATGTTTAAATAAGTTTAAATAAGTTTAAATAAGTTTAAATAAGTTTAAATAAGTTTAAATAAATTTAAATAAGTTTAACTAAGTTTAAATAAGTTTAAATAAGTTTAAATAAGTTTAAATAAGTTTAAATAAGTTTAATAAGTTTTAATAGCAACCAACTTTCGTTTACCGTTTAGACAGGCTGATAATTTATTAGTGATGTCACGTGACATCATTTCTATTTGCCGTCATAATTTGTCAATTTATCACGTTGTCTATCGTATCCAGTGTTCGCTATTTTTGTATAAATTATTTTTTACGCTTTTTCAATTTATATATACATATATATATATATATATATAAATATATATATATATATATATATATATATATATATATATATATATATATATATATATATATATATATATATATATATATATATATATATATATATATATGTATATATATATATATATATATACACACATATATATAGTCGAAGCGTTGGAGGTGGCCGGCTCCGTAGTTCAACTTAGAAAAATTTTGATAATTTTCTTAAAAAGTTCAACTTAGAAACTCTTTGATAATTTTCTTAAAAAGTTATATTCTCAGGAGGACTTCATTTGATAAAGTTGAGTTAAGTTGCTTCTTGTTTTCTTATTGCACTAGAAGTTTTCTCTCTCTTGATTATAGTTACTTTTTTTGCTGGTTTGTAGATTTTTTTGTCCGAAACCACGTGGTTAATTGCCTACACTATCACGTGTTTCATTATTACTAATCCTATTACATAAGAGAATAATTTTTAGCTCTATAACTTTTTTCTAGTGTTTTTTTACTTAATCCTATTTCAATACTTTATTACTAATCCTATTACATAAGACAATAATTTTTAGCATTATACTTTGCTCTAGTGATTATTGCTTAATCCTATTACGATACTAGATTAATCCTTGCACGTGTTAGTTATATCTTTTGGTTTTAACTTTAACAAGCGATAAAAATGCTATCAGCTGAGGATAGTAAGAATCTTGAGCAAATAGCAAAAGATGCAGCACTATATGCCGTAAACCAATGTACCTCCACCAGTGGAACATTTGTTAGCACCTACCGATCCCCTGTGAGCCAAATGATAGAATCAGCTCTCTTCTCTGCATTAAAGGCATTCAAACTGCAGGCAGATGCAAGAGAAAAAATTTTATTGGATACAATTGACATGCTCTCCAAAAAGGCAAACACAAATCTGGAAATTAATGGAACCAAATTTGAACCCACTGAGACTCTGTCTGAAGATCTTTTACTAGAAAGTATGCAAGCTACCATACCAGACCAGAACAAAATCAATAGGACCTCGAATCAGAAAACCAAACCCCAGGTTTCCTGGGCTGATAGAGTAAAAGAAAATAAAAAAGAATTCATGGATGAAATTGTTCCTGATTTTGAAGTTGTACAATCCCGTAAGAAAAAAACTGAAAAGATAACAAAGAAAATAATAGGTAAAATGGAACAAAAAGACACTTTAATAAAAGCCTCAAAAGAATTTATTAAGAAGAAAGTCTGCTACCTGGGAAATATTTCTCCTTGCTCGGTAGACACTATTAAAGAACATCTAAGCAAAATAAATGTCAACTTCATAACTTGCTACCCAGTTTTCAAAAAAACAAAATCCTCTGGCAACTCTAACACTAACTTGGAACCCAATGATGAAAATGTCAAAACGGACTCAATGGATAAAGCAAGGAACAAAGATGAAGCCTTTTCACCAACCGATATGAGCTCTTCTTTCAGATTATGCATTACATCTGAAGCAACGACCAACATGTTCAACCCTGATAACTGGCCTCGCTATGTCGTTGTCCGTGAATGGACTTTTAAACAAAACAACAAGCAATAATGGAGGCTGCCACAGATGTAAATATTTTTGACTTATTTGAAAAAGAAAACAAAAACCAGTTTTTTCTTGAAGCTCATGATCCTGATGTCAACTTTTTTAGATCTCTTAAGATTACTTCCAAATATTATAATAACAAAGAATTGTCCAAATTAATTGAAACTTCACCCAATAACTCATTTGCTATTTTACATATAAATTCACGTAGTCTGTTTCATAAAGTTCCAGTCCTTGAAATTTTATGTTACAACACAAGAAACTTTTTTTCAATGCTACTGATAACTGAAACATGGCTTTCGGAAGATACTGCTCCATTAATAATTCTCCCTGGATACTCATTTGTATACAGAAACAGAATAAGTGGTAAAGGTGGTGGTGTGGCTATTTTTATTAGAAATGACATACATTACAGAGTGAGAGATGATTTATGTATTGCCAATCCTGTTTTTGACTGGCTGGCAATTGAAATGATAAATAAAAATGGTAAAAAAAATATAATATTGAACATCTACAGACCTCCTGACTCTGATGCGGATGTTTTTCTTGGCAATCTAAATGAATTTTTAGCATCAATAAACCACAAGTCTGACATCTACATTGGAGGAGATTTTAATATCAATTTGCTAAATTGTGGACAATTAAGAACAAACTTTGAGAATACACTACTGGAACACAACTTACTACCTACAATAACTAGACCTACTAGAATGACCAAACACTCAGCTACACTCATTGATAACATTTTTACAAACAGGTATAGTAACAACGTGAGTGGCATCTTGCTGGATGACTTATCCGACCACTTTCCTATCTTCACTATTTTCCAAAGCAGGTTAAATCTAGATAAAACTATTGCTTCCAAAAGAAACTTAAAACCTATGAATGTATTGTCTTTGACTCTCGGACTTCAGCAAGTAGATTGGTCCAATATCTTGTCCAGCAATGATACTGACGAGGCTTTTAGGATTTTCCAGGATCATCTTACCAGGGTGCTAAACTCAACCTGTCCTTATCATACTGTCGATCGTAAAGAACGACGTCAGGAGTGGATCACGGAAGAAATTCTCAAATCATCTAAAACCAAACATAAACTTGACGTGAAATCAATCAAGCATCCGACAACTGAAAATATAGAAAAATACAAAAAATTTAGGAATATGTTTACATCGATCAAACGTGAGGCCGAAAAGAGCTACTACAACACATTGTTTCAACAGGCAAAGAATGACATCAAAAAGACTTGGACAATTATTAGGAAAGCCTTAAATAAATCTCGTCCTGAATCTATTGAAAGAATTTTTCACAATGGTCAGCTAGTTGAAGACAAATTATTATTATCCAATATCTTCAATGAATATTTCACATCTATTGGTACCAATACGGCTAACACCATTCCATCTATAACTACTAACAATTATAGTGATTACCTGGTCAAACCTGTTTCAGATTCAATTTTTCTTGAAGAAATTACTGAAACTGAAATAGTGAGAACAGTCAACAGTTTCAAAAATTCAAGAAGTACTGCAATAGATGATTTAAGTAATTTTTTGCTCAAGTCGATAATAAACTCCATATCCACTCCTCTTTGTCATATTTTTAATCTCTCATTCAAGAAAGGCATATTTCCCGAGCCATTAAAGACATCAAAAGTTATTCCAATTTTTAAAAAGGGTGAAAAGGAATCCCTTGATAATTACAGACCTATATCACTCTTGTCTCCAATCTCAAAACTCCTGGAAAAACTTATGTTCAATAGAATCACGTCTTTTTTCAACAAGCACCACGTCATTCACAGCAACCAATTTGGATTTAAAGCAAATAGTTCCACTGATCTTGCTCTCATTAATCTCACCCAGCAACTACTACAGCAAATGAACAACAAGCATCTCACAGTGGGTGTTTTCATTGATCTTAGCAAAGCTTTTGATACTATCAATCACGACATTCTGCTGAATAAGATCTCACACTATGGTATTCGTGGGACTGCACATTTATGGTTTGTTAACTATTTGAAAGATAGAAGTCAACTAGTTTCTCTTGGCGACACAAACTCTGCTTTGAGGGGCATATCCATAGGAGTTCCACAAGGTTCAATCCTAGGCCCACTACTTTTCAACATCTTTGTTAATGACATATTTGAAACTTCTAAACTGCTCTCTACAATATTATATGCTGATGACACCAATTTGTTTTATTCTGGAAATTCTATAGATGAAGTTACAGCTGTGATGAACATTGAATTAGTGAAATTTTCTCATTGGTTCTCTGCCAATCGTCTCAAAATTAATATCAGCAAAACAAACTACATGATATTTGGACCAAAAATTAAATTGAATGCTCTTCCTCTATTTCGTATTGAATATGGTGGAACTTCACTGCCTAGAGTGGGATTCACAAAGTTTCTTGGTGTTACCATTACGGAAAGTCTGTCTTGGACAGATCATATAAATGCTGTTAGAAGAAAAATGAGCAAATCTGTTGGATTATTATCAAGGTTCAGAAATCGTTTGAATCATGATATTATATGTCATCTTTATTACTCTTTGATCTACCCACATATTACTTATTGTAATTTGATTTGGGGAAACAGTCCTGTTTCCTCTATGCGTACCCTTTCAGTAATCCAGAATCGTTTTGTTAGAATGCTCTACGGACTTGGAAGAACGGACAATGTTGATAAATATATCAATACACTAAATATGTTAACACCAAGACAAGTTCACTGCTATAGCATCTTGGTTTTCATGTTTAAGCTAATTAATAATATTATGCATTGCCCTGTCTTTGATAATTTTATGTTATCATCAGATATAAAGAATAGACAAACAAGACATACAGGTATCTTTCATTTACCTTACTGCAGATTGAAAATACTTTCTACAAGTATTTACCTCATTGGACCAAAATTATGGAACATTTTACCAGAAGACATCAGATGTGCATCTTCAGTTCACATTTTTAAAATTCTTATCAAGAAATTTATTTGTGAACATAATTTACAATCGTTTCTATGAAAAACTGAGCATTGTGTTTATATTTGATTTTGTGTGTGTATGTGATTTTTGTTTCTTTTTGTAAAGGGTGGCTACACTACAAGCATTGCTTATTAGTAGTCTCCCTGTTGACATTTCATTTTATTATGCAGATATGTTGACAAATAAACAAATATCCCACTAAAAAAAAAAATATCCCACATACATAAGATACAATTTCTTATACTAAGGTTTCGCGTCATATTTATTAAAAAAATTTCAAACAATGATAAAAATAGATCATACAACATGTTGAATGCGTCCTGCAAAAACCACAAAAAAAATTGTTGTGTCTTTCAGAAAACTTTATTCTTTCTAAACACAATATAAATAACAAGAAACATGTAATATTAATACCGCGCAACTCGCAAAACACTAAACAGAACTTTCTCGCAACAACTCGGTAGCTAGCTAGGAAGGCGCACCTGACTACACCTGGAGTGTCTCGTCACAACACCTTCCCACAAGCTTTTGAGTCTTTTCAAAAGCGAAAACTAAATGTAAAAATGTCTTCTAACGAAAGAAAAAAAAAATCGTGTCAAAATCTTAAATTCTTCAACCGCAGGCGCTCCGAACGTCGTGGTCCGGTTTCAACTGAAGTATTCGCTTGCGTTGCTGATCTTGTCAGATCCGTCGGTAGAATTTCTCCTGGTACGACTGTCGCACTGGATGGAGAACTCATTGGCAAACTGGTCGCTTGATTTCCTGTTGACACGGTTGCCGGACTTTTCGTCGTGATTGGACTCTTCGTTGACGTGGTCGCTGGACTCCTCGTTGACGTGGTCGCTGGACTCTTCGTTGATGTGGTCGCTGGACTCTTCGTTGACGTTGTCGCTGGACTCCTCGTTGACGTGGTGTCAAATGCGTCGTCTCCAAGACTCGATGATGTGGAGTAACGTGTAACATAACGTGGGCGGAGTTGTTCCACATGGCGTTTCCAAATCGACCCATTTGAGCACAATCGTACTTGGATGTTTCGTGCTCCCAATATTTTGTTGACGATTGCAGGAATCCATCTTGGTTGTTTACCCTGTCTGGGACCACAGTGTAGAGCGTAACAAAAATCTCCAATTTTGTACTTGTGTTGTATTTGGAAAGATTCTTTGTTTGTTCTTTGACTTCGTTTATCCTGCATCTCTCGAACAAAGCAAGGAGGACATGGCAAAAGAGAATCTAATTTGCTTCTGATTTGTCGTCCATTCAAGAGTTCACTTGGGGAAAATCCAGATTCCAAGGGCGTTCTCCGATATTGCAAAAGAAAATCTTGCAAAGCTCTTCGGAGAGGATGTGCAGACTTCGTGAGTGATTTTTTAAAAGTTTGTATCAATCGCTCAGCTGCCCCGTTGGTTGCAGGATGATAAGGAGCTCCAGAAAGATGAATGATGCCTCTTTCTTTGCACCAATTCTGAAATTCTTCAGAAGTAAAGGTTGGAGCATTATCAGTCACCAAAGTGTGTGGGAAACCAAAATGTGCGAAATCTTCATCCAAAAACTGAGTTGTTGTTTTTGCTGTTATGGAACTTGTCGGATGTATACACGGGTATTTCGAATAGGCATCTACTATAACCAGCCAATTGGTTCCAAAAAAATTTATGGCGTGATCTAGATGCACTCTGTCCCAAGGCTTTTCAGGAATCATCCACGGGTGATTCATCATCTTTGGTGGCTTGTTTTGCTGTTCAGCACAAGAACTACATGAACGACTTAAATTTTCAATATCGTTGTCAATTCGAGGCCAATAAACTATAGTTCTTGCTAAACGCTTCATTCTTTGCATTCCGAAATGTCCTGTATGTAATAATTCTAAAATCTTGCCGCGTAATTTCTTTGGTATCACGATTCTTGCTCCAAAGAGTAGACAACCACTTTCTGTTGAAAGAGAATCAGAAAGTTTCTCATACAGTTTTAATTCCGGTTGTATGATTCTGTGAGGCCAGCCGTCTCTCACAAATCGTATCACTGTAGAGATAACAGGATCTTTACTTGACTCTTTTGATAACAGTCTGGAATCGGACATTTGTTGGCTGATTGTGTTAATAACGCAAACTGTTGAAACATCTGCATCTTCTTCTGTCGAGTCAAATTCTTCGTCTTCGCACGTTGGTAGGCGACTGAGAGCGTCTGCATTTCCGTGTTCTCCGGTTTTTCGATATTCAATTGAGTAGTTGTACTGGCTCAATGTCAGGGCCCATCTTGCTAGACGATTTGCTGCCAGGACCGGAGTTCTTTTTGACGGACCAAACAATGCGAGGAGTGGTTTATGATCTGTCACCAGGATGAATCTACGCCCGTACAAGAATTGATGAAATTTCTGCAGACCAAAAATGATAGAAAGTGCCTCTTTTTGAATCTGGCTGTAGCGTCGTTGTGTGTCTGTCAATGTTTTAGACACGTTGTAAAGAGGACGTTCAGAACCATCGTCATATCTGTGGAACAACACAGCTCCAATTCCTACTTCCGACGCATCGCATGACATTCCTAAGGAAGCCGTAGGATCGAAATGAGCTAGACTGACTTCATTCGCAAGAATATCTTTAAGATGTTGGAACACTGCATTTTCTTTGACGCCCCATTGCCATGGCGTGTTTTTCTTTGTGAGACGAGTTAACGGTTCGGTTAAAGTCGAAAGGTTCTTGATGAACTTTCCGTAGAACTGTACCGATCCCAGAAACGATCGCAGAGAAGAAACGTTTGTTGGCGGTGGCATCTTCGTCACTGCATCTACATGTTTTCCTTTTTCTATGCCGTTTCTGGTGAGTCGATGTCCCAAGTATTCCACTGACGGTTGAGCAAAAACGCATTTCCTTTGATTGCACTTTAAACCTCTTTATTGTAAACGTTGAAGAAGATTCCGTAGGTTTCTCAGATGCTCGTCAGCTGTGGTTCCACTCACTAGAATGTCATCTAAGTACACCGCTACTCCTGGTAGATCACACGTTAATTTGTCCATTATTTCTTGAAAATAACCTGGAGCTGAAGTGATGCCAAAAGGTAGACGTGTTTGTAGAAGTACACCTTTGTGCGTGCTCAACGCTAGTCTTCTTTGACTTTCTGGTGCCAGTTTAATATGGAGGTATGCATCTGCGAGATCGATCTTACTGAAGCAAAAGCTTCCTCCTAATTTTCTCATCAGATCTTCTGGAAGTGGCATTGGGTAACGATGTGTTTCAAGTTGAGAGTTGATCGTTACCGAGTAGTCTCCACAGATTCTTAGTCCTGCCTTTTTCTGATTCGGTTGAATCCGTTTTCTGACTGGAACTACCGGGGTTCCATAATGATTGAACTGAGCTGGAATCCATATACCTTTTCTAATTCCTGCATCATAGACACTGTTCAATTCTTCCAGGATAGCAAACGGTACTGTCCGGGGCTTGCAGAAAATCGGTTCCGAATCTGGTTTGAACTTTATTTCTAGTTCGACATCTTTAAGACATCCCAGTTGTGGATCGAACAATTCGCTGTATTCAGAGCACAAAAGTTGACATTCATTTTGAAGGTGGTTTTCTGTTGTTTCCGTTATAAGTTGAACGGAACTGAAGTTCTTTGACAGCAATGCGGTGACGTCAATCTTCATATCACGTATCGCCTCAAATCCCAGTAGGTTGAGATCATGTGTTTTTGTGACATTGAACCACACTCTTCTTTGGATGTCTGAGTTTTTCAATTTTACTTCTGTTTCAAATGTGCCCATTGTTGGAATGTCATCTCCCGTTGCTGAACAATATCTTTTATCATTCAGCTGCAACTTCGGTTTCCCCAGTTTGATCCATGCAGCTCGTGAACAAAAGTTGTCTCTGGAACCACTATCAATGAGAAAACTGAAGGGTTGACTGTTGAGAGTCAACTGTTGCAACAAAGGATTTCGTCCTTTCATGGTGAACACGTGTTCTTTCACGAATTCATCTTTTGCAAATACACACTGAACTTGTCTTTTCTTTTTTAGACAAACAGCTTGCAGATGTCCTTTCTTTTGACAGAAATTGCATATGTAGTTTGCAAAACGACATTCTTTAAAAGTGTGGTTGTTCTTACCGCAACGTCGACACTTTTCTTTAGGAACATTTGACGTTTTATCAGTTGCGTGCTGCTGATGATATTCCGTATGTTTCTTCTGCTTTCTTCGATCAACTTTGAATACCTGAGACGTTTTCTCAGGTGATGGGGCTTTTTCGCAAACGGTTTCTTTTGCAACTTGAGCTGCATCTTCGGTTTCGCATGCTATCTCTATTGCTCTTGCAAAAGATAACTCATCGTCATTTATGCGGAACAGAGCTCGGAGGACTGCTTCATTGTTGACGGAACAGATGAATCTGGTCCTCATTGCTTCGTCTTGTGGATTCTCGATGGAAGCGAAATCACAAGTTGTCGCTGCTTGTCGAATTCTTGCCGCCAACTGGTTGATGGTTTCACCTGGTTCTCGTTTCATTGCGGTCCAGAATTTGTACCTTTCTCGGACGACAAACTTTGATGGGTTAAACTGATTTCCCATAAACATTTCGATTTCTTGTATCGTTAAGTCATTCGCTTTCTTTGGCGGTGTTTGCTGACTTGCTAACGTATCAAGAAACTTGTATGTTGACGAAGTTTGATTAGTCAAGAAAACTTGAGGTATTTTTCGACCAGGAACCGAATGAGCACTAGTGAAAATTTTAAACCTTGCCCAGTAATCTTTCCATAATTCTTTCAAAGGGTCGAAAGCTTCGAAACTGGGAATATTTGTTGCCGATGGTTGTAAACTCAAAATCAACCTCTCCATTTGTTTTATGTGTTCTGCTCGTTCTTTTTCGCGAAATCTTTCTTGTTCTGAGCGATATCTCTCTTGCTCAGCGAACAATTTAATTAATTTATCAACTTCAGACATGTCGACTGCGCCAATTGTTGTGTCTTTCAGAAAACTTTATTCTTTCTAAACACAATATAAATAACAAGAAACATGTAATATTAATACCGCGCAACTCGCAAAACACTAAACAGAACTTTCTCGCAACAACTCGGTAGCTAGCTAGGAAGGCGCACCTGACTACACCTGGAGTGTCTCGTCACAACAAAAATATTTAGCAAAGAAATAACATTTTGTGAAGCGGAAAATTAAAACTTGAAATTGCAGCTGCTCGACATTCTAAGACACAGTTTTGTGCTCCTTTCTCTCAATTTTCTCACCTTCAGGGATAACATGAAATAACAATAACCACATTTAATAACAATAACCACATGGAATAACAATAACCATATGGAATAAAAATAACCACATGGAATAAAAATAACCACATGGGATAAAAAGAATCACAAGGAATAACAATAACCACATGGAATAACAATAACCACATGAAATAACAATAACCACATGAAACAACAATAACCACATGAAATAACAATAACCACATGAAATAACAATAACCACATGGAATAACAATAACCACATGGAATAACAATAACCACATGGAATAACAATAACCACATGGAATAAAAATAACCACATGGAATAACAATAACCACATGGAATAACAATAACCACATGGAATAACAATAACCACATGGAATAACAATAACCACATGGAATAACAATAACCACATGGAATAACAATAACCACATGGAATAACAATAACCACATGGAATAACAATAACCACATGGAATAACAATAACCACATGGAATAACAATAACCACATGGAATAACAATAACCACATGGAATAAAAATAACCACATGGAATAACAATAACCACATGGAATAACAATAACCACATGGAATAACAATAACCACATGGAATAACAATAACCACATGGAATAACAATAACCACATGGAATAACAATAACCACATGGAATAAAAATAACCACAGTGGCATTTGTGACATTTCAACCCATTCAAGTGCTGCGACGATGGCCAAGCGTTTCAAATCGATGAAAAAACTGCACATGCAGTATAAAATTAAAAATCACTAAAAAATAAATTAAAATAAAATAAGGTCCAAAATTGACAAAAAATCTCTATGTCCTTTGTGACAAATACGAGAGAACCAGAGTAAAATATTTTAAAGAAAATTTAATTAAAATAACTTCTTAAGATTCTTTTAGAGACGACGACATATTTCATTGGTGGTAATTTTTTAGTCAAGCGTAAATATGCTGGCATGCTGATTTTGAATAAAACAGAATTTCTTTGTGAACATCTTCCTTCAAGTTGCTGTTTTTGCTAATGTTGATGATGTTTTCGGTCATGTTGTTGTTGATAATTTCTGTTGTTGATAATTTATGTTGTTGATTATTAATGTTGTTGATAATTTGTTGTTGATAATTTAGGTTGTTGATAATTAATGTTGTTGATTATTAATGTTGCTGATAATTTATGTTGTCGATAAGTTATGTTGTCGATAATTAATGTTGTTGGTAATGGCTTTGGTATTGTTGCTGCTAAGATTATCATCGTTGTTGTTAAAGATGATTTTATTTGTGATTTTGTATTCATGTGATCCAAACAACGGAAAACATCGCGTGCAAGCAGCTCATTGAATTATTCAAGCAGATTCATAGTCGCTCCTTAACGGAAGTAACACATTCCCAGTGTGCGCATGTGATCTGAAATAAAATATGCGAATAATTATGAATTATTTATGAAATTTGATCTTATTTTTGCAACTATAAAGATTTTTATATTTTTATTATTATTCTTTTCTAATATTACTTTTGGTTGTTTGTTTTGTTTAAAACCTAATAAGGCAGTTTATTTGTTGCCAGTAACAAGAAGAACAAGCTGAGCCGATGTGTAAAAATGATTTGCATGTTGTAATAACAGAAACACGTGCTATTCTTACAAAATAACTTCGTTGTTTACATTCTTCATATCAGAAAATATTTTGTTTGTGTCACGGTTTTTGTAATTACTTCAGAATGAGCAAGAGAATTTTACAAAATGAAAATCTACCAACAAACATAACCTTATCTAGAAAGGTGTTAAAACATACAGTCTAACATCTACCCGATTCAATGTTTTAGACAAATAGACTATATTAAAAACGGCTAAGTCGAAATGGCGTGTGTTTGAAGTAATATCAAGTTTCTTGTAGATGATTTCGAAGTAAAACTTTCCATCTACCGCAATATCTTAACCACAACTATTTTCCGGTTACTTCCAGCAATATATTAAAAAATAATTTCTATCCATTTACCTCTATATATCACCATGAAACGCCAAACTGTTACTGGAGGTCAACTCTGGCGAGAGGATTAGTGAAGATATGCAAGGTGGTAGCTTTTAGCGGGTTGTATTTAATTTAAATCTTACTTAAAAGACCATTTGTATAGTTTTATCTTTCCCTATACATATTACATAACTGGAAATTGAGATAACTATTCCGAGGTATTAAACTCCTTTACTATAACTACATCTGGCAATAAACTGGACTACGTAATTTATCGTCTTATAAGTAACTGTAACAACAGGAAAAAAATTCTGGGTAGTCGCTCAAGTGCAAACTATTCAATTAACTTTTATCAAACGTATGGATAGTTCTCAATGAGTGAGTAAACTACATAATCATTAAATCTGTTGTTGAGTCATTTGAAGCGAAGTTATTACATTTAATTCATCTACAAAAACGATGTTTGTGCTGCCAATAGTTGACTGCTGTATTGTGACTGAGAAACCAGTGTGGAAATAATTATTACTGTTTCTGATTAGTGGATTATCTCAAATACTTAAAGATGTATTTCATTGCGTCAGTGAGTAGTAGTGAGTACCTCTTGAAACTTGCAAACTTCAACTTTTTGAGGAAGTTCAGCTACATATTTAACAAACAAATTAGTTAAATAGACGTAGTTAAGTACTGTTCTGACAATATTTGCGTACAACCATCAAGGATTAATTTTTAAGCTCTATTTTAACTTCATAATTTTTTTAATTTTTAATTATATTATTAAACGCGAAATGGATATAACTTAAAAATGAAAAATAAATAAATAATACCCAGAAAAAATAAATAACACCCAGAAAACCAGATTTTTCTTATTTTAAAGGCCGAAAACCTGTTGAAAAAATAATTTTTATTTTGAGCCATATTTAATAAATTACTGGAATTTTATTTTTCCACAGAGCTACTGACTTAATAAGTCATTTTTAGGAATTGCCTGGTTTGAAAAGTCATTCTTACAAATTGTGTGTTTCTGTTTATCAACTATAACATGCAAAAAACACAACCAGATATACATAATGGAAGTTGCATAACAAGAAAGGTTACTCTCAGCAAATCATATGAAAATAAATTTGATCAAAATCTTTTTTTAAGTCGACCATAACTTAAGAAAATTGCTTAAAATTCAAGTGTTAACTTATTAAAAAAACAACAAAATAAACTAGTAACATACTGACAAATAATAACATTAAATAAATCCAAGCCATCTTAGCTGAATAAATCTTTTCTTAATGAAATTTATTTCCACGTTTAATTGTTTAATAATTAAATAAAAACGCCAATAATAGCATCTCCAGAGTAATTACGAAAATAATTTGCAAAAAACAAAGTTGCCAGGGAATTACTGTTATTAAGGAAATAAAAAAGACCTAAACAGTGACGTGACGTGCAATGCTGCAAGCCACTTCTATTTAAATATCCGCCACAGCCATGCACTTTCAACTTCATTTGAATATTCATCACAGTCATACGCATCTTAATTTCATTTGAATATTCATCACAGTCATACGCATCTTAATTTTATTTGAATTTTCATCACAATCATCCACATCTTAATTTATTTGAATATTCATCACAGCATTACATATTCTAATTTCATTTGAATATTCATCATAAATATACACATTTTGTTTCTATTTGAATATCTTAAGGATTTATTTTCTTATAAATTCTAGAAACATATTGTTCATTTCCTTTAAACCCACGTTGATGTGACGGAAGTCATAAAATTTTAATTTCAAACAAATCAAAATGAATGCTTGACAGCCACAAAATTCTTTTCTTTTGAATAAAATAAAACTATTTTTGAAAAAAAGGAAACAAATGAAAGAAGCAATGTTTGAAGCATCAAGGCATGAAGAAATGATAATAAAAATAAGAAAGAAAAAGAAAAAAGAAAGAGGAAAAAGAGAGCATGACATATTTGGTCACGTCAGAAAAGCTAGAGTCACGTGGTCTGAAGACTGATGGAAAACAGGAAAACAGGAAAAACGTAGGATCCTCATGAAAAAGATGGACAAAATGTTTTCTTGGTAGCAAATTCTATTAAGAATATAAGTTTGAAAATATTTTACTTTTATCATATTAAATCATGAATTTATATTATTAAATCATGTTATTGCTGAAAACATATGTGATGTGTCATAACTAGTGATAAGGGGTACAGGCCAAGTCGTCGCGAAAGCCATTTCGTCGCCGTGAGCATTTTCGCCGCGAAGTCGCCACGAAAACGCCAACTCTGCGACGAATCGGCCCGGAGCGCGACGAAATCGCCTACTTTTGCGGCCAATAGCCTTATGGTCGTGAGGGGTAAAATCCCGTCGCTCAGAAGCAACTAGAGCTACCCCACCACACGAAGCCACCAGCCTGGCGAATGCAGTTAGAGACCAGCATTAAGCAGCACCACCCGGATACATGTATCACAGACAGGCAGATCTACTGTCTATACAACGACTTCTTGTTTTTTTTTTTTTTTTTTTTTTTTTTTTTTTTTTTTTTTATAATAGTTTATAGTCCTTTACACCAAGTGTTTTAAGACTGAAATAGCTGTATGTAGGAAGCACCTAAGTGTTTCCTGTCGTGGATCAAAGTTTGGTCCTTTTAGCTGTCCCTCCTCCTTTATCCAGGCTTGGGACTGGCCCGCAATTAGCGAGGCGGAGTTGAACGACTTCTTGTTTTTTTTTTTTTTTTTTTTTTTTTTTTATGATAGTTTATAGTCCTTTACACCAAGTGCGACTTCTTGTTGTCTCTGTGTTATACTTATACAGAACCGTGATATCAGTCTGCGGTGTGGGATTGAATTGAAGTCGTTCCGCTGTAGTCGCTAGGGGAGATTTTTATTGATAGTTACCTGCCGCTATAACTTGAAAAGTAACAAATTATAGATACAGCGGCTTAGTCGATCCGTTTTACAAGATATCACACGGTGTCGAGTTGAGCTATATTAGACTGCTATATTACAGAATGTTTTGAACAAATAAATAATAACGTGGTTTGTTCAAAACTCAGATGCTCAAAATTTTTCCTAAACGTTAGGTGGGAATGCTTCAAAGTCAACAGAACTTAATTAACATGAACAATTAAAACGTCATTTTTATTTATTTATTTTATTGCTATACTTTAATAAATCAGTTAATTGTTTATGCAATTGAAGAGAATTAATATTTTTTTTCTTAAAATTGTTCCACAATTTAGTAAGCTCTCTTTCAAATTCTACTGTATCTTTTCGTTTAACTCTTTGAGTTTGATTCAGGCTTACAAACTGTTCTTGGATCATTATCATCCGTGCTTCTTTTTCAAGCACGGAGCAAAGAGCGTAGAGGTTGGTGTTGTGGTTTGCCAGTTGTTTGAGACCATTGTTCCACCCTTCAAGGTCGTTGTTGGTTCTAATTTTCACTTGAAAAGAGCACCAGGTAGAAATGGGATAGAACCCAGCCAGCCACGTATTGTGAAAATATTTCATAAACAGCTAAGAAAATGAAATTACTTGAGTTAAAATCACCAGCAATGAAAATTTATAATATTTATTAGTACTTACTTTAACTTTTGAACAAACCACGCTATTATTTATTTGCTCAAATACGATCGGTATTTGATCGACGGGCATGTAGGCCAAAGCCATGATTTGTTTCCCAAGATCAAATGCTGCCTGTTTTGCCTCATATTGAGATTTCAATCCGTATTTCTGTTAATAGAAATAAAATTATTTCGACGTTCAGCCAATATAGATCAAATAAATCACTTTTAACTTCGTAAAACCTACACTTAAATGACGAATAATTGCTTGATTGAAATGAAACAAGCAGCCGTTTATACAAACAGCCAGGGCCGTAGCTAACATGCTGGTCCTGGGGGGGTGTAACCATCCCATTTTACCGACAAATTTTTTACTCATTTCTAAAAAATAAATTACTGGTTTTATATATTCGTTATTAAAAAAACATATAATTTTGGTAGTGGCGGATCCAGAAATTTTATAAAGGAGAAGGTCTGAAAATTTGTATTTTTTTTTTAATTTTGAATACTGTCGTTATACAACCCGTTTAAATCATTTATAATTTCCTTTATTCGGTGAGACAAAACTAAACGGTTTGAAGTTAAATTTTATAATAACTCATTTTCCCCTCTTTTTTATCTCATTTTTTCTGTATTTTTTCTCTATAGCAATGTCAACACAAGACACCGTTTTGTTCATTGTGCTGCGGAGTTCATCAGATACTTCAAAGCTGAGAATAACTTTTTAGCTGTAGTATTAAGTATACTAGAATAGTTTCAATCAGACAGAAAAAAGTTATCATTTATTACAGAAGGCGAAATATTATTTTTTTTCGAAAAGAATGGCTTTTTATTTTCATTGGTAAACGTTTTTGTGGGAGTGATTATACGAGACTCTGTCATTTGTTAAACTCCAACTGGAACGGTTCAAGACAAACTCGACTTCTATGATTTTTGACAGCGAGATTTTTTCATGGCTACAAAAGGTTAACATAAGCAGTTGCACTTATTTTGGGAATTTGTCCGCCTTGAAACCGTACCTTTAGTCGGTTCATGAGATGGTCAGAGAATAAATTGGAAATGGTTTTTTCTGTACTATTCTTCTGGGCCATGGAAAAAAGAGGTGTCCTGGGTTGACATTGCTACAGAAAGAAAAAAATACAGAAAGAAAACAAGAGAAATAAAAGTGAGAAAGAAAGAAAACGAAAAAAGAGGGAGAAAAAAAGAGTAAATAAAAAGTTAAATTTCTTATGTTTGGTTTTACTGAATAAAAAAATCAAGATGACTTACAACGAACTGCAAAACGACAGAAATATAAATTTAAAAAAAAAACTGAAAAAATATTTTCGGGCCCCTCATTACGAAATTTCCGGATCCGCCGCTGTGCATTACTTAGCTTCGGGTTTTTTCGCTAGGCCTGCTATCTTTCCGAAACCTAGCTCTATCAGAATTTCCCAATGAGCTCGTGTGCTGGTTTGCGCTTTCGTTTCACAATCTAGCCGTGGACTTCTTAATATATATCAGGATGTCCATTGTGCTGCTTGGTTAGCACTTGCTCATTAATGCCCATGTGTGTGTGTGCTGTTGTGCATTCTCATCCTACAGCGTAGCCGACCGACATTATATCTTTACTGACATTATATTTTTAACTGATAATATAAATTTTACCGACAATATATTTTTAACTGATAATATAAATTTTACCGACAATATATTTTTAACTGAATATAAGTTGTGCCGACAATACCTATATTCTTAACTGACAATATAAATTGTACAGACAATATATTTTTACCGACGGCGTGTAAAATAGTGGGGGGTTGCTCCACCCCCCCACACCCCCCCGTCCCGACGGGCCTGCAAACAGCGGGAAACGCCGCTTTTGCTCCCTTCCAAATTGCTATTTCATAGTCAACTGAAATAGGAAATCCAGTTAAAATAAGTTTAAAACATCAAATTAATAAATCGAAATGTACCTGTTAAGCTATCAATTTGAAAACTTCTCTCATCTCTCAACACTCGCAAAACTCCTTCGTAATCTGTTGCTCTTTTCTTAGACATGATAGCAAATGCAACAGGGACCAGTTTTAACGAGTCATTTTCCCCAATGAATGCATGTATGGTCAAAAGCTGGTAAAAAGGTCGCTGCACCACCTTTAAAATAATTTTATTTTATTTTATATGTGTCTGACTGTTATTCACATTTAAAATATACCTCAAAAGTTGCATCCATATTGAAATTCCTAGAGTTTCTTCCGATCTCTAATTGTTTTTCTGTTGCCAGAAGTAGATGGCGCTACCCTTTGATTTTTATATCTTTTATCAGGAAATTAGCGGGCAAATGCTGGATAAGTATTTCGGCTTCCAGACTTGGCGGCTGAGATGGTCTGCTTTGTTGCCGATGCTTGTTAACTAGTCTAGAAGCAGATTTGTTGAATAAGAAAGAAATGTCGATAAAAAAAATAGTTTCACGTTTATGTACCTCTTTAGCGTGGAGAACTTTGGAAGAATTAAAGCATCGGCATTGTGTTCCAACAAGGAATCCATAACAATCTGTTTCGATCCAATGTGTGATTGAGCTTTGCTTTTTTCTATCATTGCAGTCCTGATTTTTTTTTGCTCCGGGATGGATTGATTTGGTAGGCAAGTATGGGACTGTGTGCAATTGTAATGGAAACCGGTTTGAATGGAAAAATGAAAATTTTTCACATAGTGATTGCATTGAATTTCCTAAAATTTAAAAATTCAAAAAAGAAATCATATTTAAATAACAGCTTTCCATGCTTATCAATTATAACATTGCAATAAAATCTTGAATGCTTGAAAAAAGAAAGCTGTTCATGTGATTGTAATGCTTGTACGACAAAGTGTATAGGTACAAATATTTACATGGTAAGGAAAAGAATTTACAAAATTGACCTTGTATAAACTGTGCGCTTAATAAAACTTGTTCTGCATGAAAATGTTTCGGTGAAATGCTAGTAGCCAAGTAGTTTAATAAAATAATATTTTCTATTTTAGTATTTTAGTATCGTTTAGGATTTTACAACTGTATAACGGTGCTATATAAGTTGTCAAATAATAATAATAATAATAATAATAATAATAATAATAATAATAATAATAATAATAATAATAATAATAATAATAATAATAATAATAATAATAATAATAATAATAATAATAATAATAATAATAATAATAATAATAATAATAATAATAATAATAACAATAATAATAATAATAATAATAATAATAATGATTCTACCCTGCCTTGAGACGCCGTTTTTAGCTGTTAGTTGCCTCGTTTAAAGGCAACGTGCCTTGAGACGCCGAATAGTTGCCGTGAGACGCCGTTTTTCTGCCTTGAGACGCCGTTTTTGCTTTGAGACGCCGTTTTTGCTTTGAGACGAACTATTGGCATTTCCTGGTTTTGATGCGCGCTTAATTAAACGAGTTCGCTTGTCCAAATTAGTTTTTAAATAAAACAAAAAAAATAAATCTATTGAAAAAAGATATTTATAAAAAAAATAATTTCCGTGTAGTTTCTCCTATGTTTTTGGATTTAATTATCTATATACGTAGACATAATCTTTCCGATAAAGGTTTAAAAATTCATTTTCAGACATTCTGAACTAGGTTTTTTTTTACAATAAATTGCTTCAATTTTGTTTTCAAGGGGAAATACTGAAATCTTCAAACGTAAGATTTACTGACAAGGCTCTTGTGAGCATATTTGTATCCCTAAGAACTTTGGTGCAGCCCTCACCTTGGCCTTGCTTAACTTGCAGATGAAGAATGTAGCATACATGTCATCTTATATCTTTCGCCGGGATTGAAATAATTAATACTGGCCTTTTTCACCACTTTCCTGTTTCTTGAGTTAAAATGAACGTTTACCTATAAAACACTTAGAAGAATGACACATCAAGACGCCCAAATTATTAAATTTATAGTAATTAGTTTTGCGTGGTGAGATCATGCACATCTCGCATATTTAACTTAACTTACCATATTCCCGCATTCTCAAAGCCCGCCTTTAGTCATTTTAGCTTGACAAATTTGCTGTTAGGTTTTCAGTTTGTTAGTTTGATAGAAATAATGTCTCGTACGTTCTTGAGTGAAATTTTGGAAAGTGAAGTGATAGAGGTAAGTATTTTTAACTTAATGTTTGGTTGTTCTTGGACGCCGATGGCGCCTGTTAAAAATTTATAAATGAAATCTAAAATTCAATTTATTTATGATTTAAACATAAATTTTTAGTAAAAAATTTGTCTCTACCGCTGGGAATTACATCTTTAACTTCTAACATTTTTCTCTAAGAAATACCACCATGGTTTCCTTGGTAACAAAATCTATAGCAAGCTCCTTCGGATCATTTGGCTTCTGTTGACAAGTAATTACAGTTCACCTTTTAAAAGTGTTGAGCTTAATCGTTATTTAATTTAAAATCCTAATTGAAGCATTCACTTAACACTTTCAGCTCTTTCGTTCTAATGTGGCAGGTTTTGCCTGCTCGTTTTGGCCAGCAAGCTACTTCCACTCATTTGGCTTCTGTTGTCAAGTAATTACAGTTCACCTTTTAAAAGTGTTTACCCTAAAAATCTCAAATAAAGCATTTACTTAAAACTTTTAGAGCTCTCTCGTTCCAAATTCAGAGTCGGCATCTTTGCCATTGGTGAGCTAATTTATTTTTGTATGTTTTATGGCTAGACTGCAATTAATAAAAATTGTTATAAAGAAGTTGTCAACTGCATCAAAATTTAAAAAAACCACCAATATTACAACATTAAGCCAAAACTGAATAAATACCTGTGACAAACATAATATATAGACTCTCATCAATCAGAATTATTTTTACAGGTAAAACAACGGAAAAAATTTGAGTGTCCGCTGTGCCACAAATTTTTTTCGAAGTTGCCTCCTCACTTGCGCAGCAAAAAACACAAGGTCGAAAATCCCATTGCTCCGGTAACTTCCCCAGCCGACTACAAAAGACGGAAGACTGGGAATACAAAAGATAGGAAAACGTGCAAATTTTGCAATGTGAATGTAATCAGAATGGATATGCATGTTAAACTTTGTCATTCCAAAAATATTTATAATGATCTGAATGTTAATAACTAATAACATAGATTCTAATGTAACTGAAATTAATGCATGTAACCCTCTAACTCTGCACCCTAATAATGACAATTTTTTAAAAATAACTGGCCCTAGCAAAAAATTAACTATTAATAAAAAAAGTTGTAAGATATCATGACTTTTGGTGTATGCAGGATAAAATTGTCGAAAGGAATACAGGTAGGTGCTATCGATGAAGGTTTAACTTGTCGGACTCCTCGACCATTTACTATAACTAATTTACATTTAAGAAACAAAGGATTAAAATACTTCTCTTCTACATTTTCAATATTTAATTTATCTTAAGACAATCTACACTTTTTGTACAGTTTTTTCTTTCAGCTTCCCATGTAAGCGATTTTGTACATTTTATTTTCTTTCAGCTTTCCGTGTAAGCGATTTTGTACATTTCATTTTCTTTCAGATTCCCGTGTAAGCGATTTTGTACATTTTATCTTCTTTCAGCTTTCCGTGTAATCGTTTTTGTACATTTTATTCTCTTTCAGCTTCCCTTGTAAGCGCTTTTGTACATTTCAATTTCTTTCAGCTTTCCATGTAAGAGATTTTGCACATTTCATTTTCTTTCAGTTTCCCATGTAAGCGATTTTGTACATTTTATCTTCTTTCAGCTTTCCGTCTAATCGTTTTTGTACATTTCATTTTCTTTCAGTTTCCCTTGTAAGCGATTTTGTACATTTCATTTTCTTTCAGTTTCCCGTGTAAGCGATTTTGTACATTTTATCTTCTTTCAGCTTTCCGTGTAATCGTTTTTGTACATTTCATTTTCTTTCAGCTTCCAGTGTAAGCGCTTTTGTACATTTCAATTTCTTTCAGCTTCCCGTGTAAGCGATTTTGTACATTTTATCTTCTTTCAACTTTCTGTGTAATCATTTTTGTACATTTCATTTTCTTTCAGCCTCCAGTGTGAGCGATTTTGTACATTTCAATTTCTTTCAGCTTTCCGTGTAAGCGCTTTTGTACATTTCATTTTCTTTCAGTTTCCCGTGTAATCGTTTTTGTACATTTTATCTTCTTTCAGCTTTCCGTCTAATCGATTTTGTACATTTCATTTTCTTTCAGTTTCCCGTGTAAGCGATTTTGTACATTTCAATTTCTTTCAGCTTCCCGTGTAAGCGATTTTGTACATTTTATCTTCTTTCAACTTTCCGTGTAATCGTTTTTGTACATTTCATTTTCTTTCAGCTTCCAGTGTAAGCGCTTTTGTACATTTAATTTCTTTCAGCTTCCCGTGTAAGCGATTTTGTACATTTTATTTTCTTTCAACTTCCTGTTTAATTGTTTTTGTACATTTCTTTTTTTTTCAGTTTCCCGTGTAAGCTTTTTGTACATTTTTTATGTTGTTTAATTTTTTATTGCATATAAATTACTTTTTCTTTCATCTTGTTCAAGTTTTGCATGTAAACCTTTTTTTTGGTCATGTGTTGCTTTTGTACATTTTGTTTCAACATACTGTTAGTTTTTACATTTTTGAAATAATTTAATTTCAATATTGTTTGACTTATTTCCCTGGTATGTGCAAGATTGTGAAAAGTTGAAAATTGTGGCACATAGGTTAAATTCAAAGCTAGAAACTTGGGTGAGAATAAGATGCTGTCAAAATTATGGGAAAAGTATAAGAAAAAAAATCAAAAGATGGTAATGTAAAATATCATTTTTTTCACTTCAGCAAATATACTATAAAACTGTCACAAAGTTTTTGAACTAATTCTTATAATACCTGCTCTTTCTCAATTCCAGAACCACTAAAGATAACTTTAAATTCTCATCAAAAATGTTATCAATCACAAATTGCTGTGATTCAATTGTCTAAGACACATTATCATCTAATTATTTTAATTTACAATAAATCTAAATTATTTTAAATCATAGTATTTTATTTCCCTTATCATGTTAATCTTAGTTTGTCTTCTATCACTCATTCATCATATCAGTTACTAAGTCTAAGTAGTTTCATCATTTTCAATCACCAGTAACCATCATTAAATTAAGTTATAAATTATTTATCACCATAATATACCGTGACATCCTCGATACAAACAATCATGTATTCTTGTCTTATAATCTCTCACCTTTTCATCAACTTTCTTTATTAAGATCTCATTTTGGACCAATGGTGAACAAAACACAAATGCTTTTAAATAAAATTTTTATGTCCTTAGGACTACACTACTACACTTACACTAGACTAGACTAGACTACTATAGATTATGTCACTAGGTCCTTATGTATGTCTTTTTCAAGTTTTTCAAAGTAGTCACTAGTACTGACTAGTCTAGTTGACTAGTAGTGACTAGTAGTCCATGTCTCATCTTTCCAGGTACCGGGAGGGTTGTTACACCAAAAAGTTATTGAATTCAATAAAACAACTTGCTCTTTAAATTTTACTTTAAAACTTGTTAAAAAAACTCTTTTAAGTGGGGTTTAAAGTTTAACGGAACAATTTTTCCGATAAAAATATATTATATTGCAAGCAACTATTGACTTATCATACGTATATAAGCACGTGATATTTTATAACGAATCAGAAGCCAAAAATCGACATTATTAACATAAAGTTTATAAATAGACAGAAGGGTGTATCTCTGAAATCTTAATTAATTTTTAATTTTCATAATTTTATTGGAAACCATCATAATTCTTAAAATGTGAGATATTTGCGCGCTACAATTTTTAAATTTTCAAAAAAATTGTTTACAGGAGTTTCTTCTAATATCTCTTTAAATAGATAAAATTGATCTATCATTTTAAGTACAAACAATTTAATTTGATGGATAGCTTAACTGTCTAAAAAAAACTTTTTTTGTCAAAATTTATTAATTATACCTTAAATGAAAAGGTTTTTATTTAGCACTAGTCGTGCAACTATAAAGTTAAATCTTTAGATATACTCATTCAGAAAAAGCTAGGTTGAAAAAATATAAAATTTGGTCATTAACTTTTAATTAGTTTAAAAATTATTGAAGCAAAGCAATGAAATCACCTTTGTTAACATTTTAATTCCCTATATTGTTAAATGTTGAGCTACAAAACAATAAATTCAGATAATTGTCCAAAATTATCTAAAGTTTCATCCTATGAAGTTTGGTTGAAAAATTCGCTTTTGTTTAAAACTTATTTACTTAAAACAAAGGACCGAAAGCTTCATTGAAACCGTACACTTTACAAAATATACTGTAGCTTAAATTTAACATTAAACGTTTAGCTACAACGTTAAAATTTAATAATCTAAAGAAACGTATTAAAAATTACTATCATTTTTCGAATATCAAGTATGGTTAAAAATCTTCAATTGGTAAAAAAGATATTCACTGTACGGAATAAAAGTATTTTTATCAATTAAACAGTTAATGGATGACCTATAAAACTACAGTTACAGATAACTGTCTTAAATTACCCTTTCTATTACTGCCTCAAATTTGGTTGAGAAATATTAATTGGTTAAAATTTTATTGGCGAAAAATCGAGCCAAAAAATTGCACGAGTGCTAACCATTACTTAAATATCTTTACCATGGCTGTAAACGTTGACCTTCAAAACTCAAATTTTTGGCTTTTTTTACGAATTAGTTAAGGTTTTAACATGTAAAGTTTGGATGAAATATTTCAAGCGGTTTGGGCGTTATTTGTGAAAAACCGACGAAACGAAGCTAATATAGACCTAACCGTTTATGAAATATCTTTATTTTGGCATTAATCGTTGAGCTACAAAGTTGTAAATTCACATTTATTTTAAATAGTAGCAATATGTTTATTGTATGAAATTTGGTAAGAAACTATCAAGCGGTTGAAAAGATATTCGAGAAAAGTAAATTAAAAAACTTGAGTGTATCGAGAACTCATATTCGAGCTTTGTGTCAGATGCTTCAGTATAGTGGTCTAAGTGCCTTTTTTTACGAAACTCAAAATATAATTAAAATAATTAAATTTACTTAGAATAATAGTAAATAATACGTTTTTTTAAGTGGTTACTGAAAATTTCAGCTCTTTAACGCTTTTAATTCGGCTTATTATTCGAAAAATGTAAAATCGCGCAAATTTTTCAAAAGCTGAAAATTCAAAATTTTGACTTTCAAAAATTTTTTTTTTCGATCAATTCTTTTATGTTTGTCTATCTGAACATATTAAAGTGAAAACCGCATTTTAATTAAACTCTCCGCACTCAGAACTACTACGTCGTCTAATGGCAATCTGTAATCCGAGTAGGATTATAATAATAATAATAATAATAATAATAATAATAATAATAATAATAATAATAATAATAATAATAATAATAATAATAATAATAATAATAATAATAATAATAATAATAATAATAATAATAATAATAATAATAATAATAATAATAATAATAATAATAATAATAATAATAATAATAATAATAATAATAATAATAATAATAATAATAATAATAATAATAATAATAATAATAATAATAATAATAATAATAATAATAATAATAATAATAATAATAATAATAATAATAATAATAATAATAAGAAGAAGAAGAAGAAGAAGAAGAAGAAGAAGAAGAATAACAATAATAATAATAATATTGTACTAGATATTCAATCTATCTATAATTATTAACATGAGTGTCTGTTTGTTGTTTGTTTGTCTCTCTGTCATATATGCAAATCCAAACCGCTGGACCAATTATAACAAAGTTTGGCACGGAGGCAGATTTCAAAAAGGAGAGAAAAATAGAGCAGTTTTTAGTTTTTGTAATTTGTTGTGGCAAAAAACCTTCCAAAACTAAAGATTGTATGTACGAATATCAAATTTAGCTTAATTAACAAGGTTTAAAAGATTTTCAATCAACTTTAAATTTGCTTATGATTGTTTATATTCCTTTACACCAAGTGCTTTAAGACTGAATTGGCTGAGTAGGAAGCACATAAGCAGTGTCGTCGATCAAAGTTTTGATCTTTTTAACTGTCCCTCCTTTATCCAGGCTTGGGACTGGCTCGCAAGGCAAAGTTTAAAAATAATTATTTTACGTTTTATGGGCAAAAAGAAGTTAGGAGGGAGAGGAAGAAAGAAAAGCTAGCGGTACAGATATATATATATATATATATATATATATATATAAAGCGGAAAAGGAAACGGGAGCGAGAGAGACAAACATTAGAAAAACCTCTAAAAACCCCGGGCAACGCCGGGTGCGCCCGCTAGTATATATATATATATATATATATATATATATATATATATATATATATATATATATATAGCGAAAAGGAAACGGGAGCGAGAGAGACAAACATTAGAAAAACCTCTAAAAACCCGGGCAACGCCGGGTGCGCCCGCTAGTATATATATATATATATATATATATATATATATATATATATATATATATATATATATATATATATATATATATATATATATATATATATATATATATATATATATATATATATATATATATATATATATATATATATATATATATACCTAAATGCAAGCCTCTTGCCAGTAAGCTATCCGACCACCACCAATAAATGATGGCTAGAAGTCAAGTTTTGTAGAGCTGCATGATATTTGTAATATTGTTACATATTATATTGTTAAATATTATATATTAATATTTATATTAATGAGATTTGTCTATGTTTATTATTATCAGCGTATTTCTTATCTTTGGTTGTACAGCTGATTAGCATGGCTGTGGTAATCAAGATCATTCAACACACAGTCTGGTCTGGTGTCAAGTACTCATTCCTGTTCTGATTATTTTAGTATTGTTTGTATATCGTTGTCAGCGGACTTTGTTTGTCTAATAAACTCGAAACACGACATGGCGCAGTCTACAGGGGTTAAAGATGAATTGCTTGAAACGATGCAGAAATTCATTTCTCGTCAACAAAACGTGGCATCTACCTTCAGCATTAGGCAACCGCCTCCGCTCGACATCAGCTCTTCAAACCTTGCTGAGGAATGGAGACGCTGGCGATGTGGGTATACAACATACTTTCAACTTTGCGACGGCAACCAGTTACCAGAGCACCGACAAGTGGCTCTTCTGTTAAGTGCCCTTGGAGAAGCTGCCAATTCCATGTATTATGACATGGATTGGGAAAGAGAGGAGGACAAACTAAAGCACGACGTCGTTCTTCAAAGATTTGAACAGAGGTGCTCGCCAAAACGACATCTGTTGACTGAAAGATTCGTTTTTTACCATATCACACGAAACTCTGAAGTATCTTCAATCGAATTTCTGGAGCGCTTGAAAATTGCTTCTAGAAACTGTGAATTCAAGGACCCAGAGGAGATGATCAGAGATAAGTTCGTTTTCACTCATCCAGATAAAGTCACCAAAATGAGAATAATGGGAGAAGTTGACATTTCATTAGATAATGTTGCTAAAATTGCCAGCACAATGGAAACACTCCAATCAAATTTTAAATCGATTGAAAAAGACAACACATACGAAGTAAATAGTATGGAGTTTTCTAAAAATTCACAAAAAGTTTTTCAGAAAAAGTGCAATAATTGTGGCCAAATTCACAAATCAACTTGTCCAGCCAGAGGGAAGACTTGTCACAATTGCAAGAAGAAGAACCACTTCGCAAGTGTGTGTCGGTCTCCAAAGGAAGCAAATTTTGTTGAAACTGAAACTGAGAAGGTTATTGAAATTAATTCTTTTGATTCTGTTACTAAATCTCTCAAATGGTCGTGTGTGTTTAGTGTTGTTAATGGACCACCAATAGAGTTCAAATTGGACACAGGTGCAGATGTAAATACCATTAGTCACATAGAACTTAAGAAATTGAAGCATTTTAGTCTAAGAAAGACACCTGTTGTTTTGAAACCTTATGGGGTTTACAAATATTTAAAGCCATTGGGAGTTGTTGAACTGAATTTATTGCATCCATGCAACAATCAGTTACTTCAAGGTGATTTCTATGTTGTGAATGGCAAATCAGAACCTCTCCTAGGTAAACATTTTTATGAAAAGTACAAATTAGTAACTCTGAACATACCAGAAAGAAAATTGTCTCAGAATTTGTTCACAAGCCCCGGAAATTCACGGTCAAATGGCATGGTCGAAAGACATATTCAAACCATAAAGAATGTGTTCAAGAAAGCTGAAGAATCAAAGACGGACCAGCAACGGGCTTTATTAAGTTTACGAAACACTCCAAGTTTACGAAACACTCCAATTTCAGGTATGCATGTTTCGCCATCTCAACTCTTGTTCAGCAGACGTTTGAGAGATGCTCTTCCAATTGTGACCAGAAAACTGAAACCTGAAGTCATTAGAGATGCTAAGGAGCGTTTAACTCAATGCCAACAGAAAACCAAGGTTTTTCTCGTCATTCCACACAACATCAGCTTCTTGTTCCAGATACACCAGTCAGATTCCGCATCAATAATAGTTGGAGACAAGGAAAAATCAAATCGGTCAATAATCCTAGAAGATACACAATAGTCACAGCTGATGGGCATGAATTTATCAGAAACAGAAGGTTTATTTTTCCAACTAAAGAGTATTTTTCAGGTAATTTACATTTGGCACAAATTCCAACACAATGCACCAGTGAAGACAAGCAGATGACTCCAGACGTTGAAGGCTCTACAGTTCCACCAGCTCCTGCCATTTCTGTTCCTGAGCCACCTGTTCCAGGATGTTCCAGGGAAAACAGATATGGACGTCAAATTAGACCTCCCAAGCGCTATGGGCTTGACTAGCTTGGGAGGGAGGTGTAATATTGTTACATATTATATTGTTAAATATTATATATTAATATTTATATTAATTAGATTTGTCTATGTTTATTATTATCAGCGTATTTCTTATCTTTGGTTGTACAGCTGATTAGCATGGCTGTGGTAATCAAGATCATTCAACACACAGTCTGGTCTGGTGTCAAGTTCTCATTGTTCTCGCTCGTTCTGTACTCGCGATTGTTTTAGTATTGTTTGTATATCGTTGTCAGCGGACTTTGTTTGTCTAATAAACTCGAAACACGACAATATTGGATTTGACTACGATAAGCTCAAAAACTCCTTACTTCGGCTCAACAGCTTATCTGCTACCAGATATATATTATGAAGTGAAACATTGCGTATAAATATAGTTATATAGTAAATAGTACATAGTAAATATATTTTTATCTATATATATAAAAGAACATGTCCTGACTGACTGAATACCACAGATTTGACTGACTGACAGATGACTGACTGATAATCAACGCCGAGCTCAAACGCCTCATCCTAGGAACGTGAAATTTGGAACTTATATTACTTTTATAGCGTAAACATCCGCTAAGAAAGGATTTTTAAAAATTTTGCTCCTGAGGGGAAAAAACTGGAAAACAAACTTTTTTCTAAAACAATGTATATCTCGAAAACCAAAAATGAGGAGATTTTGAAATTTGGTATATAGATTCTTTTTGAAAAATAAAAAGATACGTATTTCACCATTTTTTGAAAATTCGGTTTCCCGGACCTCAAATGTGGGTTGGAAAATTGGGTTATTTGGTTTTTAAAGTAGCTTCTACTCAAAAACTGTTAATGCTACAGGAGTAAAAATTAGTATTTAGTTTCTACTCCAAAAATAATGAAATACATGTTTTAGCATTATTTGAAAATTTGATTTCCAGGACTTCAAATGTGGGGTGGAAAATAGGGTTATTTGTTTTTTAAAGTAACTGCTACTCAAAAACTGTAAATACCACAGATTTAAAAATTAGCATTTAGTTTCTATTCTAAAAATAAAGATTTACGTGTTTCACCATTTTTTTATAAATTTGGTTTCCAGGACCTTAAATTTGGGCTGGACAATAGGATTACTTGGTTTTTAAAGTAACTGATACTCAAAAACTGTAAATGCTACAAAAGTAAAAATTAGTATTTAGTTTTTACTCTAAAAATAATGATATACGTGTTTCACTATTTTTTGAAAATTTGGTTTTCAGGACCTCAAATGTGGGGTGGAAAATTGGGTTACTTGGTGTTTAAAGTAACTGCTACTCAAAAACTGTAAATGCTACAAAAGTAAAAATTAGTATTTATTTTCTACTCTAAAAATAAGGATATATGAAATTTTGGTTTTCATGATCTCAAATGTGGGGTGGAAAAAGGTTTCTTTGAATGCTACAGATGTCAAAATTAGTATTTAGTATTTACTCAAATGTGGGGTGGAAATAAGGGTTATTTGATTTCAAAATAACTGCTACTCAAAAACTGTAAGTGCTACAAATGTAAAAATTAGTATTTTGAAGTTTTGTGCCGGTTAAAAGTAGCTAAGTCCAGTTTATCACCGGTTGGGCCAAGCCGTTGTTTTAGAATCTTCACACGGGTCAGGCCAAACCTTAAATCAAAGTGGGACGGGCCGAGGTTTTTCACCAAATATATAGATATTTTAGTGATTTTAGGGTCTTCAGTTGGGCCGGGCCAAACCTGAAGTCAAGGTGGGACGGGCCGAAGTTTTTCATCAAGTATATAGAACTTCTAGGCCTGTAAGAATGGGCCGGGCCTAATTCAAACGGGCTGTTCCGGGCCAGGAGTTTAGGTTTTTAAAACGGGCTGGGCTAAGTTGTCGACGGGACGAGCCGAGACCTAAAAAATTGATCTCTACTATGGATGCACGGTTCAAACTCTCTAATTTCATGCGAGCGAAGCCGCTACGGGCACTGCTAGTTTATATATATACCAATTATTTATATGTGTATATATACATATAATTGTATAATTTAAATTTATAAATAAATAAACTTTTTCTAACGTTTTGACAAGTCTATATAAATAATGTTTTTAATTTTGGAAGAAATTATTTTATTTCATTACTTTCGATTTCATCTGTCATTCAAAATGCAACTTTTGCTTCTTCGTGATGTTTTTAAAGAGAAAACCTATCAGTGCTGCTTTTCATGAAAGCCGATTTTCTTGTTGAATGCCTTTTCGAATCTCTGCATTTCTGGCATGCAAAACTTCCTTGACATGTATGGCTGTGCAATGTACATTGTAAATAGTAGCTTTCTTCTAAGCTTGTAGAGATTACTTTTTCTGATAATGTTACGGTAATATAAATAACGTTGACATTACAGTAATTTTATGTTAATGTGTCAAATTTCATTGTTTTTGAAGTGTTTGTTAATGTGATATTGCAGTTAGAAAATATTATCGCAAATATAGTAGTAGTGGTTTGTTTAAAGTTAGCATCATAATCATATTTGGTTTCAAATTATTTTTCATAATCTCATGACAGCTAAAAAAGAGTAAATGTTCAAACACATTCTTAAAATATTTTTCCTAAAAATCCTTGAATCATACACTAAGCGATTTATTTTAATAAATATAATTGAAATATAACGCTGATGGAATTTTTTGTCTCGCATCAAAAACAAAAAGCAGCAATCTATGTGCATGTAAACGAAATTGATTTCATCAGATATATGCATCAATGGTCATTTCAATGCAACAGATAAACATATTCTAAATCTTCTACGATTAACCTTGTCATTGCAAGCTCGAGGATACCAGTTTCCTTCAACTTGTTTCTGTCAACAAACTGTTTGTTTTGATATTACGTAGCGATCAATAAATAATTATAAAGTAAAAAGTGAATATTATAAAAATTATTTTGTCTTAATGTTTTTTTTATAAAAAAAAAGTTAAACGATTTACTGCAGTAACTTTTAAAATAGTGCAGGCATGTTATATTTTGTTATATATCCAGTACTTACTATGCATTAATCGTGGATCTGCTCAATATTTCCAATATAAATGTTTTCGCCCGATAGGGCATTCGTGTTACTTCGGCATAAATAATAGAAATGGATCTTGCTTTATGAATATCGTGCTTTGGTCATATTCGAAGTTTGTTATCGGGAGTTCTATTGTGTGTATATTTTGAATATTCGTTTTGAATGAAAATAACTATAACCCGGAAACTGAAAATAATCCTCAAATAATTAATTTATGCGAGGGGTAATGGTAATTATTTTTCCACCTGAATATTTAAATATAATAATTGATTTTTTATTATATAGTAGTTTCAGTGTTGTTAAAAAAATTATGAAAAGTTTATTACTGTAATAATTTACTGATAAATAAAAACAAACAAATGCAAACAATATTCAAGAATGTGGTCAGTTTCTTCTTATTCGAGCTACCAATTTGTACTCCTTCTTCTGATTGTAACTTATTATCACTATTATTTTAAGTCTTAAAAGATCAGCAGATTAACGCATTTCACGAGTTGGAAATGTTTTCCACGTCCAGCAATGAAATGGGACATATAATTTATCAATATTGACAGCCATTTCATTTCTACGATCTTTATCGAATCGTAACAAATTCTATCAGTTAGAAAATTTGTGGCTTTTGATATCTTTCTAGAATTATTTTATCACGGCTTGTAGAGGCTTAAAAATGTGAAATATGCAAATTAAATATGAAAATAATAATTATGTTGTTATTATAAAGACATTTATAACATATTAATTGTGTTGTTAATAAAGATATTTATATCATATTAATTGTGTATTTAATAAAAATATTTATATTATATTGATATTATATTAATTGCGTTGTTAATAAAGATATCTATATCATATTAATTGTGTTTTTTATAATTTATATTATTTAAATACTCATATTGTACGTGACATCTGCACTTTGTTTGATTGGTGGAGGAAAAGGTGAGTTTGAGTGCAAGAAAGTTTATTGTTGAATCAAAATGAGAGAAGCACGCACACCGCCGGTGTTTGAAATCTTCATGGGATTACTACGTTCCTTTTTAATTCTTGTTCTTCCTGTCCCGTACAACTCAAGAGACCATCCCAAATAAAATTCAATATACTAGCTGACCCAGCAAACTTTGTTTTGCCTTATAAATTATTTTGGTTTTTATCAAAAGTTTAATGGTTTAATGTCGCTTTCCCGCTCTCGATCGCCTTCCCACTCCCGCTTGCCCTCCCGTTTCCGGTCGCTTTTCCTTTCCTAGTCATTCTTTCGCTTTCGTTTGTTTTTCCGTTCCCGCTCATTCTGCAGTTACCGTTTCTGTTTGCTCTCTCGCTCCGCTCATTTTGTGACCGATTTAGAAATTTTTACAAAAAACCTTCTCCCATTGCCTCGCAAGCTTGTGTGAAAATTACATTACGATCAGATGAATGGTGAAGGAAAAAAGCACTTACATACTTACATACATAAATACTTACACAGATAATCTCATATATCTTATATATTAAAATCTCGTGTCATAGTTTTTGAAATTGAACTCCTCCGAATCAAATCGGCTGAACCGATTTTTTTGTTATCCATTCAAGTTGCATATGTTATATACATTATAAAGAAAAATGAACTTATATAGCAAAGAGATATATATATATATATATATATATATATATATATATATATATATATATATATAATATATGTATATATATATGTAAATATATGTATATATGTGTATATATGTATATATATACATATATAATATATGTATATATATGTAAATATATATATATATATATATATATATATGTATGTATATATGTATATATATATATATATATACATATATATATATGCTTGTCTATCTGTTGCATTTTCCTGTAAAAAGGACATAATTGCACCTCTTTGTTTTTCCAAAATAACTTTTAAAATAATTTTTAACAAATATTTTAAATAGCTTAGGACCTATCATCAGACCTACCAAATGTACGCAAAAAATTTCATAAAAATCGGTTTAGCCGTTTCGGAGTTTAATCTCAAACACTATGACACGAGATTTATACATACATACATATATATATATATATATATATATATATATATATATATATATATATATATATATAAATATTCTACATACATATGTGCCATTATCTATGTATGCATGTAGGTTGGTATGTGTGTCTCGTATTTTCCTATTGAAAGCAAGCATGAAGTTTTAAAATAGTTTATTATTGCATTATTAGCTCATTAGAGAAACATAATGACGTCATAATTTAAATTAAAGACTTGGACATTTTCAAGTTACTCCTGTAAAATAATGAACAGTGTTACGTAACACAGCAGTAAATTCAACTGATTGATGAGCTGCCTGTCCAGAAGTGTTCATGAAGTTCTCCATCAATTTAAAATTATCTACATGCTGTTCAGAAGTCTTCCTTGTGGAAATTGTGGCATGGTTTTTGTAGTAGTTGTAGTAACAGTGGTAGCTTTACATGAAATATTGAGTTCCAATGACTTTAAGGTTTCTCAAGCACAAATAAAAGAAACGAAATTTACTGCCAACAAATCACGTCAGCTATTTGTTTGGAAAGGAAACTTGAAAAAAATATATTCACTTCAACTAGAAACAACTTTACGTTCAAATTTCCTTTTTCAACTTTCACTTTTTTGTGAACAACAAAATTACTACAAAAAAATAAATTGTTTTTACTCAACTGAAGCTGATGCGAACGCTTGCTTTCAACGTCGAAACATATTTTAATGATGAGGTTATAAATTATTTGAAAATTACAACTAAGGACGCTGATGTGTGTGTATGTGTGCGTGCGTGTGTGTGTTGCTCGTAAACACTGCTTGACCGTGACACGTTTTTTGTGTCTCTCTTCTTGCAGGCCGCAAGTTATTCTCACAAGTAGAAAGGAATGCCTGGAGTATCATAAGACAGGAAAATATCTTCAAACGTGCAGTCACGCTTATACGACAAAAATGATTTTTTAAGTTTCATTTTTGTTGTTTAATTTTAAAAGTAAAATATAAGGAAATCATGAAATGCACGAATCAGCGTGTTGTTGTTGTTGTTGTTGGTAGTGAAGAAATGGTGCGGTGTGGAGCTGCTGAGGTTGCGTGAAGACGGCGTGGTTTAGAATCTTGGAAGGATATGTTGAATAACTAATGTGGCATTCACATTGTTCGCCTGAATAAAGATTATTAACCCGTTGGGATGTTTATGGCCGCAAGTTTTTTCCAGTTACCATAAAGCATCTTTAAGGCTTGATTACAATTTCATATTAAATTATGAAATGCTTCCTGTCGCTTTGGCGGTAAAAAATCAGGCGATGTGAAATTTAAAATCCGGTCCTTGTGTGGTGGCTCATCAGGTTTTGAACGTTGATTCTTGTTTTGTCGAGCTTTTTAAAATGTAAATATCAGTTTTAACAATTTCAGAGATTTATGAGAAATTTGTTTTGAAGATTTTTTTTGTTGAAAAAGAAACACAAATTTAATATTCTAACAAAACAACACGTTTCAAAATTGTTTCTTAAACAGGTGTACATTTTTGAAGTAAAACAAAAAAAAATAATTTTTAAATTAAAAATTTCAAACTTTCGTTGTATCTCCATCTTCTATGACAAAGGACAGAAAAGCATTTTTGTGCACTGAAAACGAACTTGAATAAATTGGCGCACAAAACCGCTGAAAACTTGGTTGAAATTTATTTGTGTCTGCTTTCATTGCAGATGACAATGATGACGGTGATAATCATTATCATCATCGTCATCCTACGATTTTTTCATTTTTTTATTTAAACGTTTATAATGTAGCATTTACAGAAATATCATAAATTACAAACGTAAACTGTTGAAGATAAAAATAACTTTAGATCTCATTGGAGGATTCTGACAAAATGTAGTTAGAAAAAATGTTTCAAACTAAATATCGTGAACTAAATATCGCGGACAAAATGTAGTTTACAAAATGTCGTGGAAAAAATGTTGTGGACAAAATGTCGCGAACAAAATGTCGTGAAGAAAAAATCACGACGATTGGTATCAATTTCTGTTAATGTAACATTTGTGTAACACTTTATCACAAATAAAATGTCATGAGAACAAAAGTGAAAAATAGTCGTAGTCAAAATTTCATGGACAAAATGTCGCAGACAAAATATCATGGATAAAATGCCATGAGAGCAAAATGTCGTGAAAAAGTCATGAGAACAAAAGTGAAAAATAGTCGTAGACAAAATGTCGTGGACAAAATACCACTACGATTGGTACCGATTTCTGTTAACTAACATTTATGTAACACTTTTTATGTTGGTTTATACATGTTTTTATTAACATTCACTTGTTTGGATGTCCATGGAATGTGCGCCGACGTTTTTAAGTTAGGAACATCATTATAAAATTTGCACACTTCAAAAAACGTATATTTCAATTAAACATAAACAAAATTATCATTTTGATTTCGCTTTCTTTCTCAAGAAAACAGCATGGCGGGCATTAATAACAGCTACTGCTCTAATAAAGCTGGAAATAACGCACCTTAATGCAGTACAATTTTTTCTCTTTCTCCATCGCTTTTTTTCTCAAGAAAACAGCAAGTGTGTGTGTGTGTGTGTGTGTGTGTGTGTGTATATTACGCTACGATACGTACGTATAAACACAATACAGTGGCTAGATGAAAGACTTCCGGCATTCTTGAGAAAAAGATAAAAAAAGAGAAAGAGAGAGAGAGAGAGAGAAAGAAATAAAGAGAAAAAAAAGAAAGATTTGCTCTAAAATAGGTTCGACACGCCGTGCATATCTTGCTCACGTCAGTTTTGTTAACTATATTAAAACCTGATTTCGTTGTCACACTGAAATATAATTGCTATTTTCGGTATAATTTCACCATACTGTCAATAGACATCTAAATATGGCAAGCTCAATTGATTCTGTATTTATATCTACATTAACTTTCAAAAATTTCAATAGATATGAGAGAAAGAAAGAGAGAAATAGAGAAAGTGAAAAAGAGCTTGTGTGAAAAAGACAAAAACAAGAAAGAAAGAGAGAGAAAGATGGTGTGTGTGAGAAAAAAAAGAGAGAAAACAAAAAAAGGAAGAAAGAGAGATAGAGAGAGAGAGAGAGAGCAACAGAGAAAAAGAGAAAGAAAAAAGAAAGAAACCTCAGTTTCACTATGAAGAAGGAAAGAAAAAAACACACAGAAAAAAAAGACAACAACAAAACAAAGTAACAAAAAAGATAACAAAAAGAGAGAATTATAACGAGAGAAACATAAACAAGTAAAGTAAAAAATGAGTTTTTTAACAAAAACTTTAATTTCAAATACACTCAATTTAAAAATACGAAAAATGTTCAAATTAATTTTTTTAAATTGAATCAAGTATTGTCATCTAATATAAACATATGCTAAAAGTTTCAGCTTCCTAGCTAGTCAAAAATCTGGTTAAATTTTACTTGCAAGATATGCGTACAGAGAAAACCACACACACACAAACAGAGATTGTAACCTAAATAAAAGTTTGTAATAAAAGAAAAAAAGAAGGAAGGAAAGAAAGACGTGTATTTCACGAAGGACAAAGAAAAAAATAGAATGAGAGAGATAAAGAGAACGTGAGAAAAAGAAAGGGGAGCGAGAGAAAGAGGAAGAAAAAAAGCGATGGAGAAAGAGAAAAAATTGTACTGCATTAAGGTGCGTTATTTCCAGCTTTATTAGAGCAGTAGCTGTTATTAATGCCCGCCATGCTGTTTTCTTGAGAAAGAAAGCGAAATCAAAATGATAAAAAAGAAAAGAGAGAAACAAAAAGAATAAAACTGATGGAGAGAAAACTAGGACGAAAACGAAAAAAGAGCGTAGGAGAGCAAAAAAAAGAAATCAACAAAAAAGAAAAAAACAAGGAAAAGATAAAAAAAATACAAAATGAAGGAGAAAAAAAAAAGATATAAAAAAGGGAAAACAAGAAAAATAGAGAAAGAAAAAAAACCAAGAAAGAGCGAAAGAAAAGAACGACAAAAAAAGAGAAAGAAAAATAAGAAAAGAAAGACAGTGAGAAAGAGAAATGAGAAAAAAAGATAGAAAGAAAGAAATTGAAAGAAAAAGAGAAAACAATTAAAAAAAGAGAAGGAGAAAAAGAAAGGAAAAGAAAAAGAGAGGACAGAAGAGAAAAAAAGAGAAAGAGAGAGAAACAAAAAAAAGAGAAGAAAGGGCAAAGAAAAAAAAGGAAGGAAAAGAAAGAAAAAAATAAAAGAAAAGGAAACAATAAAAAAGAGAGAAAGAGAAAAAAAAGGATGAAAAAGGAAAAAAAAGAGAAGGAAACAATAAAAAAAAGGGAGAAAGATAGAGTGAGAGAAAAAGATAAAGAATGAAAGAGAGAGATAGTGAGAAAGACAGTTACATTTACTTTTAGACGCTCCGATGATCTGCGTTGTTGATGCTACTTTGAATTTTATTATCTTGATAATCATAAATTGGAATTTGATTTTTTCTGTTTGCATTTGTTTTTGTATTGACTTGCTTGCATGGCTTGTGTTGTTGTGTATTTTTTTGGAACAGTTATTTGAGTTATTTGAAGATTTATTTCTAAGTTGTTGACAATTAAAAAATTGAATAAAAAAATCTTTGTGAATTTTACATTAAAACAATGTATTCGTTTGAAAAACTTTATTTAAAGAGGTAATAACTAAAAATAAAAAAACACCACCTATCGACTTATTATGTATTTCGAAGTGATTCTGTTCTGTACCGCGCCCTTATTGCACGCGCTCTTATTAACAGGCGCCTTTATTATTTGGATATAGCGGACCTTTGGGGCAGGGCAGGACCTAACTAGCCAATGTCATCGGAAATCAGCAGATTAGATCGTTTTCTGTGAAGCATGTTAAAGACCAGCACCAGTGAGTCATTCAGAAACTGCTTGGTGAAGATTTTAGAAGTTTTTGTAATAAACTCATAAATCTTGTGAAAGAAGGGAAATGTCAACAATTGAAACTCCATGAAGATGAAGAAATGTCTCAGAAATGCTTCTGAGTGAATTTTTCCTATGCACCGTCGTACGATTAAACTTGTTACTATTTAAATTATGTTAATGCAAATATTTTTATATAAATTATGTTAATGCAATTATTTTTATTACAAACTTTTATTTAAGTAACAATCTCTGTTTGTGTTTGTGTGTGTGTGTGGCTTTCTCTGTACGCAAATCTTGCAAGGAAAATTTAATCAGATTTTTGACTAGCTAGGAAGCTGGAACTGTCAGCATAACTTTATATGACAATAGATGATTCAATTTAAAAAAAAACAACTTAATTTGAACATCTTTCGTATTTCTAAATCAAATGTGTTTGAAATTAAAGTTTGTGTTAAAATACTCGTGTTTTCCTTTACTTGTTTAATATTTACTTTATTATAAGTTGGTTTGATTTTTTTCATTTAAAATTCTTTAGGGAGTTATTTTAAGCCCTATAGTTATGAGCATAAATACCACTTAGGTTGTTTAAAAAAGGTTTTTCAGAAGGTTTCTGTGCTCATTGCAACCCTGCTAATAAATGAGGTTGTTTTTAAAACGAACGTAGCTGATGGAGGATTGGCATGTCGTCGATGAAATATGACTCACGGTTGAAGACATTTGCAAAGATGCGACTTATAGGCACCTGCTTTATCAGAGCTTTTTTTATATGTTGACACCTAGCCGTTTGACAGAAAACATTTTAATAAAGTTGACAGCTAACAAGCTGTAAAAACTCCACGTTTTCCATTCTTTCAGTTTTTTTTGCAGAAACGTGCTTTCAATCCAAGAAGTTTTATTAAAGCTAATTAAATTTAAAATAAGGTTTTTTAAAGCGCACGAACATTTCTTTCTTCGCAGAGACGCACACACCCATACATACAGACACACACACCCATACATACAGGCACACACATCCATGCATACAGGCACGCACACCCATACATACAGGCACACACATCCATACATACAGGCACACACACCCATACATACAGGCACACACACCCATACATACAGGCACACACACCCATACATACAGGCACACACACCCATACATACAGGCACACACAGTCACATACATATAGACAAACTTACACACATACTGAAAAATAGAAACTTGATCAACACAGAGAATAGTGTGTTGAAAATGATAAAGTTCATCAGATGTAGTAGAAGAAAGATAAAACACTGCTCATTGTGTTCGATTTTGCAAAATATTAAGCAAATTAATACTAGATTTTTAGTTTAAACACCATAAAAAGTTACAATAAATCAAATAAACATAAATTAAAGAATTATACAACAACAAGAGCCACGATATTTTGCTATGCTTACCAATATTTTTGGAGTCTTTGCTACTGACATACTTTATATGCTCTTTCAATAGGACGTGCTAGTCAATAAAAACTCCCAAAAATTTTATGTAAGGAACATTTGCAATGTCTGAGTTACCAATAGACAGTTTTATAAATTTAATGTCCATTTGTTTACGGGTGGTGAAATAAAATAAAAGAAAGTTTTTCTATATTCAAGGAAAGTTTGTTTTAAATAAGCCAATTAGATATAGGAAGTAATTCAGAATTAATAAACATTTATACATACATACATACATACATACATACATACATACATACATACATACATACATACATACATACATACATACATACATACATACATACATACATACATACATACATACATACATACATACATACATACATACATACATACATACATACATACATACATACATACATACATACATACATACATACATACATACATACATACATACATACATACATACATACATACATACATACATACATACATACATACATACATACATACATACATACATACATACATACATACATACATACATACATACACACACACACACACACACACACACACACACACACACACACACACACACACACACATACATACATACATACATACATACATACATACATACATACATACATACATACATACATACATACATACATACATACATACATACATACATACATACATACATACATACATACATACATACATACATACATACATACATACATACATACATACATACATACATACATACATACATACATACATACATACATACATACATACATACATACATACATACATACATACATACATACATACATACATACATACATACATACATACATACATACCTAAATACATACATACATACATACATACATACATACATACAGACACAAACACTCAGTCACATGCGCACATACAAACATGAAGACAAAGACGCATACAGACACACCAACATTTACAGACATAAACACATATCGATGAACACAGAAGTACAAACGTACACACAATGCTTACTTTCCATAGAATTACATTTGAAGAGCAACCAGTGTGAAACTGCTGGCAGACAAAAAACTTTTCATTAAATTGATGGTGTCCGTGAATATGTACGTGAATATGTACGTGAATATGTAGACTTGTATTCAAGATTTATAGAAGTTTAAGCACATCCTCTTGTTCAATTAAAATATTACCGACACATTAATGCTTTTTTTCTATTTTTTCATGAAAAGCCTCGGAAAAAATCGCCAAAAAGAAATATTTCAATAAAATAACGGTTTTCATAGTTTTTGAAAACAATAGCAATGAAAAACTCGAATGTCACTTCAGCCTGGAAAATAATTTTCCAGGTCTCTATGAAAAATCCATCACAGGACATCCACCATTTTCACATTTTTTCATTTTGTTTACATTCAATTTCTTTTCTCTTTTTCTAAAAAAAAACTTCTCTACAATCAACATCAACCTTTCAACGAGTTCATGATAATGATTTTCATTTATTTCAGTAGCTCTCATGACACTGGTGTTCCCGATAATGATCGTCAAATATATGAATGGCTTGTGTTCAAAATGCCAGGAGAGGACATGCTTATATTATATTTCAGGGTAATATATTTTCATTTCAACGTGCTCCATTATTATAAATCGCTGCTCATTTCGTATTCAAACAGGATGTTTCTTTGATAAGTTATTGAAAATATAAATTTAAAACTTACGTTTTTGTGAAGTTGTATAAATTCAAGTTTATTCATAATTTTAAAAAACTTTTAATAATTTAAGGTGTTTAGAAATAATAATATTTTTGTGGTTTTTGTATTGTTTTCTTCAGTTTTTTTCATTTTTACAAACTTGTATTTAGGTTACAATCTCTGTGCGTGTGTGTCTTTCTCTGTACGCAAATCTTGCAAGTAAAATTTAACCGGCTTTTTGAGTATCTAGGAAGCTGAAACTTTCAGCATAGCATAGCTTTATAGTTTATAATAGATGACAATACTTGATTTAATTAAAAAGAACTTAATTTGAACATCTTTTATGTATCTAAATCGAGTGTATTTGAAATCAAAGTTTCTGTTGAAAAACTGTTTCTTTCCTTTACGTGTTATACTTTTATTCAACTTGCAATCTCTGTTTGTTTGTTTCTCTGTACGCAAATCCAGCAAGTAAAATTAAACCATCTTTTTGACTCGCTAGGGAGTTGAAACCTTCAGCATAGCTTTATCAATTTATATCAATACATTATTCAATTGATTTCAACACATGTTAATAAACTAAACAGATAAAAACTGTGATTATCGTGCAGCAAAATGAGCACGTGATTCATCTGAAGATCGAGTAAATGTCATGAATTAACATTTTATTTATTTATTTATGTTACGATTATTATTCTGAATATCTTCTGTATTATCAGTCTACTGAGATTTAGCAAAACTCTTTATTTTGTTTAAAAGTGTGTGTTGAAAACCCCGTTTTGTCTTCTACTTGTTTATTATATATAAATATATATGTATATATATTTATATATATATATATATATAATATCTTTTTAAATAGTCAATGTTGGTTTTTTCATTTTGATTATATCAGTTTTTAATTAATTGACTAATATTACAGATATTTTAAATTTATTATTGTTCGCGTTCAACAGTTGTTGAGAGTATTAGAGGCAAATATTCGTTTTGTACCTACAAAACAAATAATAGCTGCTGAAAAAATAAAAAAATTGCCTTCGGATCCGGAATGTGGCACAAATTTAATGCAAACAACCCAAATTCTATTTTCGAGTTTATTTTCATCAACAGCCAGCGAGCCATCCAAAGTGTTTTATTAAGGTGCCTTTTTAGAAACAAGTTTCCAATAATGCGCTAAGAATAGTTAACGTTGTTTGATATATCTGCCAATTGATATATCTGCCAATTGATATGTCTGCCAATTGATGTCTGCCATTGATGTTTGCCATTGATGTTTGTCAGTAACGATGTTAGTTTTGTTTTTTGTTTGAATCACAAAAGAATAAAATATTTTGGCTTGTCACAAAAATCGTCAAATTCTTTTGAAAAAAAAGAAGAAAATGTGGAAATGGGAGGAGTTTCGTATTAGCACGAAATCATCACTGAAGATATCCAGGATGTCACCATGCCAACCATTGCGCGTTTGTTCAGCGGCAATAGAATTGAGCACATCACGTGATTAATCTACAAAGAAGAACTAGGGGCGGGGGCGTCTTCAACCATAGATTTCGCAAAAGTGTTATTAATTTTAAAAAATTTGACAAAAAATAACTTTTTATATATTTTTATGCTGACCGTTTGTTGCTCTTAAATTATTAGTTTAATTAAAAAATTATTGTTTAAGAGAAATAAACAGAAGTTTTTTCACAAAATAAAATTCAATTCGATATGGGTTATAAAATAAGACAATAGTTGTTTTATTGGTTTTTGTGGTATAATATCTTTATTTTTTTTCCGCACAAGTATTCGGCTTGAAATTTTTATAAAGAATGTATTTAATAATATGGTCGTTATGTTACATGGAATTTGTTATGATAACTATTGAGTCAGAAAAATTACCATTTAATAGTTTTATTTATTACAATATGGAAGAAAAGTTAGAAAGAAACTAAATAAATTTAATGGTAAAACAGCTTTTATAAAAAAAATCAATACTAATACAACAAAGAACAATACAAAAATGCATATAACTACAAATACAATGCAAACAAGCATATATCTACAAAGTACAATACAAAAATGCTTATAGCTACAAATACAATGCCAGCACGCATTCATCTACAAAGTACATCACAAACATGAATATACTTCCAAATATAAGACAAATACCCATATACTTACAAGCACAATACAAATACGCATATACTTACAAATACAATACAAATTCGCATATACTTACAAATACAATACAAATACGCATATACTTACAAATACAATACAAATACGCATATACTTACAAATATAATACAAACATGTATATGCCTAGAAATACAATAAAAAACATACATATAGAATAATAAAGCCCATCGCGGATTCGGTCGCTTGAAATTAGATAATTTGATCCGTGCATCCACAGTAGGGTAATGCAAGGGCTGATTAGTATCTAAATATTACTTTTGTTTATATATGTAATATTTTCAAATTTCAAAACCTTCTCGCTTGTAGTTTTTGAAATATGCGTTTTTAGAAAAAAAATTATTTTTTTGTTTTATCTCCTCAAGAGCGAATTTTTCTAAAAATCTTTTCTTAGTTGTTGCTTACGCTATGAAAGTAATATAAGTTCCAAATTTTAGGTTTTAAGTATGTTAATCAGTCAGTCAGCTCAATACAAACCTACATACCAGCAATATACGAACATACATACCAGCACAATACGAACATACATACCAACCCAATACGAACATACATGCCAGTACAATACGAACATACATACCAGCACAATACGGCCATAAATACCACAACAGAACAAACAAACACGCCAACAAAATACAAACATATATACACGCAAAGAAATACGAAAACAAATAGAAAAAACATGAACACTCATAGAATTCACAAATGTTATGAATTGTCAATCATATCTCGGTGACATCCAGTTTGGATTTTGAACACAGTTTGCTGGTCGTACCTGCTGTCATTATAAAATTTCAAAATCACTTGTCACCACCAGATGTTTTGCAAAAAAAATCAAAATGTGACAAAACTCAAAAGAGAGACTGAAATGTTCAATCGGCCTTCAAATGGTTACTCCGAGAATCACCCCACGATGTTGGAGTCGAAAATCAGTCGTCTCAACCCAACCAACAATACCCACGCAAAACTGGGAACCACTTAGCAATAATTTGTATTTTAAAATATTTTCTGAAAACTAAAAATTTCAATTTAGAAATAAAAAAGTATTTCTTTATATTTCAATTTTTTTTGTTAGTTGTGTTTCTTTGAGATATCAATTTGGAGACAAAAATGTTTTTCATTTTCTGTTTTTTAACAAAAGCATTATTTTATATTTTTTTATAATTCAAAATTTATTTTAATAAATGAATGAATATTAGACGATCTTTTAATGTAGTTTCAGTCTACTAGTGAATTTTAACATCAGCGTTATAATAATAATAATAATAATAATAATAATAATAATAATAATAATAATAATAATAATAATAATAATAATAATAATAATAATAATAATAATAATAATAATAATAATAATAATAATAATAATAATAATAATAATAATAATAATAATAATAATAATAATAATAATAATAATAATAATAATAATAATAATAATAATAATAATAATAATAATAATAATAATAATAATAATAATAATAATAATAATAATAATAATAATAATAATAATAATAATAATAATAATAATAATAATAATAATAATAATAATAATAATAATAATAATATACACTGTCCATATTTCACATTGAAAATCTCAATTCATTTAAAATTATCAATTATTTTTTTGTTGTTGTTGCAGGATAATAATTTTCTATAGTTTATTGCTAAATCCCAATAATTTATTTTTCTGAAGTTGATTTTTCCATTTTTTTTTGCTGAGAGGTCACCAAACAAGCAAACACAATAAACAATCCAAGGAAACAATTAAAAACTAAATAATTTCTTAATATAACTATTTGAGTTCTTTCATTGCACACAGCCCGGACCCCTATGATTTTATCAAATATCAAATCATTTCAATTTAGAGGGCCCTTATAGCCTGGGGTACGCCATCGGAGGTTTTTGGGGTGTGGTAACAACGGCACTGTGAACTCTCAAGTTTCTCGTTTAAATAGCTGTAACGTTAATTCTACCATTGAAGAAGAACATTCAAGTTATGGTCGTGTCATGTAGTTACACATCATGCGTTTGTTTTTTTTTCTTGAAAAATAAACAAATTGCTATAAACAAATGAACATTTAAGCACACACTTACAAATAAACACATACTTCTAAAAACAAACATGTATTTAAATAAATAAATAGATGCAAACATAAACACGTGTATATAAAACAAACGTAGACATCCTAATCATGCCGAAATAAACTGTTTAATTTCTCAATAAATTTATAATTTTATTCCTATTTGATTAGTTTAATAATTGAATGTTTAAATATTTTCTTTGTTTTAAATTTCAACTTTATTTAACTCGTTTAAAATAGTTAAACGATAATCTTATTAAAATTTGTATTTAATACATTATATATATATATATATATAACTTTTAATTCTATTAAAAGTTGAATTTAACACATTTCATGTTTATAAAATAAAGTTTGTAATTTACAAACGGTCCCGGATAATTCGTAATTCATAATTATTCAGCATTACATTTTTTTTAATTCACCCTTACAAAGCTTTATTACACACAGATATAAATATTGCAGTTAAATATTTCTACGTTCCTGTTTTGGTCATATTTAAAGCAACGCTGACATTCTTGCACGAGACAATAACTTAAGAATTCTTTCCCCGTCTAACCCACAAACAACTCTTTCTCTTGGCAAGACAACAAGCTAAGATTTCCACCGTAGCTGAACTCCATATTAAACGCCATGCCACCCATGTTAAACAAGCTGCAATAGATTGGTTGTGTTTTTATAAAATAACTGCAAAATAAAATATATTATTCTGTAAATATTTTAGTCTACTGATAATCAGAAAAAGTAGTTTTCAAATCCCTAAAAACCTTTTCAAGATTAAAAAACTTGCCTTCACAAAATTGTTCAATTATTTTTAGGATGATTATTTATAACATTTATATTAATTAAAATATGACAGTTCAACATCTAATTAAATATTTTAGTAACATTTCTTATTAAGTATCTTTTTTCAGAAATTACAGCAACTTTTCGTACTTTTACCTACTTCACACATACCAGCACATCTACACAATTATTTGCATTATTATATAACCACACATACATACGCGCACAAATACACGACCTAACACACTTACAAACACATTCATAGTGATATACGCACACGCAGAGAGATATACGCAAACTCACAGTGATATACGCATACACACAGTGATATACGCACACGCACAGAGATATTCGCACACTCATAGTGATATACGCACACGTACAGTGATATACGCACACGCACAGAGATATACGCACACTCATAGTGATATACGCACACCCCCAGTGATATACGCACACGCACAGAGATATACGCACACGCATAGTGATATAGGCACACGCACAGGTATATATGCACACGCACAGTGATATACGCATACACACAGTGATATACGCACACTCACACGCCCATACTTACATGGTGACCACGCAATGACATCAACCAATCCAATCACTCCGTACTTTGTTACTCCGCTATTTCACTCCGAGTCTTGTAAAGATGTTTTCGTTGAGGAGAAATTTTAGTTTTTAGTTTTATTTTGTAAACATCGAAATTTTGAATTCCAGAAATACTGAACTGAAGTTTATTGAGTTTTATAAACATTTTCCCAAATTACTAAAATTAATTAATAAATTAAATATTTACAAATTGTGTTTATAACTTGTTAAATATTAAAATAACCTTATATGGATGTTTTTTTAACTTCCTTTCTCTTTGAAACAAAAACACGGTAATAATTTTAGTTTTAAATTTCTTTGTGTTTTAATTTAATTAAAGAAATTAATTCAATTTGAAGTTTTTTATAGAGTTTTTTAAGGTTTCATTTTTATGTAAGTTGGGAAAAATTTTATTGTATAAATTTAAATATATACGAACATATATTTGAACCTATATATGTAGACATAAATATGTACATATATATATATATATATATATATATATATATATATATATATATATATATATATATATATATATATATATATATATATATATATATTATATACATATATATATATATATATATATAATATATATATATATATATATATATATATATATATATATATATATATATATATATATATATACTATCGTGTACTATATTTGCATACATTTACTTTTTCCATATATACTCATATTTTTACAACACACAAACTTTTTTGAATTGAAAAATAAACTTTATAAACTTCTTTATCATGCCGATCATATTTATACAAGAATAAAAAACCTCATTTGTTGTCAATGAATGGTTGTGCAGATACTCATGCGTAGAGATTCAAGATCTATATTTCCCGCTTTATCGCTCCAAATTTTATGCTTCGTCTGCGTGCAGTTTAGATCAACATCACCATAAATATTTTCATTTTTGTCATAGTTTTCGTCATCATCGTCATCGTTATCCTCGTCGTCATCATTACCGCCACCACCGTCACGGGCGACAACCATTATTTTAACGTGTTCTAATACCAATGCCGTAGCTATATTTCCGTCATCATCAACATCATCATCATCGTCGTCGTCGTCATCGTTTTCATCATCATCATCATGAACATCATCATCTTCGTCATCTTCATCATAGGCTATTATTAACGTCATTAAAAACTTGTCTTTTTCTCGCCTTTTTCTTTCATTTTTATAATAAGCTTTTTTGTCACTTTGAATAATAATATTTTTGAATCGAAATGAGAAACAAAGATGTCGTAATAAATACGAAATATATATAAATCATAACAAATAAATTTAATAATTTTGTGTTTTTCTTTGTTAGCATCGTTGAATATTTAAATTTCAGCTTCAGTATGAAAAAAAGTGTTTCTAAATTTCAGTGTTACTTTGTTGTTATATTTGTGTTTTAAATTTTTAAATGTTTTATAATTAATATTAAAAAGATATTAAATTATATTAATTACTAAAATGTGTTTGTTAAACTTTATTAAGCATCGTGGTAGATTTATTCAATACAATATTAATAAATAAATAATCTAATAAATTTATTTAATAAAAGTTTAGCAAATATATTGGCTATTTATTTACATGTACAGGAATTTTATTGAAATGATAGAAAAGGAAATTTGAAATTGTTTGCTACTGTTGTTATTATTGTTATTGTTATTAGCCTGAGCTACATAAATAAATAAATAAATAAATAAATAAATAAATAAATAAGTAAATAAATAAATAAATAAATAAATAAATAAATAAATAAATAAATACATAAATAAATAAATAAATAAATAAATAAATAAATAAATAAATAAATAAATAAATAAATAAATAAATAAATAAATAAATAAATAAATAAATAAATAAATAAATAAATAAATAAATAAATAAATAAATAAATAAATAAATAAATAAATAAATAAATAAATAAATAAATAAATAAATAAATAAATAAATAAATAAATAAATAAATAAATAAATAAATAAATAAATAAATAAATAAATAAATAAATAAATAAATAAATAAATAAATAAATAAATAAATAAATAAATAAATAAATAAATAAATAAATAAATAAATAAATAAATAGATAGATAGATAAATAGATAAATAAATAAATATATACAAAATAAGTAACAAAATAAGAGAACGAGCGAGAGAGGGTGAAATTATATAACGTAAATTTTAAATGCCACAGTTTAGTTGCTTAAAATCTTGGCTGAATTAAATTTCGATTCTTAAATGTTGAATAAACTCATAACTCGCGTATTCTTTAATTCTTTTGTCGTAAACATTTCTCTTCATCACCGAAAATCTCATAAATGTCAACATTTTACGTCATTTTCAACATGTTACGTCATCTTCAACATGTTGCATCATCTTCAACATTTTACGTCATCTTCAACATTTACGTCATCTTCAACATTTTACGTTATTTTCAACGTGTTACACCATCTTCAACATTTTACGTCATCTTCAACATTTTACGTCATCTTCAACAGATTACGTCATCTTCAACATTTTACGTCATAGTTAACTTCTTTTTTCCACAATTAACATTCATCTTTATCACCAACTTAGTCATTATTAACTTACATCATCGTTACATTCAGAGTAATTTCTTCTCATGTTACCTAACTGTCTTTTTTATGACTAAGTGAAATGGAATGTTAAAATATTTATAGCGTATTTTTTCAATTCTTTAAAATTAAAGGCAAGAAAATTTCTTTTCAATTCACCTGATGACACCACAAGATAAAACACAACTTCTATTATATCAACCCAGCAAAAAACAAAACACAAAATATCGTCTTAAAAAACCTGGTGTAAAGGGTTAGAGGCTATAATAAAAAAATCAAAATAAAAATATTAAAAAACGGAACTCAACAATTTTTTAAAACTTTGTTTTAAAAACTTGAAAAACATTTCTAAAGAACAAATTGTTTTGACACAAAATGAAATTGAACTGCGGTAGTGGAAATGGAGTTATCAATTTTAAATCGCCAGGTGTCAGCTAACAAGTAATGCATCGCTCTTGAAAAGAAGTTTTTCTTCAACATTCAGCCTGCTTGCAAACATTTTGCTTGATCACATGTTCGCAAATTTACTAAGAATTTCTAATTTTTTAGTTTTATTTAATTGCCTAAAGCATCAAAGTTTAATTCCGACTTGACGATTTCTAAAAAAAAAACTTATACTTATTTTATATTTATTTTTCATATTTCATCTTGTAGGATTTTCTCTTCACAAATTTTGCGCAAGTTGACACTTAGCAATGCAATGTCTACAGCTACTTCATGGATTCTTGTGGAAGTGACCATCCAAATATACTTCTCCGTGTCCATTATTGAATCAGTTCCATTGATCGTTAAAACACCGAACAGCTCGTCATACATGGAAAACTTTAACAAATGTTCGAATTTTCTAATCGGAGATGATCAAGGATATGAAACAGAAAGAAATATGGTCGTTGGAGATGCACACACGCACCAGCACTCGCTCACATCAAAGCACGGTCCACTTCAAATAAACGAGAAATCCAAACAATGCAGAAATTGTTCTTTGTTTCATCATCACTGCAGACCTTGTCAGGTCACACGGATGAAATCCTTTCTCACAAATTCATATTTCCGATCTAAAAGGAATACAGCGAAGCAGTTGAAATACACAATCCAAGAAGAAGTGGCGAACGGAACTGAGATTGGAAATTTGATGAACGAATCGGGATTGAAAGATATGTATCCTAGCGAGGTCATCGAACAGATCACCTTCGGATTTGTTGCTGAATCGGTGGCCTTTTTTAGTTTAGATTCAAAGTAATCACTCTTTTTTCTACGAGGAATTAAAGTTAAATTTATTTATTATTTTGAATTGTATAAATATACATTCTACCAACTTACAGAAGTGGTGTCATTACAGTCAACTCTCGCATCGACCGGGATTCGCCTTCTCTGTGCAAAGAAAAAGAAACATGCGAATTGCAATTCAGCGTCGTCATCAAAGCACTACAATATCTGGAAATGATGAAAGTCGTAATTGAAATTTTAGACCTCAACGACAATCGGCCAAATTTCAAGGAGTCAGTTTTCCGTTTGCAAATCAACGAAGCCGTTTCCGTGTCCACCGTTTATAACCTGCCAGTAGCTTTCGATTGGGATTCGCCAATCAATGGAATACAGCGATACACCATGAATCCCATTATAGAACAATTCGATCTGAATGTCGACAAGAAACTGGACACTACTGATGAAGTTACACTGATTGTCAAGAAACGCTTAGATCGGGAAACACAGGCTGAGTATAGATTTCAATTATTGGCTTTCGATCCAGAACCCGATCCTGGCGTTTTAGAAGTGAATTCTTTTTTTTCTACCTTTTATCAATTTATTAGAAGTCAATTTCATTATTTGAATGTTGTGTGTAATTGACATCATAAAAAATACATTTTTTGAAAAACAACGTTTTCTCACGCACTAAAGAGCCTAAAATACTTTTTCTATGAGCCCGGTAGAATTTCTGAATAAATAGTTCACAAGACTATATAACCATTTCTAACTATTATACAACGAAAAACTGTTATAAAGTGAAAATTAAGTGAAAAAGTTATACCAAAATGTGAACAATTTATTCGGAAATTCTGCCAGACTCATAGAAATATTATTCTACGCTTTTTAGTGCGGAAGAAGACGTTGTGTTTTTAAAAAAATTAATTTTTATGATGTAAAATTATTTTCTACTTTTTAGTTTTTGATAGGTAAATGTATTGTGGCGATTTATAGATTTTAAATAGCTAATGACCGGGGAGTAGTCTAAAATTTCTGAAACCTCATCTTTATTTATTTTATATAAAAATGTCTATACATTTTTGCTTCCAAAAATAGCTTATGACCGGGAGGGTTTCCTATAAGCCTGGCAAAATTTCTGAATAAATGGTTCACATTTTGAGAAAAGACTTTATAATAGTTTCTAATTCTCATACATGTACATTTTCGAAAAATTTTCTAAAAGTCAAAATCTATACTTTTTGCCTCCAAAAGCAGTCGGAGGTACATTTTCCAACAATTTCTAAAACTTTGCCTTTATTTATTTTATACAATTTCTTTTCAAAAATTTGGAGGAGGAAGGCAAAAACCAAAAACCGAAAGGGGATAGGTAGTTGGAGGTATTTTTTTCCAACAATTTTCTAAAACTTTGTTTTTTTTTATTTAAAAAAATCAAAATTCTTTGTGGGGCAGCCGCTCCCTGCCTATTCCCCAGTAACCAAAAAGGGAAATTGGTAGTTGGAAGTACATTTTCAAAAACATTTCTAAAACTTCTTCTGTATATATTTTATATAAAAATATTTAAAAAATCCTTTGGGGATTTGTTCCCACAAATGACGCCCTTGTAGAATATTGCATTGTCATCGGGTTCAGAGCTATATCAAAAGTTTCAGTTTTGGAGCTAGTCGCGATGTGGTCAAAAATTCGATTGCGAGATTTATCTGGACACAAAAACAGAGACGAAAGCGAGTTAAGTAAAACGTTGAAAAATTCAGGTGAAATGGTAAAACAAAACAACTGCTATTTATTAATTTGCGTTTAATAACATCATTTTAAGTTATAATTCATGTCATTTAAATATTCTAGGTGATTATATCCGTACTTGATTCAAACGACAACACGCCTGAATTTTCAAGAGAAACATATGAGACCAACATCCCAGAAAATTTATCTCCAGGAAAAACTTTTCTCAGAATCAACGCAAACGATCCCGATCTTGGACCGAATGGTCAAGTTGAGTACTTTTTCTCACCGCACAGCTTGAGCCAGCACGATCGCTTATTTGGAATTAACAATTTAACCGGGGAAATCTTTTTGAAGAAGTTTCTTGACAGAGAAACCACGCAAGTTTACCAGGTCAAATTTTTAAACATAATTTTTTTAATTATACAAAAGTGGATTTGAGTAAACGCTGATCAAATGTATTTTTACACGCTATTATTTAACTTCATCTGTTTTTCGTATGACTAATGGCAGGTATTTTCAAATAAAATTTTAGATCACAAGCCTTTATCCAATTGAGCTGAAATTTGAAATAAAAATGTATTATCGGTGACAATTAAATATTTTATTAAATCCAAGTCACAAAAATGTTTAATAAAAACATTTTTATTTAAATGCCCTAAAAAGGATAAAATAAATGGTAAACACAAAAGCGTGGGATGCAATTGTTCCAATAGTATTAGTGCAAAGGAAAACGCTTTTATTTTTACAATTTATTTTATATTTTAGTGCATTAAAATAAAAGCGTGTTAATAAATTTAAGAGTATTATTTTTATTTTTAGCTTGTAGTTGTAGCTCAAGATAGAGGACCTAATTCAAAAGGAAAAGAGACTTCTTTGACCATTCGCGTCGATGACATCAATGACAACGATCCACGCATAATTGTCAACACTTTGAATGGTGTGGACACCCACCTGGCTTCGGTTGTTGAAAATCTTCCTCAAGGAACATTCGTGGCACACGTTCGAACCTTGGATCCCGATGCGGGTGATAATGGTCGTGTTGGTTGCTCATTGTTGAAAAAAGAAGGACACATTTACATTGCCAACACAAATCCTTTTGTGCTACTTCAAAAACAATCTGAAGGTGAATTTCAGATAGTCACGACTTCTCCTCTTGATAGAGAAAGACAATCATCTTATAGTGTTCTTCTGAGATGCACAGATTTCAGTTTGACACCACGAACGTCTGAATCACACATTCAAGTTTGTTTTATTACTTATTTTGTGTTTGCTGAAGTTGATGAAAAATAACAGGGAAATGGTGCCACAGTAGCGTTTTGTTATATTTTTTTTTCAAAATGTGATTTTCTAGTTGGACGGTTTGAAAAAAAGTATTTTGAAGCGATCTGTTATTTGAAGTCGGACAAATTCTCCGGGGACTGGATCGTATCAATAAAACAAATTATTTATTAAATAAGTCAATAAAAAAAATGTTGATTATTAAATTCGCATTGAGAAACTGATATTTTGCGCTACAAAAATTTTCTTTAGATTTCTGTAACTGACGTCAACGACAACGATCCGATATTTAGCATGCAGAAATACGAAACTCGTATGAAGGAGAATAATGCTAAAGGAACTTCCGTACTTAGAGTTCTTGCAACTGACGCTGACTACGGAGAAAATGGTGCATATCAGTTGATCATTAAATAATTAAATAATTCATTTGTAACAATAATTGAAATATTCGTGTTAATTGGATTTCAATGATTGCTTCAAGGCAGGGTGACATACGAAATTCCTGGCAACATGACCATAACGTTTGGCATCGATCGTACAGGCGTCATTCGCGCCCTTGAATCAGTGGACCGTGAACAAGTTGACACTTTAAAATTTCCTATATTGGCAAAGGACAATGGAACTCCACAAAGAACGGGTTCTGCTTTGGTTGTTGTCGTAATTGAAGATTTAGACGATGAAAGACCGATCTTCTTGCAGTCTATATACACTTTCAACATCAGTGAAAATCTCCCTCAAGGCGCCACTGTAGGAATCGTTTCAGCTCTCGATCGCGATGGTCCTTCGTACAATTCTTTTTCTTATTTTATCGATAATCGCATGTCATCGAGATGTTAGTTTGTCGTAAAGTGTTTCAAATTAAAAAAAATAACTAATAGATAATGTTTTCAATGTTAAATAGGTTGAGTTATTAAATTATTATAAATTAACTTATTAATTATTAAATTACTATTTATTAAATTATTAATTATTAAATTTTATTTCATGATTGAACTTCATTATCAAATGATTCCATTTTAGTTGATAAAAGCGCCGGTGCTTTCTACATCGATTCATACACGGGTCTCATTTCTACGCGAGAAGTTTTGGATCGAGAAAAAGTTGACCATTATCGCTTTACCGTAACGGCACGAGACAGTAAAACAGGCACCATGACAGGGACCACCGAAGTAATCGTTACAGTGCTAGACAGACAGGACAACTTACCCATCATCGTCTTCCCCCATCCAGGAAATGACACCTTGCACATTCCCGCTGAGTTGCGGGCTGGAAGTTACGTCACTAGGGTGGAAGCGTACGACTTGGATGCCACCCCAGAATTCAATCGAATTATTTACTCCATGGTCGTAATAGGAGTCTACAATCCTAACGAAATTATTCGACAGATTTCAGACGTCGATAAATTCACCTCAAATATTTATTCAACCAATTTTTCTGAGACAGTCAAACCTAACAACCTTCTACACGCTGGGAAACCTTTAAAGGAACACGACATGTTCAATATTGATCCCGACCTAGCTATTATAACCTCCACTGAATCATTGGAAAAGTTTTGGGACAAAATGTTTCAGATTCTTGTCATCGTCAGAAATCCAATTTCAAAAACTGATCCCACTTTGACTCGCGTTGTAGCCAATCTTTTTGTGGTCGTTAATTCAAGTTTGGAACATGCAGAGAGTTTTTTAGCTTCTTCGGAGTCCTCATTATTCAACGTACAAGGTGGATTTGGAATATTTCGAAGTTTAAGTGATTTGTTGTTGTATTTGATTGTCGCAGTCGTCAGTGGATGCATTTTAGTTGTGGCGTCTGTCATTCTTGCGATCGTCATTTTGAGGAGACGAGAGAGATCGAGAAGATTAGAGAGGATGCACAAATTGAATGGAAGTGCGGTACTCATTGATGGAGTGTCAACACTGGATGGTTTTAAAGTGACCAGGCACAAAGGCATCCAACAAACGGAAGAATCGTTGCCACTTTCAAGCGAAGTCTGCCGAGATCCAGTTGTGAAGAACAAATCACTTCCTGAGCAGGTTCCTTTCTGCGATGGAAACCGTAAGGAATCCAACAACGATGAAACGCTGGTAATCAAGTTTGTTGCTTCAAAATATTTGCTCGTTCAATACTGCACGATTTTCTTTAAAGCATTTATTTTTAAATATTGATTTCAAAACACGTAAGTTGTGTATGTGACGTGGAGTGATTGAAGTGCAGAGAGATTGTATTGGTTGTTAGGATATTTCTTCTTGACAACTTTCCAAATTGCAGTAAATTTATATTTCATGTTTTAGATGGCTCATTATTTGCTTTCATTTTTAGAATTCAGTGGCTTATTTTTTTTTTCAGTAATATACAAATTGATGAAATAAAATTGAAATATAAATCATCTAAAATTTGAATTAAAAAAATTTGTTGATTTAACGCTGAAAACCCGAGGATACGTTTAATGAGTTTTTGATTTTATAGCATACAAGCATGACAGTTATACGCTCACAATAATAAACTCCACACCACCCAATTATACTTCTGGGAATCAAAGCCATTGTGAATTTACGCTATTTGACGGAAGTCATTATGAAATGATAACAAAATAACATGACATCTTCGCTAAAGAACATCTATCAAGAAATTCGTGTCTCGAGGCCTTCATCATTACAACTTCAACTTTTCAACGCTGTCGAAATGTTGTACTCTAATTTTCTCTGCATCGAAGCTCGTGTCAGGCGAATGTTGATGTCCGTGTGGTTGATGTGGGGTGGTTGATGCTGGTGTGGTTGATGTTGTTGTGGTTGATGTTGGTGTGGTTGATGTTTGTGTGGTTGATGTTGGTGTGGTTGATGTTGTTGTGGTTGATGCTGGTGTGGTTGATGTTGGTGTGGTTGATGTTGGTGTGGTTGATGTTGGTGTGGTTGATGTTGGTGTGGTTGATGCTGGTGTGGTTGATGTTGGTGTGGTTGATGTTGTTGTGGTTGATGTTGGTGTGGTTGAGGTTGGTGTGGTTGATGTTGGTGTGGTTGATGTTGTTGTGGTTGATGCTGGTGTGGTTGATGTTGGTGTGGTTGATGCTGGTGTGGTTGATGTTGGTGTGGTTGATGTTGTTGTGGTTGATGTTGGTGTGGTTGATGTTGGTGTGGTTGATGTTGGTGTGGTTGATGTTGTTGTGGTTGATGCTGGTGTGGTTGATGTTGGTGTGGTTGATGTTGGTGTGGTTTATGTTGGTGTGGTTGATGTTGTTATGGTTGATGTAGAGTGGTTGATGTTGGTGTGGTTGATGTGGGGTGGTTGATGCTGGTGTGGTTGATGTTGTTGTGGTTGATGTTGGTGTGGTTGATGTTGGTGTGGTTGATGTTGGTGTGGTTGATGTTGTTGTGGTTGATGCTGGTGTGGTTGATGTTGGTGTGGTTGATGTTGGTGTGGTTGATGTTGGTGTGGTTGATGTTGGTGTGGTTGATGCTGGTGTGGTTGATGTTGGTGTGGTTGATGTTGTTGTGGTTGATGTTGGTGTGGTTGATGTTGGTGTGGTTGATGTTGGTGTGGTTGATGTTGTTGTGGTTGATGCTGGTGTGGTTGATGTTGGTGTGGTTGATGTTGGTGTGGTTTATGTTGGTGTGGTTGATGTTGTTGTGGTTGATGTAGAGTGGTTGATGTTGGTGTGGTTGATGTTGGTATGGTTGATGTTGGTGTAGTTCATATTGTTGTGGGTGATGTTGTTGTGGTTGGTGTGAAGTGGTTGATGTTGGTGTGGTTGATGTTGATTGATGTGGAGTGGTTGATATTGTTGTGGTTGATGTTGGTGTAGTTGATATTGTTGTGGGTGATGTTGTTGTAGTTGATGTGGAGTGGTTGAGGTTGGTGTAGTTGATGTTGGTGTGTTTGATATTGTTGTGGTTAATGTGAAGTGGTTGACGTTGGTGTGGTTGGTGTTGGTGTGGTTGGTGCTGGTGTGGTTGGTGTTAGTGTGGTTGATGATGGTGTGGTTGATGTTGGTGTTGTTATTGAAACTCGTGATATTGATGCTGGTGTTGATGTGGTTGATGCTGGTGCGTTGGTGTTGGTGCTGTTTGAGGTTTTACTTGTTTAACGTGGCTCTAGTCCTTAGACCTTTGATCCAGGAATCACTTATTCAACTTTAATCACTCGTGTCAGAACAACCAGAGGCAGCCATTTATAGGTGCCAACTTACCCCTTTTGCTGGTGTCACCAGCGGGATTCGAAACGCGACTATCAGTTCTACAGGCAAATGCCTTACTGCTATATCGCCAGAGTCCGCCCAAATTGTTATTTGATATCGTTGTGGTTTATGTTGGTGCGGTAGGTGTTGGCGTTGTTGATGTTGGTGTTGTTGATGTTGATGTTGGTGTGGTTGTTCTGGATACAGGATTTCAAGAACCGGGGGGCATCATGCATTAGCACGTTTTATTTTTTTTTTAAATATCTACAAATCACTCTATATATGTTCTTTATGCTAAAACCTCTCTAAATGTAATTAAAATGTATTAATTTTTATACGTTTTTGTTTTCTTACTTTAATCAAACACAGAAAATGTGGTTGATGTTGGTGTTGTTGATTTGTCTGGTTACACTTGCTGCAAATATACTCACCTTGCATGTGCAACAAAAACTGGATATATAAAAACAAACATAAAAATATGTAAATATGCTTTTTAATATAAAAATACTATTTTGTACTTTTAGAACATAAATACACTTCGCCAAGACATGATTAATGATTGCCAAACGGAAAAGCAAAGGAGCCGAACTCGTCAGACAAAGAAAAACCGGAACCACGCTGCTCCTACTCGGAGTATAATCATTGAATAAAAACTTTGTGTTTTCAAAATTGTTATATATTTTAATACTTTTATAATACTGTGACACAATTCGAGAATGGAGGGGCTGGTTCTGCCACACGATGGGGTAGGGAAGTCATTGAAATTAAAGACGTTGACCGTTTTATTCACAGCAGTCACTCCTTGTGATGATGATGATGATGATGTCTTGAGAGAAACTAATTGTTTTCCTTGCACGCGTCTCATCCCAGAGGTGTAACCATGTGTGCATGGAAGTGGCAATACATCACAAACGTACATGCTGCAGCCCGTATGCATCGCTTCAACTCTATTAAGGATTTCCAAACATCGTTTTTTGACTTGATTGTTTAGAACTCAAATGCCGTTAAGCTTTTGATTTGTGATAAAGGCGTGAACACAAAAGCAAAAGCGTTACGTTCAAACCGGTTGATAATAATGTTTTGTCATACCTGAATCACTGAGTCACAAAATAAATGTTACTGAACTAACGGTTTCAATTATAAATAAAAAATAATTTTAATTTTGTTTATTGAACTTGCCAGAAGCCACAAAATTTGTTTTTTTCAGCATTATCTTTATCAATGTGATAAGTTTCAATTTACATTATCTCTCGCTCTCGCTCTCTTTCTATATATATATATATATATATATATATATATATATATATATATATATATATATATATATATATATATATATATATATATATATATATATATATATATTATATATATATTATATATAATATATTATATATATATTATATATAATATATATTATATATATTATATATATTATATATAATATATATTGTATATATATTATATATATATCTGAGTAATTAACATTATATATATTTATTGATCAGCCACCGTGGACAGTCACACTGGAAGGAGGAGTGCCATCTCTACATCGCCACTCAAGTAAACCATCTGATCAGATATGGATGGACAGAAAATTTGCATACAGACGTGAAAGCGACAACAGCAAGACAGAAAGTTCTACAACAATAGAACACTCTGAACGTTTCAGCTCCAGCCAGGTAAAAAAGCTCATTCCTCCACCCCCACCCCCCACACGTGGAAACTTCTGGAAGAATCAGGAGCACCAGACTGCCTCGAAACCATCTCAGCTCTCACAATCTTCACCTCCATCCGTACATCGCATGACTCATCCACAGCAACATTCAAATTGTCCACCACCCACAAGAATTGTATCCTTCTCTCTTCTCCCTCCATTCTGCGCACCAAACGTTTCCCACTTGTCTTCAAAACCTTCGAGTCTCACTCATACACCTCAGTTTTCATCATCTTCCACTCAAACGCTCAAATCATTCAGTAAAGTTCGCAGTTACAACCAGCCCCAATCTATGATGTACAGCACCAATATTGCAACATTGCGCTCAAACGTCCATGGTCAAAAGCCGCATAACAACCATCAGTGCTTTTGCACGACATCACAAAGTAGTTCCCAGCAGCAGAAAAAAAAAGATTTGATGAGAAGTTCTTCTTTCACGAGACCTACGACACTTCGCATCGACGAATCACTGAACGTCGTTCATAACTTCGAATCTCAAGAACAGACGACAACTTCGGAGCCACACAGCGGACATCCAAGTGGATCTCAGAGTTGTACGACATCCTCAGGCGTTGGACATTTTCCCGTTTTGACGAATGAACGATCAGCTACAACTGAAAAAGACGAAAATAACAAATCCACCCAGTCGAGCAGTAAAAGTTTTAACGTATAAAAGATCCAATTAAAATATTAAAATATTGAAATAATTAATTATTTATCTTGTTTTAATTTTAATAATTACGTTAATTAAATTTATATAGTTCGATCGTCGAACATAAATCAATCAAACTTTATTTATGCTACTTTGTGTATACGTACATGTATGTATATATATAAATATATATATATATATATATATATATATATATATATATATATATATATATATATATATATATATATATATATATATATATATACACATATATATATATATATATGTATATATATATATATATATATAAACTTAATATAGGATAGATGAGAAATGACGGTAGCGTTTCATATAAGATTGATGAGATGGGAGTTGCGAGGTCATTTGTTAAACTCATTTGTAACTTCATCATGAAACAAGAATTAGCAAATTAGAACAATTTGTCACGAAACCATGCGTGGCTATGTTTGCTTCTCGTTTATCATTTACATACACCACACACACACACACATATATATATATATATATATATATACATATATATATATATATATATATATATATATATATATATATATATATATATATATATATATATATATATATATATAATGTAATGTTTGTTTTTGTTTGGTTTAAAAACCTATTTATATTTTTACTACATCTGAACCGAAAAGTGTACATTCTGAATATTTTAGAGCAAGTGCTTCAGAAATCAGTTGGAAAACAAAAGAAAATGTTCAAACGCTTTTCCGTTTTCCTGATGTTAATTATAAAAAATCCTAAAACTTTTTGATGTAAAATTTATTAAAAAGTTATTTTATACAAATTATAGTAAAAACTTCAACATTGATGATTCTAATGTTTTTAATGTTACAGAACTTAGTTCAAGAACATTCTGCGTCTAAAAGTTACACCTGCAAATGTTACAACTATAGCATCAAGCGTTATATTAACCCGAAAATTTATTAAATTAAATGTAGTAACTTTTTAAGTATGCTAATCAAATTGCTTCAAGTATGTTTTATGAATAAAATAATTTAACTTATACTTATCAAAATATATTTATCAAAAAGATTTGTAAAATAAAACAAAATGCAACAATAAGTATTTTCTTTTTGAGAAAAAAAACAAAATCATGGTTGTGTTAAGAAATGATGGAGAATTTTGCACATGCGATTTGTTGAATCATATGACGTCATACATCGCTATCATAGCGCGCCAATTGGAGCGAGAGTTGAATTTATGAAGGAAAATAAGAAAAAGTTCGAAAATTCTCAATTGACATGAAATGATTCACATTTTCAATCCTTCTATGCTAGAAGTGTTTTTTTAATTTTAGTTTTTTTTGTCTTCTTCTTCTATGGAAACTGTGGAGATGGATGGTTACGACATACAATGCATCAAAGGGTTTATACGGAGTTGTTGCGTAATTATGAAAATCAATCCGTCAGTGGACTTAATGCGTTCAAGTCTCTCAGGTCTCCTAAAAGATTCCTTGATTTATTTCCGTGCGCAATCTTGACACGGCCTCTGCAAGGAGAAGACGGCCTCTTATCGCACAAGTTTTCAATTTATAAAACTCCAATGCAGGGAATGCAAACTGCAATGGTTGACAGAATAGAATTTAATATATTTGAGTAACACATACATGAACATTCAAGCAAGTTGAACATTTCGCTCTAAGGAGTGTTTCTGATGTGTGTTTGCAAATTGTAAATCAACAATCGTGGTGGCCGTGCTACGTGATCGCACAAATAAAATGACAAGGAGCAAACAATGACGACACCATGTCACTGTCATCGTCATATCTGTGAAGTTGTAGTTGTTATCAATATCATCATCAGCAGCGGCAGCATCATCATCGTCGTCGTCGTCATTCTTTCTTAGCTATCGCTTTCTTCGCCGTTATCAACAGAATTTTTCTATAACAATTAAAAAATCCAATTCAATTTTTCTAGTTGTTGTTCTGTTAGTGGAAATTAACAAAATAAGACTTACAAAAAACAAAACATTATTATAAATTAGATTATTAGTTAGTTATGTTATGAGTTAAGTTTTCAGATTTTATGTTGAAAAATCAAAGATTGGAAAACATTTTGCCTGAAAAGCCTTCAATTTTAGAATTGTTTAAAAAAAGTTGTCAATAAGAACACAATACTTTGTTTTTGTCTGCTTCAGTTCAAGATTAACTTTTTAAATTTGCAGCAAATAGCAAAGCATGCTCCTTCGACAGAAGTGATGGCTATCTGCTTCTTCTTCATTCAGTCACGTCACGTAGTAGTACTATGTTCATATTCTGTATTTGCAATTCGCATAATAAATCCCTTCCTAATGGAAAATCCTTGTTATACGACAGGTCAGCAGAAATTACGAGTGCTTCCATTCTTTTGCATCTTGAAAATTTGCATTCTCATCCGTCAAGAAGCTCTTGCGAAATTTCCCATGATACTTTTCCTTTAAGCACATATGAACAGGTCTAAAATAAACTTTCAAGGGGCGAGGTTTTTTAGCAAATCAATTTCTCCGCAACTTTTGCCAGATTTCACATATTTTTATTTATTTTTTTTTATAAATGATGGTCAACCGAAATGAGAATTTAGATATAATGCTTTAGAAAACTCAAATTTAATTTTTTCAAGATTATAAAAGCATTTCCACTGCTGACATGGCAGGTCTGGTAAAAATCTCAAGTCATCAAATTACAAATAACAACTCTTTATATGAATTACACAAGGGATCTCTTTTTTTATTGTAAGAATTCATATAAATTTTCACGTCTCAACGTTTTCATTGAAACTTTACGAAGAGCAAAAACCATTTGTTGGAGTTAAGCTAAAATTGTGATTTCAACTGCTATGAACATCTGTAGATTGTGAATCATTTCGAGGGAGAAAAATCTTTTTTTTTTGCTTTTTAAAACTTAGTTTTTAAAAGATATTGTTACAAAAATTAGTTTTCATAAGTTATCTTAAAAATAAAAAGAGTAATTTAAAAAATTTAACTTCAAAGTTTTCTAAAGGAGCTTCGCCTCTCTTGCCCATCCGTAGTTGCGGGCCTGCACCTAAACAAACATCAAAAATTACTTCTGCAGCCTGATTTGCCAACGAATTGATAAACATACTGAAATTTGTTTTGCATTTGAATAACCACATTTTAGATCAAACCATTTCTTATTTAACAAAGAAACAACGACAAATTAAAACAGTTTTTTTTCATTTTATAAAAAACATGCATAGTTAATAAATTGCTGGTACTTTTTTGACATGAATAAAACTTTTTTTGGCAAACAACAACCATGGAACCAGCAATCACATTCTTTATGACATTCAATCCAGTTCACCATTTATCTTTTCACCCAATCTTTTGGGGGATCTGGCATAACACAGATATAGCAGATGCTATCATCTATGCTATCGTTTTTAATTTTGCATGTTCGTTTACGTTTCTCACGTTTAACTAGTTTTAGATCATTTTTAGGCTCATCCATTTGTTGAGTCCTTCTTATTTTGAATGGCATGGCCTTTTTACACCACGAAGTTTCAGCTGCTTTTGAAAAATAACCACATTTGAATTGGTAGACCCCGGCTCAGCTGCGTGAATAGAAGCAGCAACATTGGTTGAGCCCGGCTCATCTGTAAGAATGGAAAGACGAACATTGGATGACGCTGACTCGTCTGTAGGATTGGAAGGACGAACATCAAATGATTCCGTTTTATCGGCAAGAATGAAAGAACAATGCTGGTCCATCTACAGGAATGAAAAGACGTACATGAATCAATCCCCGCTCATCTAAAGGAATAAAAAGACGTATATGAGTTGATCACAGCTTATCAAAAAAAATGGAAGAATGTACATTGGGTGATTCCATGTCATCTTTAAAGACTGGAAAAATGAATGTTGCACTCCTGATGCTGCAATTCAGTGACTAACTTCGCTAGTTATTTTACCAGCCGCCAAATTTTCTGTCAAGACGCTCCTTTGCTATATCACAGCTTGTTGCTGAATAACCCAAGTATTCAATCGTTTTCAAAGCTTTGGCAGTAACATACTGACAAGTAGCAGCAATTTGCCTTCGAAAGAGATTGGAGCACTGTCTACGCACGTTATAAAGGTGGCTTTCCATGATTCACACTTTTGTTTGTCTCCATTGAAAACTGGAATTACTAACTGTGTTTGCTGTCTCCGGAGATCCTGGCCAACATAACTGGTTTTTGGTTGAACGGAAGAATTATGGTTTGCGGTGACGATACTCGCTGAACTTGGGAAAGAAAGCTTACTGAATGAACACTGTAGTCGCGAGTAATGGTAGATGATGGAACGAATGACAGTTGGTGCAGTTCTTGACGTTGCAGTCCAGACATTCAGAAACATTAACGCAGCTTCGGACGATCTTAAGATGGCAGATGACTGAGGAGGAGGAAAAAATTGTCTTTCACTATCTTCTATGAAATGTTCCGCTTCTTCCATTATTGTTGAAAACTCGGTTTCTAGAATAGCAATATATTTCTGTATTTTTAACGTTTCTCGTCTCTCCTCATAATAACCCAACAGGTTTTCTATAGTTTCTTTTGACTGCATTTCAGCCTTAGTAATTCGTTCCTGTCTATCTTCAATTTCTGCATTTTTTGTCACACCGTTACTGTTTAGCAATTTCTTCAATTGAAAATATTCACGAGTAAATTGTACTCTGACCTTGCCCATCGTTGCTTTCATTTCGTTTTCCTTTTCTGAAGTGGCTTAGTCGCTCTTTTGTCTATCTCTGAGTTTGTCTTATTCGTCATTTTCGACAATTATTTCGAAATTACGTTTCAAAATTCTATAACTCGGAATTAATTATAAATTAAAAGCACGTTCTGCTGCCAAAAATTTATTTGTTACAAATTGTCTCGCTAATTTCTATTTACGCTACGCAACTCGACGACAATCCTTCAATAACTATCTTTATTCAACAAAATGTAAAACCAACAAGGCTCGCTTGAAGAAAATAATAAACCAAATAAGCTTAAAAGTTAATTTATAACTAAAAGTCTCCCAAACAAAACATTATTCCCAGTCATTAAATCTTACGATTCAGTCACCAACAAATAAACAGCGAGATAAGTCAGCACGTGCAACCAAGCATTTAAAACGCAAGAAAGTACCCGCCGATACCTTTACCTGGGTGGGAAAATTTCACATGTCTGATTTCAGCCTGGAGGTATGTTTTATATAAGTAAATAACTTAAATTAATTCAAAAAATTAAACATTACTCAAGTTCTAGTCCATCTTTTGTTCTATTAAAAATTATTATCTATTGGTATATATGGCAAATTAATTTAATAAATAATTATATGAATAAACAAATAACAAAACATTCAAATGGTCTAAATATTTTCAAAAAATTAAAAACTGGTTTTATTCTAATTCATCGAAAAAATATTATTTGTTCTTTCGGTTGATTTTGCAGTGCGTGTTCACAATAAAACAATATATTCTTATTATACCTATATCGGTTTCTAAAAACTTTTTTATAATGTTTTTGTATTATATTGCTTACACATTAGTTACCAAATATGCACAAAATTCCTGAAAGCAAAAAGACGGCGTTTGACAACAAATGTTAATCGTGATGTTCAAACATTCGTCCACGAAATGGCAAACAACTAGTTTATAAATATTGATTAAATTCACAAATTAGTATCGTTTTTAATAATAAAGTTTAACTTTTTGTAAAAAGAAACATCAAATGGTACTCCACATTGCTCCTTAAAACTGATCCATTTCGAAAAGCAGTTGAGTCCAAGAGGCTGATAGTCTTGGTAAAACTTATTGATGAAAAATTCTTTTCTGGCTATAAATCTGGCCACGTCTTGTACCCCATTAATGCACACACCATATACAAATTTACCACTACATGGTTTTTCTCCCCAGTTTGCATAAACAGCTAACCACGTTTTGTTACTTGGATATCCTAAAAAAAGTAAAGTTGTTTATTATAACTTTCAAGGTTTTATCGTTTAAAAAGCCAGTTCAGATAACTTACAAATAAAAATTTTTTTTATTATTACACATTTTTATTCAACTATTTTCTGTTTGTTTGTTTGTTTGTGGGTGTGTTTCTTTGTACGCAAATCCTGCAAGTAAAATTTAACCAGCTTTTTGACTAGCTAGGAATCTGAAACTTTCAGCATAAGTGAAATTTTACTAACTTCCCGTCATGCAATTGAGCTGAAATTTAAAATATAGGCTTGCTCCTTATGACAATGCATTCTAAAAAATTTTTAAAAAATAATGTTCGATTAAAATAAATAATTATCTATGCTTTAAAATGAAACCTTGCACATTTTACAAACCTTGCACACTTTTTCACAGTAGGTTTCACAAGTTCAATTCATATAATGCTAGTTTAAATTTTTATTGCGAATGAAATATTTATCCTCTTTGCTAAGTTAATCACCCAATTACCGAAATACCTGCTTTAACTTAATACAAATGAACTTCAGTGCTTCTGGAGCAGCAGATAATAATTTTATGTTCTTTTCTGTCTCAGTGAGGACAACAGAAATAGGTTGATGCAAATTGTTAATAACCCCAGTTAAATCCCAGAAACATAAATCCACCACTTTTTTAGGTATATTATCGCTGACGTTTTTTTGATATTTTAAAACTATTTAATTAAATAAATTTTATTTAAATAATTTTTGAAAATTTTCATCAAGTGGAAATTATCATTGGTGAAAACTTTCCCGGAAACTTTCGGGAAATTTTTAACACTAGGTACCTGTAAAACGTAGACGTAGAGTATATAGCTTTTATGAACATGACATAATTTTTATATGAATCAAATAACAAACAGATTGGCCTCAGGTGGGAAATATAAGATATGAGCCACACGTGAGAAGAAGATGCTGTTTTTTTCATGTTTTCTTCAAATAAATAAGTATAAAAAATATGAAAAAAAATATTTAACAAAAACTAAGAGTGATTTAGACAAAATTGATCAAGAAAAATCTATTAGAGGCGCTGGTGACAGAGCGGTAGAGTGTTTGCCTGTCGATCATTAGGTCGGCAGTTCAAGCCTCACCGGCGTCGCCAGCGTAACTCCCTTAAGCAAGGAGTTCACTCGCATTGCTAAAGGGGTAGGCGCCTATACATGACTGCCTCTGCAAAGAACCCTTCAGTGGCCTTGAAGTCCTTTAGGATTTACTCCACTCTAAATATTGTCAAACATTATTATTATTATTACGTTAGAATATGGAATTGATCGAAGCACGTTACGGATTTATTCAAGAGATAGAATCAAATTAACTGAAATATATTAATGAGAAAGCCAGTTTAGAACATCTTAAATAGTTACAATGAAAAAAAGCACTTGTTAACTATCTTATAACTTGTAATTAAATGAATTATGGCTAGACCAAAAAGGAGGTTATTATTTAAAGTTTGCTAAAAAGTAGAAAGTAGGTATTGGTGTTCTTTAATATTAAATTTTATAACTTCATCCATAATAATATATTATGTGTTAAAAAAATTTATAATCATAATGTTGTGATAGCTTATTAAGGTTTTATAGTAACTACGGCATATCTCAAATTATGTGACATTCATATATTCCTAGATAAAAACCTCAAAGATACTCAAAGTACCTAATTTTCTCAATGTAATATGTAATATTAAGTAGTGCATTAACATAAATTAAACGTTTTTTTATCAAATACAATTTTTTTTATGTTTCAAATGTTTGGTCTATTTTTAAATCCGTACTTGAAGGGCGTGAGACATTCGCAAAATTTATTCTTGGAAACAAATTACCAAAGTTATATCAAAAATTAAAAAAAAAAAAAATTTATATATTACAGCTTGAAATACAATTTTAATGATTAAGAATAGCAAAAAGTAAATATAAATAATTTTTAGGCTATTAATGAAAAGCGGGTATACTCTCCCGGACTCCTTCAATATTTTAAAAATTTAACGAAATGACCAGCTTTATCTTATCTTTTATGAGAAAAAGATTAGCCGTATTAAACGATTTGTTCACAATAACAAGTTTATTTTAGGCTATCAGAGGTATTCTTCACTAGTTGTATACAAACTCGCACCTGCCGCGCTTATGTACAATGAATATATGAATAATAATTTGGCACTGTTTTCTCCTTTGCGGGTTCGATTGAAAAGTATAACTGATTGCGCAGAAATTAATTTTTGTTTTTTAAAAACTTGTATTCAGGTTACAATCTCTGTTTGTGTATGTGTGTGTGTTTGTGTGTGTTTCTTTGTGTTTGTGTGTGTCTTTCTCTTTACGCAAATCTTGCAAGTAAAATTTAACAAGCTTTTTGACTAGCTAGGAAGCTGAAACTTTTAGCATAGCTTTATGACAATACATGACTCAATTATAAAAAAAATTAATTTGAACATCTTTCGTATTTCTAAATCGAGTGTATTTGAAATAAAAGTTTGTGTTGAAAAACTCGTTTTTTCCTATACTTGTTTAGACTCTGAACTTGTTTAGTAACCATATATTTCTAGATACAAATTCCATTAACATATTTTAATCAATATTTAAATTGAAATTATAACATTGAAACAGTTTGCTCACAGATACTTAAAATTAATAGATTAAATGTGCCCAAAGTTGAAGAAAAAGCTGAGAATATGTTGTAAAACATTTATTTACTTTTTTTACATAAGTTAAAAAACTTAACCTTAACAAACAATAAATTTTTTTCCATCTCTGAAGAAATTAAATTTTTTGTCAACACACAATTAAGAAAACAACCTGCAAATCCTCCCGGTGTTTCAAGATGTGAATTGTTGTATGTGTGGTGCAAGGAAGCCCAATATATTTCATCGGGACTCCATACTTTCCGAGCCCATTCACGAAAATCTATTGCTCTTTGGTCGTTTATGATGAAATCAACAAATTTGCGACTGAAGATACCATAGGCACTGCCTCTTACTATGTCAATATTGTGCGGAGGTTTTGGATTTTTCTTCCCTGTGTTGTGCATTTCGTGCTTAACAGTATCTTCAATCCATTCGTTTTCAAAACGTCCTCGTTTAATCTTTTTCCCATAAAGACCTTCTATGTCGTTAGCTCCATTGTAGATTTGAAGTATTTGAACCATCTCTTCAATTGTTCTCAATGGGAACGCCTGTCCTGCTGTATTAATGAGATATTTCCAATGCTTTCGCGCCAAGTGATCCCTCATGCATGTGATATCCGCCTGGAATCTGGTATAACCCGCCCATGTCACAGATTCCATTTTGCTTGCTAAATACACGTTTTCAAAACATCTTACAATATTTTCTATAGCGTTTCTAAACGCAAAAGAAGATTTGGAATCCACGTGAACGCAGTAGACATTCTGTGGACGATATATACTTCTTAGTAACAATTCAAATTGGTTTGCAGTTTTGTGTATTAAGATATTGAATGCGATTGGAAAAGATTTTGATGTTTCGTCTAGAGATGAAAGTATGAAACCTTTTTCTTTTATATAGGCATTACAATCTTTAGTAATATTGGCATAATTGGCGTCTGGTATGACCGAGCCAGTTGTTGGCATAGATTTTATTGCATTCTTAAATTTATTTAAATCTTTTCCTGTTAAAACATTCAAGCAGGTAAAGGTTGAGCAATTATTTAATTCATTGTTGCAGTAATTAAGTGCAAATTCAGGAAGAGTTTCTAAAATATTTATCATGCATTTGCTCCTAGTCAGGCTTAATCCAGCAATTGACAAATTTGTCGTAACATGAAAACCGCCATGAGAATCTTCTTCCACGCCATATTTTTTCCATCCATCGTTATAGCTTTTATAATTTATTGTTAAATATAGGCAAAATGTGACTGCTACTAAAAAAATAAAACCTTGTTTGGATAAAGACAAGCAATATTTTTTTGGTCTAAGTCTAGTTGGATAACACAGCAACATTTTTGGTAAGATGTTTCGGCTCCATGTATTCTGGTGAAAGAACAAGGTTTTGGAACTTTAGCTGCTCAACTGAATAAAACATGGTAATAATTAGTGAACAAATCTTATATTTTAAATATGGCAATATCTCAAAGCAACTGTTTAAATCAAGTTGATGAATTTTATTATTAAAAAATATTTATTTGATCAAATTAATTTTTAAAAGCAATATAAATAATTGGAAAATAACCAACCTCTTTGAAAAAAATTAACCAACTTTAACGTTTATTTATCAAGTCAATGTGATGTCGAGTCTTTTATTATTCTACCAAGTACCAACCGCCAAGCAATACACCAATCGAATTTCTGAGATTAAACTTTAACATAACTCAAACGCCACGCTCAACGCGTGGCACTGAGAATTATGATCAGGGATACAAAATCTAGAAGAAAAAGTGAGTTATATATATATATATATATATATATATATATATATAACATATCTATATATATATATATGTTATATATGTATATATATAACATATATATATATATATATATATATATATATATATATATATATATATATATATATATATATATATATATATATATATATATATATATATATGTTATATATGTATATATGTAATATGTATATACATATTACATATATACATCATATGACCCATATACAATGTATCATGCTGAATATGACAATTATAACCTAATTATAAAAACTTAATGTCGTCTGAAGTAGGCTGGTATTAACATAAAGCGCCATTGAAGTGTTTATACTACCGACGCTATATAAATTGTCAAATAATAATAATAATAATAATAATAATAATAATAATAATAATAATAATAATAATAATAATAATAATAATAATAATAATAATAATAATAATAATAATAATAATAATAATAATAATAATAATAATAATAATAATAATAATAATAATAATAATAATAATAATAATAATAATAATAATAATAATAATAATAATAATAATAATAATAATAATAATAATAATAATAATAATAATAATAACAATGTCACGTTGTTTTAAGAAAAAATTGTGAACAATATATATATATATATATATTTATATATACATATATATATATATATATATATATATATATATATAAAGAGAAAGAGAGAGAAATATGCAAACAACAAAAGCATTTTAAAAAGAGAAAGAGAGACAGATAAAAGGAAGAAAAAGAAAGAGAAAAAGAAAGAAAGAGAGAAAGAGAGAAAGAGAAAAAAGAGAGTAACGACAAAAAGAGAGAAAAAGAAGGGAAGTTAGAAAAAGAGAAAGAAACAGAATTTTTATGTTTTATTTTCAATAATGATACTGTTCAAGTTTCTACTTTGTTCTATTTTACCTTATATGCTGATGATGCCCCGGCCCTAGTCTCAGATTATTCTATCAAAAGTATGATCAACAACATAAATGCTTTTAATTATTTAATTATTTTCATTCTCTCATCTACAAATAAAGGAACTTGCTTTTTTTGAGAATGAAAATTGGTACCAGTTTTTCGCTCTCAGTTTTTCACCCCTATTTTTTGCCCCTGGTTTTTTGTTCTCAGTGTTTTGTTTCTGAAAAAGTTTTTTTCCTGACTTTTAGCCCCTGTAAAAATTAACTTTTGGGTTTTCACGTCTGACCTTCTACCAACAACTTCCCTTTTTCCGAAAATGTTATATCCGGCAACTTTTAGATCTTAGTTTTGTGTGCTTGTGAAAATTAGTTCCTACGACTTTTGCCCCAGACTTTTTCCACCCAGCTTTTGGTACTAAGAAAATGTACCCTAGTTTTTTCACTCTCAGGTTTTTGCCCCCTTACTTTCTTTTTGCAGTATTTACCCCAAACAAATTTCACTTTAATTTTCTTCTCGTCGACCGAAAAATTTGCGCTCACTATTCGATTTTGGAAAGACTCACTATGAATATTTTCTCTAGTAAAAAACATTTCCAGTTTCACGATCTAGTGAAGATTTGTTTCGTTCCGTCCGTTTTTGTGGAAAAAGTAAGAACCAATTGGAAATGTTTTAGATAAAGTACTCACGATTACGGTCCCGGTCATCAGCTAATTTCAAAGAAAGAATTTTTTTGAAAAAAAGGATTTGCGATTAAACAGACGTACTAGTATAACTTTCAGTTTTAAAAAAATAGAATTGGCCATTTAAACTTATCTTAATTCATCTCAAAAAGCGTACATTTTCTTGCCAACGGATGATGGTGCCATGGCACCTCTCTTGAAATAATATGAAAAATTGAACCAAATTATCACTACTTTTTCAATCTTCATTGCTTAACTTTTTATTAAAAAAAACGTAAACAACTAAAATACGTTTCAATAAGTTGCTGATGTTAATTATACTTTCCAGTTGTATCACGAAGTAGACAATTCCACCTGGTAGGGCAATCTTTCTTCAAAGTTACCATACTCTGACGATTTTTTTCTGAGTCTCGTCCCATTACATATGTTTCTAAATCAATCAACGCTGGAACCTCATCTTTGCTTTCACCTGAAATCATGTTAGACTGTTGGTTATTAACTGCATCTAGAGTTTCTTCAAGTTCTGAAATAAACTGCTCATGAGTCATATCAAGCAACGACGTTTTGTACGTGAAGTTTTTTATGACGTTCTCAGCTTTAGCGACGAGATCTTGAATAAGAGCGCACTTGATGACTCCATCAACGGTAATCAGATTAAGCAAACCAAATATGCAACTAAGTCTTTTAACTGCAGTAATGGGCTACCTTCTAGTTTAGTGAAATTTACATATTCATATTATAAAAGCCCTCGTCACTCACTCACTCACTCACTCACTCACTCACTCACTCACTCACTCACTCACTCACTCACTCACTCACTCACTCACTCACTCACTCACTCACTCACTCACTCACTCACTCACTCACTCACTCACTCACTCACTCACTCACTCACTCACTCACTCACTCACTCACTCACTCACTCACTCACTCACTCACTCACTCACTCACTCACTCACTCACTCACTCACTCACTCACTCACTCACTCACTCACTCACTCACTCACTCACTCACTCACTCACTCACTCACTCACTCACTCACTCACTCACTCACTCACTCACTCACTCACTCACTCACTCACTCACTCACTCACTCACTCACTCACTCACTCACTCACTCACTCACTCACTCACTCACTCACTCACTCACCGATTCTGTCACGCTTACGTAATTAGTCGTATAGACCAGGGATATCTTGATATCAAGATATAGGGATATCTTGATATCAAGATATCCTTGTATAGACCATTGATAGAATGCTTTTTTAATCAGTTCGGAAGTATGTTTAAATTTTTAAGTCTCTAGCTCATCGGGAAGTTTGTTTAAATCGATTGCAAAATGTGACGACAGACAGATAGACAGACAGAGAAGTCAAGTTAAGTAAAAGTGTGTAAAAACCATCGGCGCCGCGTTATTCTAGGCGGCAGCGTTTAGAAAATGTCGGCAGCGGCGGCGCAGCGTGACCAGCGCACAGTTCTAATTTCGTGATGATTATTTGAAACTGTTAGAACATAAAATAATATTTCTCGAAAGCGTTTCATTTGAAGTTATTCATGCATAGCGTTCGCAGGACAAGATAGAAATTGTTGAATGTACAAAGCTGTTTATTCATTGAAAGTCTGGATGAGGTTGAAAAGCCAGTTCAAATATCATTCGCGATCAATAAATTGCGTTTATTTATATAGCGCCATTTACGTGGTGTTCAATAGCGCTCGGATATAAATTGATCGAACAAAAAATGTTTCAAGTCCACAACGGAAAACAGTGAGTGAGGTAGAGTTAGTAGGAGATGTAGGAAGAAAGTTCCAAAGAAAAGGACCAGAGTAGGAAAAGAGCGTTTAGCAAAAGAATGGTTAACAGAAAAGATACAAAATTGGCTGTGGCTAAAAGAGGAAGATCGAAGACCAGACTTAGAAGGGATTTGTATTAAGTTAGTTAAGCAGACTGGAAAAAGGCAATTTTTAATCTTAGAAATATAGTAAAAAGAAAAGAAAAGTAAGGAAGTTTGTTCGAAAGTTTAGATATAATAATAATAATAATAATATTTCTACTTAAATACAAAATTCTAGCAGAAGAGATTTATTTTTGAAAAAAAACACAAATCTGTTTGAAAGTTTATTTCTATTCAAATAAAAAATTCAATTATACAAGATTCATAGTACAGCAGGGAAAGATGTAATACGTTTACTAGGCCTGTGTCATGTCACAGCAACTCTATGTCAAGGCTTGGTTTAGAGCACAGTTGTTGATATTGAGCTAATAACAAATAAGATTGAATAATACATGACAAAATGATGTGGTAGTTTCTTAGATTGTAATACTAAAGAGATTAACGGCTTGTTAATTATTTTAATAATCAAGAAGTTTTTATTTCATGACTGTTTCAGTGCATAAAAAATCAATATTTAAAAAATACTAATATAATTAAATTACATTTATGCTTTAAATTAACCATTTTCACGAAATTTACAAAATAAACTAAATCTTCAAGTGGATTTTTTTAATTATCTAGTTTTATTGATGTAACAGAACCTCTAATTAACTTTAGCCAGAAAAGCTACAAATGGTTTTTTTCTAAACAAGATCGAGTATTTTTACTTTTCCATAAATTTATCTGCAATTTGCATAAGACTTGTTAAATAATGGATGCTGTTAAAAGAAAAGAGATGCTCATCATAAAGCTAGCTAACCTTGTGTCATTTCAAATGTGAAAAAAAACTATAAACAATCGCAAACTAGACAAGGCTTTTGTAGTCTAACAGATAGTCAGACTTTTGTCGCTCAAATGCATTAACAGGTAAAGATTTACTCACATATAAAGACGCAAAATAGGGATGTTGAAAACAATTACGTCATATAACTGCTTGCTTTCTTTTAGTAAAGTTCATAAAATCAGTTTCATCAATGTAGGGTCGAGCGGTAACAAAATTTAGGTTATAGAAAAATGGCATTGCTAAAAGCTGAGGTGATTGAGAAGAAACGGAAAAATACAGTGTGGTTGACAATGACAAGGTGAGGAAAATGAACATTTGAATAAGGTTAGGAAAAATGTTTGAACTGAGGTGTCCGTGGGTTCATTTTCGACTATCCAATTAAGTCCAACGCAACCCACCCAATGCCCAACTTGACTCGATAATACAAATAACAGCAAAGTATCCAAAACATGTCTATAAAGAAATAAAAATCATGCTAAGACTTTGTAATGCAATAGGAGTTGTTCAGACTGCCAGCAAGCCTTCCTCATCAAATAAGCTTATTTATTTAACGTGACCTGCATTGTGTCAGTTATAAAGGGTCCTGCTCACATTAAAGGTATCACAAAGTAACGGCTGTAGTAACATTGCGACCCCACTTTGTGATGAACACCTGAGTAGAGTCCGACCGAAAATGTTTTTTTTCATTTTCGGCCGAAAACGAAAGTGGGGCCGAAATTCAAAAGTCATTCGTTCCTTCATGAACATAAACATCTTTTCCTCTCCGATTTCTTTCAGACGACACATATCAGTTTGAGCATCAATATTTAATTTTACACTGAAGGGTGCTTAAAAGGCATCATAACAATCGGGTGTCTCTACAAAAGTCACTAAAGCCTTGTTACCATATCAGTTAAATAACCTTGCAATGTGGTTATTATTAAAATGCATAAATGATAATGTAAATAATTATGTACTCAATGAATTTTCTTTCAAAACAGGATTTTGAAAAATTATAAAACATGATTTGCAAGTCATCTTGACAATCTTGGCCGCCATCTTGAATATCAAGGTCACGTGATTATTAGACAGTGTTGTAAATATATTTTTTGGATTCTCTGATCCCGAAAACCATATCTTAGTCACCAAAAACGCATCGCTGTGACATATAGTTCCTGAGGAAATTGAACAAATATGATTTGGCGGCCATCTTGAATATCTAAAAACTGCCATGGATGTTATTTTGTTATTATAATAACTGGGGCATGCTGAACAATATCAGTGAATTAAGCCTAGATTCGCTAGGCTTACTAAATATATTATCTAGATGTATGTTAACCTGGGAACATCTACAAAATGCAACTGTAAAAGGCCTATAGGCTATAGCTGACGTTCAGCACTAAATCAAAAAATAGTTCAGGTAAAACTGAACCAGACAATAAAATCTCGGTTATTAAGAAATCTGAAGACAATTTTTTAATGCAATGTTGTTACGAAATCTAGATGATTGTGATGAGAAAATATGTTGTGTGATCATTGAAAACACCAAAATGTGAATTGAAAACAAAAACTGAAAAATATTTGATACATTAACAAGATGCTGTAATAGTGTAAAAATAAAAAAGCTAGTGGTAGTGTCTTCATAGAAAAGAATTTTGGTCGACTTTTCACTCTTTCACATACTGCAAGTCAGTTAGTAGCCAATATTTGGCGACTATCTAGGTTTCAGTAATTAAGATTATCATAGTTGTAAATTTCACATGTTCAGATAAATTGTTGGAAGATTGTTTTTTTTTATAATTAGACTAGCATTAAAGCCTGTCGGACAACAGGCATAAATGCCATAAATGAAAAACACACAAATAATTAAATCTAAAATATAATTTAATTATCAACTACAAAATACAGATCTCCATATAAACAATCTAAAAAACAGCTTTTTTATTAATTACAACTTGAATCACTTTGAAAAAAATTTTGAAAATGTCATCCGTTCCTTTGATTAGATGTCTTTGATCCGAACTTTCAGAAATTTTAATTTTAATTTAAACGTCGTTCAGCTCCTGCCTCTTGTGATTGTGATTTAAGCAATTGCACCATTTTCACACGCAAATTTGAATTATCTAGTTGGATGTGGTCGTCTGTTCTTTGTGCTCTTCTATTTCGCATGTTTGTAGCCGAGGGGTTGTACCCAGGGCTCGAAATGTACCGGAACGGACCGGAACGCCGTTCCGGTTCGTGAAATTTTTTTTTCAATCGTTCCGTTTCGTCAAATTTTATAGGAACGCTACGGAACGCCGTTCCGGTTCGTCCTTTAAATAAAAAATAAATTCAAAGTATAAAGTTATTATGTTTTAATTTTGCAACTTCGGTTTTAATTCTGGCCTAATTATGATTTTAATAAATCGACTAATGTAATGCATACAACAATCTGCTGGAAAATGTAAAGATATTAGATTCGAAAAACTCGCCAACAGATTCTCTTGGTGAAGTTGACATTAATTACGGGGTCAATAACGTTCGTCAACTTTGTGAACAATTTCATTTGGATGAAACTAATATTATAAGAGGTTTCAGATACTACAAATTAAATAAAGAAAATGGTGAATACGAGGTACCTGAAGATTTGCAGCCTCCTTACAAAGCCGTTGCAACTATACCAGTTTCTACCAGTGAATGTAAACGAAATTTCAGTTCCATGAATGAGATACACACATACACACATACATACGCACACATATATATATATATATATATATATATATATATATATATATATATATATATATATATATATATATATATATATATATATATATATATATATATATATATATATATATATATATATATATATATATATATATATATATATATATATAGTTAATTAACTACATTCTTCCCGAATGTAGTTAATTCGGGAAGAAAATTTAGACGGTTTGAAGCAGTAGTAAAGAAATGGTGTTGTAGAAAATGGGCCGTAGCATTTAATAGAGCGTGTTTATGCGAGAATTTGATACCCAAATATTGTCAAAATATATATATATATATATATATATATATATATATATATATATATATATATATATATATATATATATATATTAGGGATGTCACGGGTACCCGAACCCGAACCCGAGTTCGGTACTACCCGGTCTTTTTCTGATACCCGAACCCGAACTCGAACCCGAAAGTGTGAAAATTTGATACCCGAACCCGAACCCGAACCCGAAAATGTGAAAACTTGATACCCGAACCCGAACCCGAACCCGAAAATGTGAAAACTTGATACCCGAACCCGAACTCGAACCCGAAAATGTGAAAACTTGATACCCGAACCCGAACTCGAACCCGAAAATTTATAAGCCGAACTCGGAGTTGTGAACAAATAAATTTTTTTAGTGAATAAATATTTATTCCAGTTTTAAAAATAGCAACACAAACAGAGTTTTCATAACTTTTCTAGTTTATTAAAAATGATATAGTATTAGGAACCGATTTCAGGCAAGTTGTACTTCATAAACAACAGTTTTTCTGCTGTCCTGCCTGATAATCAGTTCCTTAGCGGTTCATAAATAATTGCAGCACCACTGAACAACTGTTCCGATGGAACGCTGGTAACTGGAGCCGCCAAGTAGCGTTTTTTTTTATAAATAGTTTATAGTCCTTTACACCAAGTGTTTTAAGACTGAAACGGCTGTGTCAGAAGCACCTAAGTACTTCCAGTCGTGGATCATAATTTGATCCTTTTAACTTTTCCCTCCTCCTTTCTCCATGCTTGGGACTGGCTTGCAAAAGCAAGGCGGAGTTCCAAGTAGCGTTTAGAGATCACCGCTAAATTTGGAAAGTTTGTTCTGTTATCTTTCTACCACAAAAGAGGGTCTTCGTCTAAAGTGATAAATTAAAAGTTTTGTTGAAGTAACATATTATACTAATCCCGAGCCGTATAAGTTTTGTATTATCACCTTTGCGTAACAAATAACACAAATACGTCATTTTATTGGTGAGTGTGTAAGCTAGACCACTAATCCGTTTGATTATCAGGCCGGACCGAGCCGCGAACCAACTAAAATAATTAAGCCTCATTCGGTCGAAGAAATCGCGGATAGCCATGACTCTAAACTTTTTACTTCAGTTATATAACCTTATATTTATTCATTCATATACTCAAAGTTCTTCTGATATAACAAAGACCCTTTGTTATAAAGATAATCTTGCATAATCCTAAACTTTAACTGGCAAAGTCTATAAATGATCTATGCGTCACAGTCATTTTATTGGCAAATGTGTAAGCTAGAACACTAATCCGCCTGATTACCCGACCGGACCGAGCAGCGAAACAAATTAATAAATTACAATAATTTAAGCGGTAACGTATTATACTAATCGCAAGCCATACAAGTTTTGTATTATCACCTTTGCGTAACAAATAACACAAATAGGTCATTTTATTGGTGAGTGTGTAAGCTAGACTACTAATCCGCCTGATTATCTGGCCGGACTGAGCCGCGAATGAACTAAAATAATTAAGCCTCCTTTGGCCAAAGAAATCACATTATTTGGAAAGCTAAAAAAATAACTTGTTAGAGTTTATTCAATACGTGTAATGTCCAATGGATGAATTGATCGCTCTTGTTTGTATATGTATATACACTAGGTAAATTTAAAATCAATCCGGGAATTTGAAATCATAAGCCAGTACCCGAACCCGAACCCGAACCCGAACCCGGTTTTTGGAAAACTACAAACCCGAACCCGAACCCGAACCCGAACCCGAAAACTTGAGTTTCGCAAACCCGAACCCGAACCCGAACCCGAAAACTCGAGTTTTACAAACCCGAACCCGAACCCGAACCCGAAAACTCTAGTTTCACAAACCCGAACCCGAACCCGAACCCGAAAACTCTAGTTTCACAAACCCGAACTCGAACCCGAACCCGAAAACTCCAAAAAGTACTACCCGTGACATCCCTAATATATATATATATATATATATATATAAATAGTTCCCGCTTGCTCAACTGCTCCGCTCCGCTCATTTTGTGACGGATTTCAAAATTTTTGTTCTATATTTGACTCCCCTAGGGTTGTTACAGTTACTGAATCTAAAACTGAAACATTCAGTTAACTGAATCTTTTTAGATTCAGTAACTTCAACTGAAATTGAAACTGAATCATTTTTAAAAACTGTAACTGAAACTGAATCTATTGAGAAAACTGAATATAACTGAATCTTTCAGAATGAATATTTTTTATCATTTTTTATATTATTTTTATGTTTGCGGTTAAATGTTTTGATTCTATGGCACGGACGATAACTTCGGTCGAAGTTAGGAATAGTTCTTTCTTTTTTTTCGTGTTAGTGTTTTTTTGCTTGCGTTGTTTTTCGAAGATTTTCAAGTTTTTAGAATTACCAAAATGGAAGATACTAGTGTTAGTAATAACATTGTCATCGACGAATCTACCGCGAAAGAAGTATCGTTTATTCAACAAAATCAGTCGGAATCTGCTTTAGGACCTGCAACGAAAAAAGCTAGATTCAACAAAACAAGATCTATACTAACACGGTACATAAAAGGTTTACAGGAGTTGGAGCAGATAGTAAGTGCAATATTTGTTCTGTAATTTTAAAGGGTAAGATTGTGACAAATTTAGAGTCTCACCTGAGGAAGCATGAAATAGAATAAGCAGAGTATTTAGAGGAAAAGGAAGCTATGAAATCAAAAACACAAAGTAAGTCTATTAAACGATCCTTTTCATATTTGAAAAACCAGACAACAATTGAAAACTGTTTTGTTGTTAAAGAACGCAAAAATGACATTAAAAAAGGCTCCAATGCCTATAATAAGGCTGCCCATGCTATAGCCTCAGCATTTGCTGCAAACAGTTTGCCATTTCTTTTGATCGAAGAACCTTCTATTAAAAATATGTTTGCAGTTGTGTCGGAAGGTCGTTTACTAACCTTTCCGAACCGACACGATATTTCCACAAAAGTGTCCGAATTATTAAAAGAATTAAAACGATTTGTTGAATTATCATTAAATTCAGCTAAGTATGTGTCAATCACAACAGATGGTCTCGGCCATGTTATTCATCAGCAAGGATGGAAATAACATGCCATTATTTTGATCGAAACATCAATAAAATAAAAAGAGCTCTTCTGACTTGTTGAACAATTACGCAGCCCAGTACAGGCTTTGCTCTTAGAAGATGTCGGCATAATTTGGGTGACGACAAGCTGAAGTCTTTTATAAATTCAAGAAGGAATTTTTAAGCTAAATAAATTTTTTAAACATGTATAGCAGCCGGGCGTCACACACATGACCAGCTTAAGCTAGCTCATAAAAAAGCTTGTAAAAACGTGGCAAAAGTAGTTAGACTTTCTATGCTTCACTACGAAGAATGTCTCGCTTATTCACCAAATCTACTTCATACTCACATTCGAAATAAACATGAAACTCAAGAAAAGATAAAGGCAATTGAAACGGCTGACGGTGACACATCTGTCGACCAAGAAGTAATATGCAAGACGCTAAACGAATACTTCCAATCTGTCTTTGTTACCGAATCAGGCAATCAACTGCCTTATTTTGAACAGAGAACAGATTCCGAATGCAATATTGACGAGAGCGTTTTCACATTTGAAAAAGTTGAAAAAAGACTATCAGAACTCTTGGCAAACAAGGCAACGGGAGTTGATAGATTTCATCCTCGTATATTAAAAAACAGCGCAGCTGCTCTTGCAATTCCTATCACTCTCATCTTTAGAATGTCTATCACCACAGGCATGGTACCAGATCTATGGAAACTAGCTAATGTTACGCCCATTTTTAAAAAAGGTAGCAAAATAAAGGCAGGAAACTATAGGCCAGTATCATTAACTTCCGTACTTTGCAAAGTATGCGAAAAGTTTATTCACGAGCAAATCATGTCTTTCTGCACTATAAATAACCTAATAACTAAAAGTCAACACGGATTTGTAAGAAAAAAAGGATGCGTAAGCAACTTACTGGAAGCCCGCGACATTCTGACAGAGAGTGTTCATCTTGGTGTTTCTGTGGATGTTGTCTACACAGATTTTGCGAAAGCTTTTGACAAAGTCCCACATCGGTGTTTATTGCACAAACTGAGAGCGTATGGTATACAGGGCTCTCTTCACAAATGGATTGAATCTTGGTTAACCAATCGTCAGCAGAGAGTTCAGATCGACAGTTGTACTTCAGGATGGAAAAAGGTTACGAGTGGGGTACCGCAAGGCTCAGTACTTGGGCCTCTATTGTTTTTGCTCTATATAAATGACCTCCCTGACAAATTATCTCAACACATCAAGCTTTTTGCAGATGATAGTAAAATCATTGGGATTATCAAATCCGTGGAAGACTGTATCAGACTCCAAAACGATATAGATGAGGCAGTCCAGTGGTCACACAAATGGTTGATGCCATTCAACATTGACAAATGCAAAGTTATGCACGTTGGACGAACCAATCAGAAATCAAAATTTATTTATTCTATGTTAGACCCAGATGGAAATAGAAAAAATTTAGAAGTAACGACAGTCGAACGAGATCTTGGTGTTCTAGTATCGGATGATCTCAAAGCAAGGTCTCAAGTGAATGCAGCGGCTGCCTTGGCTAATAGAACTCTTGGTAGACTTAAAAAATTATTCCGAAGTCGTAGTCTCCATCTTTGGAAAACATTATACCAGGCCTACATTCGACCACACCTCGAATATGCAGTTCAAGTTTGGTCTCCTCATCTAAGCCGGGACATTGATACTCTCGAAAAGGTCCAGCACAAAGTTACAAAAATAATTACAACAATCAAACAATTACCATACTTAGAAAGACTACAGAAGCTTGGAATTACCACGCTTGAAGAACGTAGAGTTAGAGGCGATTTGATCCAACAATACAAAATACTGGCTCATATTGATGAAGTGGATTTTTTGTATTGCAAAAACATCCCACATGGCAAACTAACAGATCCTATTGTTTGAGAGGTCACAACTGCCTTCTTTTACCACAAAGAATTAAAGGATGTGAAGAGCGAAAACACTTTTTCACAAATCGAGTAGCTTTCAGCTGGAACTCCTTGACGCAGGAAGCAGTGGACGCATGTTCGGTGAATGCCTTCAAAGATCAACTCGCTCTACTTTGATTGCAGTATAACTCGTCAGCACAGAGGGGCCTGATGCAGCACCTCTTCATCAATCATACATGCTATTATAATGACTATTTAATTATTATTGTTTTTTTTGTTCTGTCTTATTTGTGATTTTGAATGTATGTATTGATAACTGAATAAACAAACTCAAACTCATGTCTGTGTTGCAAAGTGTTTTTATAGTAAATTTTTTCTTGATAGTTTACCTAAAAAAATTGAAAAAAAAACTTAATCTAACTGTAACTGAAACTGAAACTGAATCTTTAAAGATTCAGTTTACTGAAACTGAAACTGAATCTTTGTAAAGTTTCAATTACTTAAACTGAAACTGAAACTGAATCTTTTTTCAAAACTGTAACAACCCTAGATTCCCCTTGACTCTCAAGGTTGTGTGAAAATTTCATTACGATCGGATGAATGGTGTAGCAATGCATAAAGACATATATATATATATATATATATATATATATATATATATATATATATATATATATATATATATATATATATATATATATATATATATATATATATATATATATATATATATATATATATATATATATATATATATATATATATATATATACGACATTCATTTACAGTTATTAATATTATGATGTTTTTTATTGTTGTGTTGTGATGTTCTATTTTTGTAATTGAAATTATATGCTTTTGATAAAAAAATTGAAACTTCCAAACTTATTTCAATTATTTTTTTAAAATTAATTTTTAATTACATAATATCGAACTTCCAAAATTCAATTTATATTCTCAACTGAGTTGAATTAATTTAAATTCAAGCAATAACGGCGTAATGACGTAATAAAGATGAAAGTTAATCATTTTGAATTTCCAAAAAAGTTTAAATAATATAAAACGGCATATTAATTTATTGAAGCATATAAAATTTCCACCGCTAATTTTCTTTTTTAATCGGCGTTCCGGTTCGTGAAATTTTCCATTTCGAGCACTGGTTGTACCGGTTGTACAAAGCGAAAATTCAAAAAAATTTCCTTAGGACTTTTTTGGAATTTTTAGTTTTTTTGGAATTTTTGCGTACTTCAAAATGTTTGCGTAATTTGGAATTTTCTGGAATTTTTGGAAATTTTCTTTGAAATTTGTTTGGCATTTTAATTATTTTGTTTATTTTGTTGATTTTTTGGGCTTTTTTACAACACTAAACTATTTAAGTAAAGCTTTTTCAAGTTTACACGTTTATTAAGAACCGTTGAGAAAGGTTTGAAGACTAACAACATTTTAATTAGACACAACACAATACAATTTTCATTTTGATAATGACACATTTTGGAGGAGGAATGCTACAAATATAACTGTCACAAGGATAGTAATCGTGAAGGTTCATCGGATGCTCAATAAGATGAACAAGTTGATTTGAAAAGGGTCTAGAGTGAGTTGAAACCAATCACATTGGACCCCGATATTTTTGTTACCTGATATCCAGTTATTGATAGCGAATTTCTGATTTTTCGCATTCTTTCCTGATAGTTAACTAAAAGACAAAACGGGTTAGGTAGACCTTTTTTCATTTTTGTGTTAGATTTATAGGTTTTTACATTTAGGTACTTTTGGTCAAGATTTTTACATTCAAAAAACATAATTTACGCAACAGTTAGTTAAGTTTATTGAGATTTTTTGAGTCAAGTTCTGATATTGACTTTAAAAAAATAAGTGAAACTAAAGTTCTTACAAAAATTCTAAAACAGAAACTAGCGTTTTTTACAAAAAAAACTAAAAATCAATAATTGTTGCATCGACGTTCACATTTTTTACATTTTTATATTGGTATGAAATTGTCGTTGGTCTTTACATCTGTTTTAACTCGTTTCATGCAGCCAAACATTTGTTGGTTTCACCCAGGGCCGTAACTAGCTATGGGGCCGGGGGCCTAGGCCCCTCCCCCCAGTTTTGTTCAGGCCCCCCAGATTTGGTCGGGTCCCCCAGCTCAATCAGGCCCCCAGTTTTTTTATTGCTGGCCAGTTCAACAAAGCAAATGTAGGTGTCTTATTTAATACGTTGTTAGGATTTCACAAAACATGCCTCAAACTGCCAGAATTAACAGCAGCAAAATCAGCATTGAAACCTCCGACTATCGGCAACGATTGGGTTCAGGTAGTTGAATCAGGTGGCGGAAAACCAAAACAGCCAGCGGCACAGTTAGTAGTTGTGAATGCTTCCATGAACAAACTGAATGATAGAGAGAAGAGAAAGAAAAATGTTATCGTTTACGGAGTTCCGGAACCGTCGTGTACAGTGCAAGTTGACAAAAGATCTGAAGACGAGAAGTTTGTAAAAGATATTTTTTGTTCAATCGGCAAGGTAAATCCAGTTTGCCGACTACAATCCGTTGTCATCTTGTATTTCAAACACCGACAGGGAAAACTTATTTAATGGCCTTTCTGTACCTGACACTTATCAGTTTTTCATCGACCGATACAACGAAGCGGTTGCACTACACATCCCATCTACAACAACTCCATTTGTCCAGAAAAAAGAACCTTGGGTAACACCCGAAGTTATAAAGGCAACCAGAGTCAAACGCCAGGTCTGGGCCAAATACAACGCATCGGGGCGCGACTCCGCAGTTATTCTACGAGAATCACATCGAGAGGCATGCAAGCGTGTAGCTAAAAGTCGTATGAGGAGCAACTAGTCAGCGCTTCCAAATCCAATCCAAAACTTTTTCATTCACACGTCCGTAGCAAGCAGCATGTCAAAGACCACATCAACTCTATTCAGCCCGCCGACGGCACCATAACTGCGGACCGTGAAAAAATCTGTTCCACACTCAATGACTATTTTCAATCTGTTTTTGTTATTGAACCTGAGGGTTACATGCCTGCTTTGACAGATCGCACCGAATCAATCTGGGATGTAAATGAAAGTTGGTTTTCTACAGCTACTCTTCAAAAAAGACTCCATAGCCTAGACAAAACTAAATCGATGGGTCTTGACGGTTTGCACCCACGCGTTCTCAGCAATTGCGCAGTTGCCTTTGCCACACCCCTGGCTCTCATCTACAAGCGCTCCTTCATGTCCGGAGTTATACCGGACACATGGAGAAAATCAAATGTTTTCCCTATCTTCAAAAAAGGCAGCAAGCTCAAGCCATCTAACTACAGGCCTGTCTCTCTCACTCCTGTGCCCTGTAAAGTAATGGAGGGCATTTTACATGAACACATCATGAAGCACTGCGTCGTCAACGGCTTAATCAGCAAACATCAACATGATTTTCTCAAGAAAAAAGGCTGCCTGACAAATCTACTTGAAACTCGCGACATACTCACTAAGGCTGTTCATTGCGGCTATGTGGTTGACGTAGTATATACAGATTTTGCCAAAGCATACGACAGAGTACCTCATAAGCGCCTACTGCACAAACTAAAAACTTACGGCATCCGTGGTATGCTACTCACATGGATCGAAGCATGGCTGAAAGATAGGAAGCAGCGCATTTTGATTGAAGTGGAAAAATGTGACCAGTGGCGCTCCTCAAGGCTCTGTTCTTGGTCCACTACTTTTTGTGTTATATATTAACGACTTACCGGACACTATCACACACCAAATTGAAATGTACGCGGACGACAACAAAATCATCGGCATCATCAAGTCAAGTTTGTTTTTATAAATATCTACCATCTAACATTTCTAATGTCTGTCATTTTACTGTTAGGCATATATACTTGACATACGAGTTTTTTGAGTTCATGCAGCACTTATTGTGATACACTTGCTGAAGTGCCAAGTTCTGATAAGGCTTGGAGAACAACATTGCATGTTGAATTGAAAGCTTTCCACCAGGTCAGCTTACCTTTACCTGAAAAAGATCTAGTGACATCTGCTCCTGATAAGGAGTGCAATCCTGGTAGTGCTGATGCCTTGAGAGGTCCCAATGCTTTGTAAATTGGTTCAAGACTGACATAGTGTCGACTTAAACCAAGGCCAATAAATAGTCCAGAATCCGATGGCAAAAGTGGAAATCTTCGTACTGCAAGGACCATGACGTCAGTGTCTGGAGAGAAAATGTGTAAAGTTTTGGCTCCTCTTCCAGCAAGGTGCACCGCATGTAGAATTATTTTGGTATCGGCTTCTTCTTGTGTGTTTGGTAAATAGGAGACATCCATATGACTTGCACGAGTTTTGTTCTACAAACTAACCACAAAGTTCCTGTTGTTCTTCATACCAAACACTACAAATTCGGGAGCAAGAAAATCTGACTATTCATCTTTGGTTTTCTCATGTGCCAAAAGTGTGGCCATGGTCACTTTATTTATCATGGTTGATGAAATGATCTTAAATTGAACCGGATCTCATTTTTTCGGGCGATATACTGTAGTTTTCAACAAACCTGTAATATATGAGTCAAACCCCAAATGAACTTCATCATACGTTTATAATTTTTCGTCCATCCAGTGACAGAAATACCCGGATAAATCTTGACATGTCTTTAAATGCACAGGTTTACCCATACAATGTAGCTCCGCCATGCCATCCACAATTGCAACTTTCTTCAGAGTCTGTGGTTGAATTGAAGGATCTGTTAATACTGCTAGTATATATATATGACTGACTGACTTACTGACTGACTGACTGATAATCAACGCCGAGCTCAAACGCATCATCCTAGGAACGTGATATTTGGAACTTATATTACTTTTATAGCGTAAACAACCGCTAAGAAAGGATTTTTGAAAATTTTGCTCCTGAGGGGAAAAAACTGGAACAGAAACTTTTTTCTAAAACAATGTATATCTCGAAAACTAAAAATGTAAGTGCTACAAATGTAAAAATTAGTATTTTGAAGTTTTGTGCCGGTTAAAACTAGCTAAGTCCAGTTTATCATCGGCCGGGCCAAGCCGTTATTTTAGAGTCTTCACACGGGCCAGGCCAAACCCTAAATCAACGAGGTTTTTCACCAAGTATATAGATATTTTAGTGATTTTAGGGTCTTCAGTTAGGCCGGGCCAAATTGAGGTCAAGGTGGGACGGGCCGAAGTTTTTCATCATGTATATAGAACTTCTAGGCCTGTAAAAATGGGCCAGGCCTAATTCAGACGGGCTGTACCGGGCCAGGAGTTTGGGTTTTTAAAACGGGCTGTGCTAATTTGTCGACGGGCCGAGCCGAGACCTAAAAAAATGATCTCTACTATGGATGCACGGTTCAGACTCTCTAATTTCATGCGAGCGAAGCCGCTACGGGCACTGCTAGTATATATATATATATATATATATATATATATATATATATATATATATATATATATATATATATATATATATATATATATATATATATATATATATATATATATATATATATATATATATATATATATATATATATATATATATATATATATATATATATATATTTATATATAAGTATATCGGACATAAAGGTATTATTGATACGGATGCAAAAATGGCCTCCAAACAGATTTAGAGTCTTCGGCGTCGCCTGCCACGTCATCTATATTATATTTTTGTCAAGCATGCTGTATAATCCATAGACAACCACATGGCAAAAACTGTCACAGGTAGCACGAGGACTACTGGGAGACGTACCCAGCTAAGTGGTGACAGTGTTGATGGACTTTTATTTATTCACTGACTCTTTTGAAATCTTTTTAGTTTTGATTACTTTTTATTATGACAGGTGTAAATACTGTTTAATTCTGTTTGGATTAGTTTGTGCCATAGTTATAATACACATAATAAACTGGATAAACTAAATAATAATAATAATTTTTGATGAGAGATGGGGATGGGGACCATTAGCAACGGGGATGGTTGGGGATGTGGGATGATACTTCACGGGGATGGGGTTTAAGTGTTTCGGGGACGGTTGGGGATGGGGATGAAGAGTTCCGGGGACGGTTGGGGATGGAGTTGTAACTTGCGGATATGGCTGGGTAATAGTTCATCCCCGCGCAGTTCTCTGCAGCATACATTAACTACGCTGCAGGCAGATGTGTGAATGAAGGGGCGTGACAGTTGCGAACCGGTTTGGCATTTTTTAATATGCTTCCCGGATTCGCCGCTGTATCCCGTGCATCACTTAGCTTCGGGTTTTCTCGCTAGGCCTGCTATCCTTCCAAAACCTAGCTCTATTCGAACTTTCCAATGTGCTCGTGTGCTGGTTTGCGATTTCGTTTTACAGTGTAGCCATGGATTTCTTAATATATATCAGGATATCCATGGTCAGCACTTTCCCATGTGTGTGTGCTGGTATGCGCTCTCATCCTACAGTCAATAACGGCCACTACAAGTTTGTCTTCGTAGGCGGTTTTTTCAGTTATCAGCCATTACAGGGCGGTTTGTTTCGTAGGCGGTTATTTCCGTTATCAGTCAATAAATGTTGTTTATTCGTAGACGATTAAAGGTTTTTTTGAAGGCGGTTTTTGTAAACATCAGCCATTTTAAGTTTATTTTTTATTAGGCGGTTTTTGTGTTTTTTGAGTGAGATTACCTTAATGTAAATTACTATTATTATGATAAAACTCACACGCTTCGCGCGCGAGTGGTAGATATTTAACTGACAATATTAGTTGTACCGAGAATACCTATATTTTTAACTGACAATATAGGTTATACCGACAATATTTTTTACAGACAGCTTGTCGAATAGGTGGGGGTGCTCCACCTCTCCCCCACCTCCGTCCCGACGGGCCTGGCCATAAGAAGTTCGACCAGCCAAAATTTGAGCCGTAATTTTGCTCCAGCCAACCGACATCTTAAAAAATACCCAGGTCTACTTGGGCGTGCGTCGGTCGGTTGGAGAGCAAACTTATCATGATCATCTCTTTATTCACCTGAACAAAAAGAAGCACATCATTGCGATCATCACTAACCTTATCTGAAAAAAGAAACACGTCATCTAAAAAATAATTAAATCTTTCCTATTAACTCTTATAGTTGAACAATTTTTGAACTCTTACCAAATATGGTAAATTTTCGTATTACTTTATGTCGTTTATGTCTAAATCTTTTTTTGATGGAAAGTCACTAAAAACTCGTGGATAAAACATTACTATTCCATTTGACAGTTTTCGTGTTTTCCGAGGGGACAAAAAAATTGCTCTTCACGCAAATGGTGGGCCAGAGGTGAACATTGGCTGGGTTGACGCATGGATTGGATTGGGTTGGATCCAATTTTTTTGACACATGCGTGGTTTAGGTTAGGTAGAAAAAAAAGAAAAAAAATTTAACAAAAAAGTTTTTAACTGTGGGTTGGGTTATTTTTTTATAATGGTATATAGTCCTTTACACCAGGTGTTTTAAGACTGAAATAGCTGTATTAAGCACGTAAGTACTTCCTATCGCGAATCATAATTTGATCTTTTCAACTTTTCCCTCCTCCTTTTTCCAGGCTTGGGAATGGCTCGCAATTAGCGAGGAGGAGTTGGGTTGGGTTAGAAAATTTAGCTTTTCAGGTGGGTTGGGTTGGATTGAGAAAGTGGTGTGTTTGGTTGGGTTGCCAAAAATAGACCCATGTCCACTTCTGGGGTGGGCCATCAGGATACCCATGCCCCTAAACACGCCACTGTATTTATAAACCAGGTCTGAGATAAATGTTCGGCTTTCAAATATCTAAGACTTTGATGATTGATGGAAATACTGTTAATTAAATTAAATAAATATAATTACATTTGTATAATGGCATTTTATTTACGCATAAAATTTATAAATTAATACGTTTTCAAAACCGTTTTAATGGTTTTAACCTTTAAACTAAACTACATTAGTTACCAGATGTAAACAATTACTATTGGGCCAAGTAAACAACTAGGTTATATAATATATTAAATAGGTTATTAAATAGGTCTTTTTTTTAGCTGAATAGCTTTTTTTATCGCCAAAAGTTAGTAATTACAATGTTTAAACAAAATTCCTAGACTCTTGAAAAACCTAGCTTAGTAATATTTGTTGCTTTGATTAGCGATTAGGACTAGGATTAGTCTAGTGATTAGATTAAGTGAGGGATAATAGATAATATGATAATAATATGTGACATTGTTTAGTGTTTAGTAGTATGTTTTTATTATAGTTTACTTACACATCGTACACATCAAAAGAGCGGTAGATTAGTAAATAATAAAACTACTCATAAAAATCAAACTATCAAAAATCAGTAAATTAGCAAATAATACAACTCTAATAAACATCTAAACTATCTAAAAGCAGTAAATTAGCATTAATAATCTACTGCTTGGAAGGTGTGTTTTTTATTATTTTCAAGGATGGCCAGTCTGATATAGAGTTATACTGTTATAGACAGACGATATAATAGAATATAGTCAACAAAAAGCTGATGTTTCTGAAATTAGCTCAGTGAACCAACTCGCTATATATTTAACATGTAAAAATAAAAGTTTGGTCATTTTTGTCTAGTATTAAATTATATATTAAATTATAAATTTTAACACAAAATCAATGGTGTAACTTAACTTGAAAATGCACAAAGAATCAACAAAGTTTTTAGCCAAAATTGAAATTGCTAATATCATCAGCATCATTATCTATCGTTAGTTGTTTTATTTTTGAAAATTAAATGTTTTGAAATAAGAATGAAAAAAGTCACTTTGAAGAAATAAAACCAATTTAAAAGTCTTCACTACCATCTTCCTTACTGGTATTTTCATTCTCCACTTCTTTGATTCAGTGCATTGTCATTTCAATGAAACCTCTATGCCAGCTGATCCAGCAGTCCGCACTGGTGCAAACAGTTGTCACTGTAGCTAACTTCATTTTAAAATCGGACACCTTGCTTTAGAATTATTTTTCGATCTGTTTAATAACCGTTTGTATACATTTACCTTGAAAGCCTCTAAGTCTAGAAGTTAGTCCACTGGTCAGTAGCTTAAAAGTGACACATACGCTCTCTTTAGCAAGGTCAGGCAAGATGCCACACTTTGAAGAGACGCATACACCCGTTGATCAATCAACCAAATTCAGATTTCATGCATACTTCAAATAAAAACTAACTACATTGGAAATCACTTAATTGATACAAAAAATAACAGTAGCGAATTGCACTAAGAACAGCTAAAAAAAAGGAGCTAAAAAAAGATCTTGTTAACCAATAATATCGTGGCAAGCGCTACCGCTACTGTAAAATTAGTGCCACTAACGCTCTTAATAACCCTGATTATAGAATAAAATCAATAAAAACTTTATAGAAATGAGCCATAAATTTTTAGTTTATTTAAAGAAAGCGATATTTAATTTTTAAATTTATAATAAAAAATGTGTTTATTCCATATTGATTCATAAGTTTCTTATATTTTCAGTCCTCACATATTAAGTATTTAGAAGACTGTGGTAAATGTTTTCATATTTTATAGACTTACTTTCATCAAAAAATATTTTGCAAAACATTTTTAGTTGCCTAATTAAAAAAATATAAAGTTTTTTAAGGTTCACTTGTTTAGACTTTATTTGTAATTTAAATAGAAGCAATATTGACTGTATGCCAGTGAAGTATAAAGTCAAATAAAGTGGCTAGGATTCTCTGTATGGAATCTCTCAGCTTTCTGCAGACATTTGTGTTGATAGTTTGGTGAATTTTTTTTAAATGTTTTATTATTTGTTTAAAACATTTTCAGTTATAACTTAGATTTTATTTTTCATTTAAATACAATCAGTATTGACTGTATATTTGTGAAGAAAAATTATAAAAAGAATTAATTTATGTTTTAAGATTTTTTAATACATTTTGGTTGTGTTATACAATTCAGAAGTTAAGAAAGTTTTATTATGTTGTTTTCATTATTGCTTATCATCCACATTATAAATTTTATCTATTCAGCTCAAAAAAGACCTTTTTGTTCAAAAAGTTTATTTGGCCCATAGACCATATACTACTGAAGATTATATAAAATAGCTACATAAAACATTATATTATTAAATATGAATAGTGTTGAGTCTAGAGTTTTTGAGTGTTGTTAAACCTTTCATCACAGATCAATTTTTATTTCAAATATGGACTCCAGACCTAGTCTTTTGAAAGTTTTAAAGTCTCACGTTGCCGGACAAAGTAAATCTGCATTTTATCTTTTGAATTATTATACTTGTTTGAATTCAATAATGAAATGTATGCCAGGCTGGAGAACAAAATTTCTGCTGGATGCTTAGTCACCAGTATTATCTAGTTAATCTTTCACTTTTTTTTATTTAAGAGGCTGAAGGGGTCATGGAAATTAATTATTTTTGCTGTGATGCAACAACAAAGTGATAGGAAATCTTAGATAGGATAATTGAAAAGAAATAATCATTGAAAGTAATTAATTAATTAATCATTTTTTTAAACAATGTACTAAAAACTTAAAATTAATATTTAGGTGAGCATAATAAAATTTTGTAACCATACTTTCCGTTCGTAAGATAAAAGTGTTGGGCATTAATAAAATATAAAAATATATATAGATAACACCCAACGCTTTTATCTTCTGAATGAAAATTTTGGTTCAAAAAATTATATTATGTACACTTAATATTATTTTTAAGTTTTTAGTACATTTATATATAAACGTTGTTTAAAAAAAATTTTTAATCTGAAAATGGATTAAAACTTTTTACAACCATTAAAAGTGGCTTAAGAACTGTAACTTAAATTAAACTCAAAACTTTAACTGAAACTATAACTTAAAAACAAGAATACAAGTTGAGTATTAACTGAAAAAAGTTTATTATTTTGAAGACTTTGTTATTACTTTTGAAATAGTTTATTACAGGTTTTCTGATTGTTTATTGCTCTTTGAAATTTGATGTGTATAATACCTTCTTATGCCTTAAGATATTTGGTTGTGTCTCATAGTTTTAGAGGTGGCCCTCAAGGTTTGAAATTTTCCAGAAACAATCAAAAATAAAAATTTTTAATTTGACATAAAACAAGGCAAACAAGTTGGTTTATGCTGGGTTAAAATATGTATGTTCAAAGAATTGGCATTTGTCTCGAAATCTTTTGAAGAGAAGGATTGCTGGACTAGTTGATTATCTGGTTTTCTTCTCAAAGGCCATTCCAATGATCATGATGACACTCCAAGACCAATGACAATTCAATTAATACAGCTAGACACTTGCTGCGTCGCATTATCCCATTCTTCAGTTAAATTACTTGTGCATCACAACGTTCTGACATGCTTAGTTTTGCCAAATCATATCTTAAGTTTTTTAGCCAAGAAATGATTAGAGATAATTTCTTGAGCTTGCTGTCATATTTCTTAGAGATGTTCCAGGCTATGAAGTTTGATTCTTGGTGCATGGTGCGATGCATAGAGCATGTTGGATGGCCAAAATTATAAATGCTATAAAATTTGACTTTTTTGCAGTTCATAACGACTGCAACAGAGAAACTTTGTATGTATTTGTATGTATTGATGGCAACCATTTTTATTATAATTCACCTTAAATCATGAATGGCAGCACCACTGGCCGTTGAAACACTTCTGATTGATTTCATACTTATATGATAGCTTCTGAAATATCTTAACATGGCTATCTCTGGCTTAGTGGTTCGTGGCTTAGTGGTTCGGGCCGATAGAATAGAACCACCGTGTATCCTCCTATGCGTGTCGTAAAAGGCGACTAAAGGGAGGTTCGCAGGAAGGGCATCCGGGTAAAACTTTGCTCCAAATTCCATATGGGTTACGAAACAAAGAATTCCATGCCGGCTCGGACGTCGCCCGGTCAAACAAGGTCCGCGCTTCCTTTTCTGGGCCTAGACGGAAGTGAAAAGTCTGCTATGGGCCTGAAGAAGAATTTAGAGGGTTCAAGTGTTTGTTTGAGAATTGGTTCTGTGAATGTTGGAACGATGAGGGGAAGAGATGGTGAGGTTGCTGATATGGCAGCAAGACGATGTTTAGATTTTTGTTGTCTTCAGGAGACTGGCTGGAAAGGTGAAGGTGCCAGAAAACTTGGTGAGTATAAGTTTTTCTGGATGGGTTCTGAGAAAGGAATTCATGGTGTAGGAATGCTGGTAGCAGATAGATGGGTTGAGAAAGTGTTGGAGGTCAAGCGTGTGAGTGAGAGATTGTTATTGCTTCGTGTAATTGTGGGTAAGTCGGTGCTGAACTTGTTGTCTATATATGCTCCGCAAGTAGGTCGGCCGATGGAGGAGAAAGAGGAATTTCTTGCTATGATGGTTAAGGTTGTGTCTGATATAAATGTTGATGAGAATTTGTTGATCTGTGGTGATTTTAACGGACATGTGGGAACTGGTATTGATGGATTTGAAGGTGTTCATGGTGGTTTTGGGTTTGGTAAGCGAAATCTGGAAGGTGAGATGATATTAGAATTTGCTGATTCATTGAACCTTGCTGTCGCCAACACTTGGTTTAAAAAGGAGGATAATAAGTTGATAACATATGAGTCTGGTGGGTGTCGGACTGTTGTTGATTACATTTTAGTCAGAAAGTCTGAGAGAAAATTTATTAGGGACGTTAAGATTATCCGAAGTGAAGCATGTATCCCACAGCACAAATTGCTTATTTGTGTTATGGAGCTGAATGAGAAGGTGAAAAAATGTAATGTGAAATTTGTAGAAAGATGTAAGGTTTGGAAGCTGAAAGAGACAGAGACGAAATGCATCTTCAAAGAAAGAGTGCAAGCTAAAGCTGCTGTGGTGATGAATGGTCTTGGTGATGTCGAGAAAATCTGGAATGATTTGAAGCAGTGTTTGCTTCAGGAAGCAGTAGCTGTGTGTGGGGTTACAAAAGGTATTAGTAGGCATAAGGAAACATGGTGGTGGAATGAAGAGGTTGCTGCCCTTGTAAAAGAGAAACGTCGGCTATTTAACTTGTTGAAGTGCCAGCAACATGGGAAAAATCTAGCAACCAAGGAGAGCTACAACCAGGCCAAACGCATGGCTAAGAAAGCTATCTTTAATGCTAAGAACGCTGTACGAAAGACTTTTTGCGAAGATTTGGATAGGGAGGACAGGAAAGGAAATGTGTTTAGGGTAGCCAAGCAGCTAATGCGTAAAAACCGGGATGTAGTGGGGGCCAACTGCGTGAAAGACCATGAAGGTAAGGTTGTGGCTGAGGATAGTAGGTTGTTGGAGGTATGGAGAGCGCATTATGATAGAATTTCTAATGAGGAGTTCACTTGGGATGCAAATGGACTAACTCATGTAAGTCCTGTTTGTGGACCTAGTGAAAAGTTAACTACTCTGGAAGTTAGTAATGCAATCCATAAGATGAAACGTAACAAGGCAGCAGGACCTTCAGGAGTGGTGGCAGACATGTTGAAAGCTGCTGGAGCTGTTGGTATAGTGTGGATGACTGAAGTGTGCAATGCAGTAGTGAAGGATGGTAAAACCCCTGTAGACTGGAATAAGAGCTGGATGGTGAATGTCTACAAGGGAAAAGGTGATGCATTAGCGTGTGGCTCATACAGGGGCATTAAACTATTAGAACATGCAATGAAAGTTTTAGAGAGGGTGATTGAAAAAAGAGTAAGGAAGATTGTGAAAATTGATGGTATGCAGTTTGGTTTCATGATGGGGAAAGGTACTACCGATGCTATTTTCATAGTTCGTCAGCTGCAGGAAAAGTATCTTGCCAAGAACAAAGATCTGTGGATGGCCTTTGTTGATCTTGAAAAGGCATTTGATAGAGTACCTCGTGAGATAGTGTGGTGGGCTCTGAGATGTCTAGGTGTGGATGAATGGTTAGTTTCCGTGATAAGAACTATGTATGATGATGCAGCGACAGTGGTGAGAGTGAATGGGAAGGAGAGTGATGCTTTCAGCGTTAAGGTTGGAGTGCATCAGGGTTCAGTTCTCAGCCCATTGTTGTTTATCATTGTTTTAGAGGCCTTATCACGGGAGCTCAGGGTAGGCTTGCCAATGGAACTGCTCTATGCTGATGATCTTGTTTTATTAGCTGAGACAGAAGATTCTCTCCTGGAAAAGTTAAGGATATGGAAAATTGGCATGGAAGCGAAAGGCCTTAGAGTGAATGCGAGTAAGACAAAAATCATGAAGTGTCGGGCCGGAATGGGACAGGTGGAGAAGTCGGGTAAATGGCCATGCAGTGTATGCAGAAAAGGTGTTGGCTCCAATTCTATTTGTTGTGTGGATTGTAAGAGTTGGGTCCATAAAAGGTGCAGTGGCATTTTGGGTAGTTTGAAAGATCTTGTTGGCTTCCGTTGTAAGAGTTGTGTGGCTGGTGGTTCTGTTCAGGAAGAGTTATTGGGCGAGGTTGAGGTTGAGCCAGGTGTAAAGGTGGAGTGTGTGACCAAGTTCTGTTACCTAGGTGACACATTAGGTTCAGGAGGAGGTGTAGATGAGGCGGTGAGAGCTAGAGTGCGTTCTGCCTGGGCTAAATTCAAAGAGTTATCTCCTATCTTGACCACCCGTGGTGCATCCTTTCATGTGAAAGGAAAGGTGTATAGGGCATGTGTTCAAAGTGTCCTTGTTTATGGCACTGAAACATGGTCTATGAAGGTGGAGAATCTAAGAAGTTTAGAAAGGGCAGAGCGTATGATGGTTAGATGGATGTGTGGTGTTTCGTTGAATGATCGTGCACGTAGTGTGGATTTGTATAGCCTTCTGAATGTTCCTTGTGTGGCTGATGTGGTGAGACGTGGAAGACTAAGGTGGTTTGGACATTTGGAGCGCAAAAGTGCAGATGATTGGGTTTCGGCAATTAGAGATGTGGATGTTGTAGGAGTGAAAAGTAAAGGTAGAAGTAGGAAGACTTGGTGGGAATGTGTGAAGAAAGACATGGATGAGCTGGGCCTGAAACGGCAGTCTGCCCTGGATCGTGACTTGTGGAGGGGCCTGATATGGAAAAACGTCCAACCCTAGCATAGCGTGGAATAGGGACGTTTCAAAAATAAATGATGATGATGATGATGATGATGATGATCTCTGAAGCTACAGTTAAAAACCTGGGCTAAATGTGTGATATGATATTTATCAGAGGAGCTTATTGGTATAGGACTATTTTACTCCACAGATTCATAGCACCGAAAGATACTGATACTTGCTGCAATGGAAAATGTTGCTCTGGATCTTCCATCAAATTGACTTAGCACAAAATCCGATGCATTCCTGAAGGCAAAACCTTTGGAGCAGTTCTGTACAAAGAATTCAAAAAACTGTTTTACCTGCTTGGTTTACCAGGTATATTGTTCCTGAAAGATCCAGATGGCTGGGAGTAGGAGTTGTCATGCAGGCAAGCAGTCTATATTGCCAAAAACTTGGTTGTGGTTGATGACAGGCTGAACGAGGTGACTCAGGATTTATCAAGAATTATGAACAACTCCAATTTTTTTTCAAACTGTAAAGAAAACCACTGCTATACTAAACCGAATTTATTAGGTTGTTCAGCTCCACTTAGCAGCTGGTTAGCAATAAGACAATGTATTTTTATTATGGTCACAGCACAGTGAGACATCAATTGAACACTGAACATCAAAAGTTTTTGCAACTGTTTTTCTGGTCTTTAACAATATAAAATAATTTAGAATTTGCAGTTTGTTTGTGAAAAATAATAGAGTGAAAGTATGAAAATTGTAATTGCAGGTTAAAAATGGCATATATGAAAGCTTCAAAGCTCGAGGGCCACTCATAAATCTCACCCAATCATAACCAATTTTTTTACACATGTTTTAAAAGGAGAAGTAGGAGTAATTTGATTGAGACTTGAGTTTGTTTATTCAGTTATCAATACATACATTCAAAATCACAAAAATGACAGAACAAAGAAACAATAAAAAATAAATAGTCATTAAAATAGCATGTATGATTGATGAAGAGGTGCTGCATCAGGCCCCTCTGTGCTGACAAGTCATACTGCAACAAAGCAGAGCGAGTTGATCTTTGAAGGCATTCACCGAACATGCGTCCACTGCTTCCTGGGTCAAGGAGTTCCAGCTGAGAGCTACTCGATTTGTGAAAAAGTGTTTTTGCTCTTCACATCCTTTAATTCTTTGTGGTAAAAGAAGGCAGTTGTGACCTCTCAAACAATATGATCTGTTAGTTTGCCATGTGGGATTTTTTTGCAATACATAAAAAATCCACTTCATCAATATGAGCCAGTATTTTTTATTGTTGGATCAGATCACCTCTAACCCTACATTCTTCAAGCATGGTAATTTCAAGCTTCTGTAGTCTTTCTAAGTATGGTAAACGTTTGATTGTTGCAATTATTTTTGTAACTCCGTGCTGGACCTTTTCGAGAGTATCAATGTCCCGCCTTAAATGAGGAGACCAAACTTGAACTGCATATTTGATGTGTGGTCGAATGTAAACCTGGTATGATGCTATCCATAGATGGAGACTACGACTTCGGAATAATTTTTTAAGTCTACCAAGAGTTCTATTAGCCAAGGCAGCCACTGCATTTACTTGAGACCTTGCTTTGAGATCATCCGATACTAGAACACCAAGATCTCGTTCGACTGTCGTTACTTCTAAATTTTTTCTATTTCCATCTGGGTCTAACATAGAATAAATAAATTTGGATTTATGATTGGTTCGTCCAACATGCCTAACTTTGCATTTGTCAATGTTAAATGGCATCAACCATTTGTGTGACCACTGGACTGCCTCATCTATATCATATTGGAGTCTGATACAGTCTTCCACAGATTTGATAATCTCAATGATTTTACTGTCATCTGCAAAAAGCTTGATGTGTTGAGATAATTTGTCAGGGATGTCATTTATATAGAGCAAAAACAATAAAGGCCCAAGTACTGAGCCTTGCGGTACCCCACTCGTAACCTTTTTCCATCCTGAAGTACAACTGTCGACCTGAACTCTCTGCTGACGATTGGTTAACCAAGATTCAATCCATTTGTAAAGTGAACCCTGTATACCGTACACTCTCAGTTTGTGCAATAAACACCGATGTGGGACTTTTTCCAAAGCTTTCGCAAAATCTGTGTAGACAAAATCCACAGAAAAGCCAAGATGAACACTTTCTGTCAGAATGTCGCGGGCTTCCAGTAAGTTGCTTACGCATCCTTTTTTTCTTAAAAATCCGTGTTGACCTTTAGTTATTAGGTTATTCATAGTGCAGAAGGACATGATTTGCTCGTGAATAAACTTTTCGCATACTTTGCAAAGTACAGAAGTTAATGATACTTATAAGATAATAACAGGAAAGAAGGATATGGTGATAGAAATGTTTTTCAAATGGCTACTAAATCAAAAGCAGAGAACATGAGGACAAAGATTTAAGCGTTATCCAAACGTGGGTACTAATTTTTAATTTAAAAATAATTTGAAATGGTCTTTTACAGGTGAGTAGTCTTTTAAAAGCATTATAACAGGTATTATGTTACATTTTACCTGTAAGTACCCAAAATCCGTTTTAAGCCTTCCATGGGCCAATCTGGGTCAATGTATTAAGAGTATTAGAATGAGCCAGAGGAGTCGTGTTTGGGGTTTTCTCTCTTATAAATGTATCTATGTATTAATTTGAAAAATCTTTACTGATAGTATGTTACTTTATGTTCTAAGAGCTTCATTATCAGTAGAAGGCCAGGATGGTTATAGTTTTTTCAATGTATAACTGAAATTTGTGCTGACTTTTCCTGCATCGAGCACAAAAAAGTACCTGTGATTACTCGTTCTATGATTTATCATGCAGAAACTGCTCACAACATTATGTTTGTTAGTTCTGACATGAAAATTTATAATGAAATTTGTATACATTTGCTGGTGCAGAGCTCTAATCTAACTGGTTCAAGTGACACACATAGTCGGGTTTGTAATGATGCATTTCTGACCATACAGATGAAATATAAGTAAGATGATTCTAAATTAATAAAATTTGTGTTATCCTTGAATTCATTTTTAGCTAGATGCTCATTAAATGTTTCTGAAGTTGAAGAATGTGTAACACAATCAAAAGATCAAAATTTGAATGGAAATTTGCATTGTTTCTCATATAATCTCATTCCAAAATTTTACAGCAAGGTTTTTATACTTAAAATATTTTATTATATGATTTTAGATGAATAAATATTCAGCAGATGATTAATAATTTTATTTTGTTGTTTTAATTTACTGAAATGTAGCTACCATCTGATGATCAAGTTCTTCAGATAAAGCTAAGAGAAGAAGCAAGGTTTTGCATATGTATATATATATCTTGTTTTTAACGTATTTAGGCGCTATATTTTCTTTAATACATGCCTCGTTGAAAAAATTTGATGCATTCCTGAATGGACAAGTATATTCAACGGAGCAAGTCTTAAAGAATATATATATATATATATATATATATATATATATATATATATATATATATATATATATATATATATATATATATATATATATATATATATATATATATATATATATATATATATATATATATATATATATATTGTGTGTGTGTGTGTGTGTGTGATTGTGCAGGTTTTAGATTTTTTATAATAATTTCTAGAGCCATGTTTTTACAAAGAAGAAGTAAAGATTTACTTGATGATGAAGAGCTACAGGTTTATAAATTACATGCTTTATTATCTTTTTAAATTAAATTTAGAACTTTAAATTTTCATTTTTAGTCTCTTTGGTCAACGTTGGATAAGCACAACACTCCACCATTTTATAAAGGTGAACAGATGATGAGCTATGAAGATTTCAAGAAGGCATCTTCTGAAATATCTCCAAAATGCAGGTTTCTATTCAAGACTTTTCAATGTTTAATATCAGTAGTTTCTGATAATATATCAATTTTTATACTAGCTTAGTAGAGACCTGTTTGAAAATTTAACTTATACCCATCCCCATTTTATCACTGTCAAATAAATTCTATCCTTCATGAGAAGGTTCACAGGAAGGGCATCCGGGTAAAACTTTGCTCCAAATTCCATATGGGTTACAAAACAAAGAATTTCATGCCGGCTCGGACGTCGTCCGGTCAAACAAGGTCCGCGCTTCCTTTTCTGGGCCTAGACGGAAGTGAAAAGTTAGCTATGGGCTTGAAGAAGAATTTATAGGGTTCAAGTGTTTGTTTGAGAATTGGTTCTGTGAATGTTGGAACGATGAGGGGAAGAGATGGTGAGGTTGCTGATATGGCAGCAAGACGATGTTTAGATTTTTGTTGTCTTCAGGAGACTGGCTGGAAAGGTGAAGGTGCCAGAAAACTTGGTGAGTATAAGTTTTTCTGGATGGGTTCTGAGAAAGGAATTCATGGTGTAGGAATGCTGGTAGCAGATAGATGGGTTGAGAAAGTGTTGGAAGTCAAGCGTGTGAGTGAGAGATTGTTATTGCTTCGTGCAATTGTGGGTAAGTCAGTGCTGAACTTGTTGTCTATATATGCTCCGCAAGTAGGTCGGCCGATGGAGGAGAAAGAGGAATTTCTTGCTATGATGGTTAAGGTTGTGTCTGATATAAATGTTGATGAGAATTTGTTGATCTGTGGTGATTTTAACGGACATGTGGGAACTGGTATTGATGGATTTGAAGGTGTTCATGGGGGTTGTGGGTTTGGTAAGCGTAATCTGGAAGGTGAGTTGATATTAGAATTTGCTGATTCATTGAACCTTGCTGTCGCCAACACTTGGTTTAAAAAGGAGGATAATAAGTTGATAACATATGAGTCTGGTGGGTGTCAGACTGTTGTTGATTACATTTTAGTCAGAAAGTCTGAGAGAAAATTTATTAGGGACGTTAAGATTATCCGAAGTGAAGCATGTATCCCACAGCACAAATTGCTTATTTGTGTTATGGAGCTGAATGAGAGGGTGAAAAAATGTAATGTGAAATTTGTAGAAAGATGTAAGGTTTGGAAGCTGAAAGAGACAGAGACGGAATGCATCTTCAAAGAAAGAGTGCAAGCTAAAGCTGCTGTGGTGATGAATGGTCTTGGTGATGTCGAGAAAGTCTGGAATGATTTGAAGCAGTGTTTGCTTGAGGAAGCAGTAGCCGTGTGTGGGGTAACAAAAGGTATTAGTAGGCATAAGGAAACATGGTGGTGGAATGAAGAGGTTGCTGCCCTTGTAAAAGAGAAACGTCGGCTATTTAACTTGTTGAAGTGCCAGCAACATGGGAATAATCTAGCAACCAAGGAGAGCTACAACCAGGCCAAACGCATGGCTAAGAAAGCTATCTTTAATGCTAAGAACGCTGTCCTAAAGACTTTTTGCGAAGATTTGGATAGGGAGGACAGGAAAGGAAATGTGTTTAGGGTAGCCAAGCAGCTAATGCTTAAAAACCGGGATGTAGTGGGGGCCAACTGCGTGAAAGACCATGAAGGTAAGGTTGTGGCTGAGGATAGTAGGTTGTTGGAGGTATGGAGAGCGCATTATGATAGAATTTCTAATGAGGAGTTCACTTGGGATGCAAATGGTCTAACTCATGTAAGTCCTGTTTGTGGACCTAGTGAAAAGTTAACTACTCTGGAAGTTAGTAATGCAATCCATAAGATGAAACGTAACAAGGCAGCAGGACCTTCAGGAGTGGTGGCAGACATGTTGAAAGCTGCTGGAGCTGTTGGTATAGTGTGGATGACTGAAGTGTGTAATGCAGTAGTGAAGGATGGTAAAACCCCTGTAGACTGGAATAAGAGCTGGATGGTGAATGTCTACAAGGGAAAAGGCGATGCATTAGCATGTGGCCCATACAGGGGCATTAAACTATTAGAACATGCAATGAAAGTTTTAGAGAGGGTGATTGAAAAAAGAGTAAGGAAGATTGTGAAAATTGATGGTATGCAGTTTGGTTTCATGATGGGGAAAGGTACTACCGATGCTATTTTCATAGTTCGTCAGCTGCAGGAAAAGTATCTTGCCAAGAACAAAGATCTGTGGATGGCCTTTGTTGATCTTGAAAAGGCATTTGATAGAGTACCTCGTGAGATAGTGTGGTGGGCTCTGAGATGTCTAGGTGTGGATGAATGGTTAGTTTCCGTGATAAGAACTATGTATGATGATGCAGCGACAGTGGTGAGAGTGAATGGGAAGGAGAGTGATGCTTTCAGCGTTAAGGTTGGAGTGCATCAGGGTTCAGTTCTCAGCCCATTGTTGTTTATCATTGTTTTAGAGGCCTTATCACGGGAGCTCAGGGTAGGCTTGCCAATGGAACTGCTCTATGCTGATGATCTTGTTTTATTAGCTGAGACAGAAGATTCTCTCCTGGAAAAGTTAAGGATCTTGAAAATTGGCATGGAAGCGAAAGCCCTTAGAGTGAATGCGAGTAAGACAAAAATCATGAAGTGTCGAGCCGGAATGGGACAGGTGAAGAAGTCGGGTAAATGGCCATGCAGTGTATGCAGAAAAGGTGTTGGCTCCAATTCTATTTGTTGTGTGGATTGTAAGAGTTGGGTCCATAAAAGGTGCAGTGGCATTTTGGGTAGTTTGAAAGATCTTGTTGGTTTCCGTTGTAAGAGTTGTGTGGCTGGTGGTTCTGTTCAGGAAGAGTTGTTGGGCGAGGTTGAGGTTGAGCCAGGTGTAAAGGTGGAGTGTGTGACCAAGTTCTGTTACCTAGGTGACACATTAGGTGCAGGAGGAGGTGTAGAAGAGGCAGTGAGAGCTAGAGTGCGTTCTGCCTGGGCTAAATTCAAAGAGTTATATCCTATCTTGACCACCTGTGGTGCATCCTTTCATGTGAAAGAAAGGTGTATAGGGCATGTGTTCAAAGTGTCCTTGTTTATGGCACTGAAACATGGTCTATGAAGGTGGAGAATCTAAGAAGTTTAGAAAGGGCAGAGCGTATGATGGTTAGATGGATGTGTGGTGTTTCGTTGAATGATCGTGCACGTAGTGTGGATTTGTATAGCCTTCTGAATGTTCCTTGTGTGGCTGATGTGGTGAGACGTGGAAGACTAAGGTGGTTTGGACATTTGGAGCGCAAAAGTGCAGATGATTGGGTTTCGGCAATTAGAGATGTGGATGTTGTAGGAGTGAAAAGTAAAGGTAGAAGTAGGAAGACTTGGTGGGAATGTGTGAGGAAAGACATGGATGAGCTCGGCCTGAAGCGGCAGTCTGCCCTGGATCGTGACTTGTGGAGGGGCCTGATATGGAAAAACGTCCAACCCTAGCATAGCGTGGAATAGGGACGTTTCAAAAATAAATGATGATGATGATGATGAGAGTATGAAAACTAATCGTAGTGGGTGAGGAGCCTGAATGTTTTAGTAATACTAACCTCTACCTCTTAAAATAGGAGGGTAGTTGTAAACCATTTTTAAGAAAAAGTTGTCTAAAGACCTAAACCTTTTTTTAAAAAAAAGCTGATGACGGGGGTGTTGTTGTAGATCATTTTTCTGAAAAAATTTCAAGTTTTCTTTCTAAAAGAGCTGATGATCAGACGAGGCATTAGTTGTAGGTTGTTTTAAAGAATTTTAAGAACTTATTTAAAGTTTTTACCTATTCAAAAATTTTAAAGAATTTTTGCTCAAACCTGGGGGCCTATTCGATTAACTTTCATCGTTGTTCTGCTTAAATTCAAATGATTTCAAATATGGAAACAAAAACTTTATATAAGTAATTCCTTGTGCCAACTTTTTAATTTATGATGTTATGATCACAAATTAAAAATTTAGCATTAGCCACAGCATTAGTTATCAGTTTGAAAATTATAGATCTATACTTTATCATCATGTTCTTTTGCACTTCTTGAAAGGTTTGTTCTTCTTCATATTTCATATTGATTCGGTTAAAGAACGGGCCCAAGTTTTTATATTGAATTTATTTTCTTTTCAACAAATCCATATAAAACAATTTTTTTCTTCCCATCATATTTTGACATAAAATTTTAGAGAATAATAGCGTAATATTTAAATAATCGTTTTTGTGTTCGTCCTGAAGCCAAATCTTAAATTTGGACTATTCTAAAACTGATTATTGTATTGTCTTCCACATTACAAATATTTGCTACTCATCAAAGCTGATATTGCAGTAATTAAGTGAGTTAAATAAAAATAAAATTTTTTGCTACAGAGAGACTGAAAGAAGCTGCAATCTAAGTAAAAGTCAGTGCTGACGTAAGTACTCAGAAAATGTACTTAAGTATAAGTACTAAGTACTCTGTGTTAAATGTACTTTAAGTACAAGTGCAAGTACATTATTTATCTTGTACTTAATTACAAGTACAGTATTTTCAAATTGTACTTAAGTACAAGTACTCAAGTACCTTGAAAATTTTTATTGATCAGCATAAAACCAAGTATTTATTAAGAAACATCACCAAAATGTCTTTCTGAGTTGAATCATTACTTTTTGAACCTGGTTCATAAAACCCATAGAAATCGCCAGTTGATGCTGTCACAACCTCTGCTTCTGGAAAAGTATTTGTTTCATTCATACGATTGACTTCAACTATGAACAGTTTTTCAGCCATCTTACGATGTGTCAATGGCAGCCAGCGAACCTTAAAGTATGAGTGTGACAGTAGTGACACAGCGGGATATCGGTAGATGACTAGTCTCGTCTTCGATGTCCCAGGATCAGTTTTTGCTCTCTGATGGCTCCAACTCTAATATGCTTGATTCAGTATACTCTTTAAATGCTTTTAAAAAATTGTTCCCATTATAAGTCACAACATGGTTTTCTAACATTTCGACTAACCGTATTTGCTTGCATATGAACTATCAACATTTCCAGACGCCCTTCGTTTGACTTGCTTGCTTTGCACTTGCATTGAGTCATTGTGCTTTTTACCATGAGCTCTCTAAAACCAAATAATACCAAATTTAATGTTCTTAGCCTACAAATTATCAAAATTATCATTATTAATGTACTTGAATATGCTTGGTGAAATTCGAAGGAGCTTTGTATTGACCGCGAATGGCATTCTTTTTAGGCTTGCAAAGACTGCAAAGAGCTTTTATATAATCTCCATAATCAGAAACTATTTCACTGTAATAAGTCCTCACAACTAAAGGGAAAACTTGACTAACTTTGCAATTAGAGGTATGTTACAATATATCAACCACCTTATAAGAAACACTAATGTAAAAACTAGAATAACAAAGAATAACCTCGACAACAGAAAATGCTCGAGCATAGAATCTGTTACATAAACACTTATTTTTAGGTTTACAAATTATAAATAATTTAAATAATTAGTTTTAAAAATAAAAATAAAGCAATTTTTAAAAAAATTACTTAACTACTTTTGAAATGTACTTACTTAAGAAGTACACCAAAAATGTACTTAATTACAAGTACTAAGTACACATTCGCGAAGGGACTTAAGTACAAGTACTCAAGTACACCTATTGTACTTAAGTACATAATGTACCTAAGTACTCGTCATCACTGGTAAAAGTTAATAAAATATAAACTTTCAATTTTTTATAAAAGAGAGCACAGGTTCTCTCCTAGTTCTGCCTTTCACTGCAAGTAGAACTATCTTTCATCAACTAGTTCTTCTGCACTTAGCCAATTGCCATTTTTTTGGTCTCCATTACTGTGCAAGTCTCTACTGTTGATTAGCCCAGGAAAAGTGTATTAAAGCTAGAAAAGAAAGTTTGTTTTTTCATGGAATAAAAAATTAAGAGAGTTGGTGCCACAATTTTATTTCCTGGTTTTCCTCTATTTTATGAAACTGTTATCTACCTGGAATTATCCTTCATAAATATTTTTTATACTCAGTTCTTTTTGTTGTCAGAAATGGCTATTGACAGTGCAATGCCAAAAGTGTTTGGAGATTTTCTCACTCACTAATTTTCCACATTACTTCTATGGTCGAATATTCCGAAAACACCCAGAAGTCATGTAAAAAATTTTCCTCTTACCTCCTTAATAAAAGCTAGAGTCTTGCACGAAGCCAACTTATTATTGCAAAATATTCTACCTTTTTGATGTAAAACAATTTTTCACAGAGAATATTTTTTATTAATTTTTCATGTGAATTTTATATAATAGAATGATACTCATTTTGACAGGCAATTTTTTAAGCCTTCGATGTTTGCAAAACTTCTCGGAGATGATCCTTACGGAAGAATTTCAACAGTGAGATTTTTCAATTTTATCATGAGAAAGGTTTGGCTTCATCAAACTAGGATTGGGCTGTCTCTTTATGATGCTACAGGACTTGGATTTCTGAGAGAAACAGTAATAGTCTTATTATTGTTGTTATTAATAGGTAGTTGTAGTAATTAGTGTAGTTTCAGTCTTGTCTTATTATTATCATTAGTAGTAGTAGTAGTAAAGAAAGGTTTGAAGTAACTGGGTTTCGGGTGTTACTTTTGAACCATGGTTCACATAAGGAATGCCTTGTGTACATGGGATCATATAGTTTTACCTGCCAGCCACATGGTTTGCAGAAAGTTCGCCCCTGTGAAATTTCATACTCGGCTTTTCTCCCTTATGTTGGATTGAAGTCCAGCTCAATCGCTGCCTTAAATACCTCGAGTTTCTTCAATCAATGAAAAAATCTGAAAACTTTGTTTTGCTGGAAACAATTTTTTTAAAGAGTGAAAAGGTGATTCGAGTTTCAACCAAAAGTAAAAATTCACTGAGAATTTTTCTGGAAGCAAGAAGTCGGGAATCTTTCCTGGGGTCGAAAACTGGAAATGAGAAGTTGAGACAAAACGTTGTGACAAGTCGAGGGGAAAAATCAGTTTAGATAAACTTTCTCAGAAACAAAAAGCCATGTGAAAAGGTTTTTGGGGCAAAAAATGGAGGCGAAAAGACGGGGGCGAACATTCCCCATTCCTAGCCTCACCTCCCCTCTGAAATTAAAACGAGCCAAAATACTTAATACAAGTATATTTTTCATCAACTCAAATAGGAATGGAAGGCTGACTCAACCTTCAGACTTGTACTGGTCTTGAACCAGCAACCTGGTGGTAGTAAATGCCGCTCGTTAAACAAATTGCTCGTTGTCCGGTAGTAATACTAGTAGTACTTTTTGTTATTTTGAATTTTTTTCACTATTCGTTATTTTTTAGTAAAATCAATTTTTATAAATAATTTTTCAGGATCTTGAAAATTATATATTAGAACTGATACCAACACTTCCTGAGGTTTCTTTCAAATGTATGCAACATTCAAACTTTTATATTTAATATTGTAATTTTTTGATCAGTTGGCAAAGATGGACAAATCATTTTATTCTTTCTACATCTGCACTGCCGTTAGAAAGTTTTTCTTCTTTCTTGATCCTCTAAGAACTGGAAAGATTAAAATTCAAGACGTTCTTACATGCAGCTTCCTGGATGACTTGCTTGAGGTTGGAACTTTTTCAGATTTTTCAAAAATTTAAGACAAGTTTGTAGGGCTATCACCTGTAGAGCTTAAATTCCGATACACAAATTCCTTACATCTTGTAATTAATTTCCATCTGTGCTTCCAGTCTTTTCAGCTTGGACAGTAAGAGAACCTTCAGTTCAACATGTCATACATGCAAATGAACCATCAGTTAAGCTTAACACAATCCAGTATATTGACTGTTTTATTTTTTATGAAAAATCTCGAAAGTCATACCATTAAGTTAAATTGTTATGCAATCAAATCTACAAATTGAAAATATTACATTGTATTTGCGTTGCATGAATAATTGCCAGCTGGATGTAGGTAGGTCTTTCTATTCACTAAGACACACAAGTTCAACTGTTTTTGCTTCGACATCAGAAATTAGAAAAATTACATTTTCAGATTTCAGAAAGTTTCAAATCAGTTTTTATTAGTAAATTGAAAACATCTATTCACTTTTAGTTGCGAGATGAAGAAATCTCCAAAGAAGCACAGGAAGCAAATTGGTTTTCAGCTGCTTCATCGCTCAGAGTATATGGACAGTATCTTCATCTTGATGTCGATCACAACGGAATGCTCAGTAAAAAGGAATTATCCAAGTACTTGACTTTATATGTTATAATGCCAATCATCTCTAACTGCTATTCATATTCACAGAGGCAGCTCTTGAAACATTTTATATGAGCGAGAATAAATTAAGGACTTTAAATTCCACTATAAAATGAATAAAATCATCGAGATAACAAAAATATTATTATTTTATTATGAAAATTTAATAGTTTATCTACTGTAAACTCTTGATAAACTGCTCTTCAATTTTTACCCATGTAGAATTGAATTTGAAGCTTTTTAAATAATACTACCCCTGTACTTGTTTGATGTTAAATAATTAATTGTCAATTAAATTTTTATGCTTACAGTTAGATTGATTGGTTTGTATCCTGCAAGCTATAAATAAATTAGAGTATTTTATTTTTTAGCTGAATTTTTTTCTATCTGTAAATTTTCTATTTATTTAATCTGGTATTGTGCAAATTTCAAGTCAACTCGAAAATCACACCATTCAAAAACATGACCCTTTCTAGTATGAAATTTTTGTTATTAGAATATTATTGAATGTTATTGAATATTAGAATTTATAATAATTTTTGTATATATTTCAGATTTGGTTCAGGAAGTTTAACACCAGCCTTTTTGGATAGAGTCTTCCAGGAGTGCCTGACATATGAAGGAGAAATGGATTACAAAACTTTTCTTGATTTTGTTCTTGCACTAAACAACAAAAATCAACCCCAAGCAATACAATACCTTTTCAAGATACTCGACGTACAACACAAAGGATACCTCACTGCTTTTGATCTAAATTACTTCTTTCGGGTTTCAAATTACTCATTTTTATTCACATCACATCACTCATACAATAAATAATAAAGACAACATTCCTTACAATCTAATTGCAGTCTGTTCTGGAACAACTAAAACTCAGTGGCAATGATCCAGTCTCATTTGAAGACATCAAGGATGAAATTTTTGACATGATAAAACCGAATGACCCGTTAAAAATTACTTGTCAGGATCTCGTTAAAAGGTTTCAACAAATTATTTTTGATTAATATTTAAGATAATTTCTGATTATTAATTTAAAATTTCATTGCAGTGGACAAGCAGACACAATAATTGGCCTTCTTACGGATATAAGCTCACTCTGGTCTTACGAAAACAGAGAGTTAGCTGCTCCGGTCATGCCAAATGAAATTGCAGAATCGTAAAATGAGTGATCTGTCGTGTGAAACTGTTTCAAAAAACATTTATGAATAAATTGTTAAACACGTTTTATTTGTACACAAATTAAATGATCAGTTTTCAAATAGAAAAACATAAAAGGAACGAGACTTCAGATGAAATCGTACAAGTAGCGCATTATTTCAAATCCCACAGATCTACAAACATAAAAAAAGCTTTCTTATTTAATTTTAATAACTTCACAATATTAATCAAATGTATAAATTAAATACTTAGAAACTGATCTGATCTGGTCCAGTGTAACAAGGCACTTATATTTCTGGTTATCAAATTGATCAGCTCCCGAAACTTGGGCTAACAAGCCAAGAGTGACCAGTGAGGCAATCTGAGTAAAATTAAAACAAAGTTGTCAGCATCTGTCAACAGAACAACTTCATGTCAAAATTTCCTTCTAAATTCTTAATTCAAATTACTTGAGAAAACGTGTTAGCAGATGTAGCAACTTTGTCCTCAATTATGGAGTAAAATATGGCCATCAGTCGATCCAGAGGGAAAAATTTTGGACCAAGAATTTGACAAGAGGTCTGCATTTGAACAAATGTTTATATGAAACAAGATTACTTGAATAAAAATCAACTGAAACATGGAAAAATACCCTTTCTTCTTTTTTCTTTGCCATCAAAACAGATCGCTTTGACAACCTGCTTGAACTCTGTTAATTGATTAAAAACTACTTTATTCATAATTAGATCTCAGCAGTGTGAATAATGCATGGTTCTTTCAACACAATTGAGGGCTATAGGTGAATTCATCAAAATTAATTCATCAAAAATTAGTTCATCAAAAAATTAATTCATCAAAAACACACATGTATATATATAATGTATATATGGGCAGACCAATCCGGTATCTTATGTAATGTCTAAAACAAAAAGTCGAGAATGAAGAGGTTGAATTCAAAAAGTCGCACAATCAAAATGTCACCCAATTAAAAAATCAAACACTAATAAAGTCAAACACAAAAAATTCAAAAAGTCATACATTGTATACTAAAATCAATTTAGTAACCAATATATAGTAGCTATCTGGGTTTCAGTAATTAAGATTATCATGGTCATAAATTGAAAATTATCAGATAAACTGTTGACTGATTGCTTTTTAATATAATCAATATCTACACAAATGACTTACCTATTCCCAATTGTTAAACGTGTATTATGTAACACACTAATATAAGCATAGTCTCATAATTGGAAATTTTATTTCGGGCATGCACTCCCAAACCGTCAAAATGGATAATTATAAAGAAAATTTGTTGCTAATTATAAGTTAATCACATCCATGCTTTTTCTGAAGTTGAAATATGTTATACAATGAAGGATCAGCTGTTGATAAAATTAGTGTATCCAGATTGTTCTCACTTCATTTGAACTCATTAAAGAAACGAATTATAAGTTTAAATCTTTTTATTGGGATATTTAAATAGTTAATTTGATTTAGAATTTTTGCTTAAAGATTTTAAGCAAATTTTGATTTAAAAATTATCTAATTATAATTTTAAAATTTGTTTAGATTTGTTTTTTGCTTATTAACATTATTAAGATAATTTCAAAGAGAATTTTATGTTTTTTTAAGGATGTGTAATAATGCTGTTTAATAGTTTTTGATTTTTATAACATTTATAAGGCTTATAAATGCAGCTAAGAACGTTTTGACGGGGGCCATTTTGTTGGGGTACCCTCATCAGTCTTATCTCATTATCCCAAGAGGGTATATGCTTGACTGACCTCAGGTGGTCTGCCAACGAGCAAATAAGGTTAGCTAAACAATATTATTAACTATTAATTCTACTTATAAACAATTATTTTTAAGGTTCAAATAAACATTTCAGAAAATCACCAGATACTTCAATTCGTTTGGGGTATCATAAAATCCCAGAGCTCAGACTTTTTGATGAATACATTTTTAACGAATTAATTTTTGATGAACTTGTCTCTCCCCCAATTGAGATATGTGTTATTTTGAACTAGAACTAGATAAACAATTTCAATGCTCTCAAAGTGCAAACAGCTTTCTTGACTCAATAGAGAAAAAGTTTTTCTACCTTGACAAACAATTTTTTATCAGATTTTGCTGGATTGTACGATGCAAGATAGGCCGCAATCAGTAAATATTTTGTGTACACAGGAAGCTCTATGACTGACTTCGATAGAGACATTTCTGTTAAATAATCAAGTAAAAATCTAATCATAATTTAACAAAATAAACAAGTAATGATCTAATCATAATGTAACAATATAAACAAGTAATAATCTAATCATAATGTAACAATATAAACAAGTAATAATCTAATAATAATGTAGCAATATAAAATACTGCAAAAATACAGAAAAATACTAACTTGAATCAGATGACATCTGCTCCATTTTCATCCATTGATCTCTAATAAAAATTAAAGTTTTATTATTTGACCACAATAATATAAAATATTATTAATTATTAAGGCAGCAAATAACAAATTCTATAAAAACAGCTTAAATGGTTTTAAAAAAAGCATTGAAAATGTTAATGGCATTTTATCAGACATTTTGACTGCACACAACTTTGGGTGAATTAAATGAATGTCAATTTCATGGATGGGTTTCAAAGCTTACTGATAATATTTACTTTAATACTTACTGATTACATATCTAAAACAACAATAAGTTTCTCAATGGGCAACATGTATTAGGAGTTCCTGTTAATCAGATTTAGTTAAGGAGGATAATTACAGATCACCTTTACAGAACTCATTAGAATAAAGAATAATTTTACTAGCTATTACACGAAAAGCAGGACCATAACGTGACCCTGCATAGTCAACTTTGTTAAAATGCTCAACATCCTGACTCAGAGAAGAAAATGAACAGAGCTATAACTAAACTGACACATGCCCATTACACAGTCATACACATATTTTATAGTATATTTTTGAAATAAACAAAGAAAATGATGTAAAGTCACCCAGAAACTTCTCGCAGATAAACCGTCTGCAAGGATTTCCTCAAATGTGGTTCGACATTTTTCCACAGCTTTAAAGCATCAGAGAAGCATGCTGCAAACAATAAATATATATTATACAATCAAAATATAACGTAATTATTATAACAACATAATAACATTTAATCAGAGGCAACAGTTGCTTAGCTTAAAAGGTGCCAGGAAACAGCTCATTGGGATCACATGGAGTTACCTTAAACCCGAAAGTTTTCCATATGCTGCGGCTTATAATTTCCCAGCTTGAGTTCACAAGTTGATGAAAGGCCGAGTTGAACTGAGCTATAAGAGTAAAAAACTTGCCCAAGGGATTTAGGCAATGTGAGATTCCAAACAGGAATCGAATCGGGACCTCGAGCTTAAAAGTTTAAGACTATACCGCTATACCACCGTGATTCAATGAAAAGTGTAGGGAAATATATCGCTTTGACTGCAGTCTTCTAACGACATGGTTAATTCTTTCTACATTTTCCAGTCCCTCTGGAGTGTATGTGATCTTCCAATTTCGTGTTGTGGATTTGAAAACCATGCCAAATCATTTTCTCCAATTGTTTTCTCACTTGATTGCTGATCACAGCAAGTGATGTTCACAAGCTCCTCAATGTCACCCGAACAACCTCATGAAACGCTCTGAGGTCATCATACATCTGACCTTTGAATCTTCACGATAATACCTCAAAAATTGTTTGATGTGCCCCGTGACATTAAAGCTGTCAACAACGTCAAGCAAAATTCCTCCACTAAAACGTCACATCTGAGCCCTGTTTTTGGCCCGCGACAATCCATCAGCAGAACTAGTATCATAACCAGAACCAGGTTCATTAATACTTAATTACTTTTTTAATCCAATCCCACGTCTTTTTGCTTGACATATAAACATTAGTATACATCTTTTAGAGCTCGCCTCTCAAACAACACAAGTTGAACAATACAAGATATGTCAGCGTGTGGATGCCTAAAAAATGTTAAGTGTTATGTAATAAAACAGTATCCTTGAATATGCAGTGAAGTAAAGTAAACAGAAGATCAAAATGACAACTTTTGAATTAATTTAGACAAAAATTATATTTGGTCAATATGCGTTCCTTCAGTTGCACGAAAGACATTTTCTTATGACAACGATAGGATAAAAATAAATAAAAGAGGAAAGCTGTATTTAGCTGATTGAACTTTTGAATTTTAGAGAAAATCAACATTTCTGTAATGATTCTTATGACTTCATCGACATTAAGCAAATTAAAAATCGATTTATGGAAAAATTAAGATTAGCATAATTTGCATCCAAAAGATCCATCAGTAGGAATTCTTTTGCGCATTTAATACTTTGAAATTTTATCACTAAGTTTAATGACATCATCCTCTGTTTATGTTGGTAATTTTTTTTCTCCAATTCTAGATATTACTGCCTTTTCATTCATATTTGACATCTTTCCACTGCAGATTTTATCGTTATGGCACTGAATACTTTTTTCTAACCAAAAAAGACCTGTTTTAATTATTTTCATAGTTGAATAATATAACTTTTAAAAGGATATTTAATCTATTGTTTTCTGATTAAATTTCTTTAATAAACTGCGTTTTAATTTGGCATGACCCAACAGCCACACATGTGTTATTTCAGTATGAATTACCAGAAAATTATATTACCTTTAAAACTAATTGGGTCACCTGTAACCCATGCTAAAAAAGTTCGACATATGTATAAAAAAAATTTTGATGCTTTCTTTATTTTTAGATACCTCAACATGCCAAGAATCATAATGTTTTTCAATATTTAACATTACAGCACTGTCGGTCTTAAGGGGTTAACAGATATGCATTGAAAAACCTTTGCCATATCGCAAAATTATCATGCAAATCAATAAAGTTTCACAATTGTGGAATTTTGTCCTCTAATGACTATTCCCTCATTTTATTTCTGTAACACACAATTATCATTCTTCTTCTATTTTAATGCTTTGCTTCAAGGTTTATTAAAAACAGTTACCAAAGCAAATATAAATAAACTTTTAGCATAATCGTAATTATTCAAAATAAAATAACAACCAACCTTCCCCATTAGAAACTGGCTCCACATATTTTTTGTAATTCACAGCAGCCTTTATTAAAAATAAGTTTTTAAATGATCAAAAAAGTAATATCAAAAAAGTAATATAACCAAAATTATAGAGTGCCTTTGAATTTATGTAAAGGTGCTTTATAAGCTAATTTTATTGAAACTTTTAAGAATATATAGTGTAGTGTTAAATTGTTCAGAAGAATGAAAACAGTATTTGCACGCTCTTAGTTTTTTAATGAAAATTTGGGTTTAGAGCAAGTTTAAAAAAGTTCAATATAAAATTTTATATTTGAATTCTCATATAATTAAATACACCAACCAGCTAAAATTTCCTAAAACATTTTGAAATTACCAAGCTGGGATTTGAACCACAGTAAGCTTCTCGACATGCAGTCATGCTTACCACTATAATAAATGAACAAACACATCAAAGACATTCACTGGCAGATCCGGGGGGAGGCCATGGCCCCCTTTGTCAAATTCTAGATACCCAATCTGGCCAATCTAATCTAATGACTTGAGAAAGAGAGTAAGAAATGAGAAAGGTAGAAAGAAAAACAAGAGTGATATGAGAGGCTTAAGAACGTAAAAGGTTAGGCTGTCCATATTGAGGAGAGATATAGTACAGAAGTTAAGAATCTAGCAGAATGATTTTCCACATTGAAAAAAAGAGAAAGAGATGCCAAAGAAGTTGAGAAACTGACACAGAGAAAAGAGGAGGCTAGCAGAGGAGACAGACCCTATGGAACTTAAGTGGATGCTCTAATGTGCATTAACATAATTTTAGGGCAAAAAGGTCATTTAGCCTTAAATGACAAAATCTCAATGGACAAATTTGGTCAGTCTAACCAAGCAGTCTGAGAGTGAGAATAAAAAGTGATATAAATTAGTTGTGAGGCTGTATGTGTAGAGAAGATAAATTCTAATAAAGTTAAGGGGCTAGCAGAATAGGCTGCTAATGTCGAGAAAAAAAAGTTGCTCTAATTGATCTCATCATTTGATGAAAGATAAAATTATCAACAACAAATTTCTTTCTGTTGATTTCAAATTTCACACAAACATGAGCTATATTACAATTTATAAATCCTGAAATGTCAGAAATAAAACCATATTTTGTTTCAAAATATGGAAAAATATACTCCCCATGAAGTCGGCTAGATCCGCCAGTGAAATGTTTTTATTTAAAAGTCAATAAGATTTTTAGTTCATTTTAGAAAAACTGGATTGTAAAAACGGAAATTAATTATACACTTTGGCCAAATAGTGAAGAAAATAAACTCAAAAAACAAAGAAAGTTATTCTGGAGGCAATCAGTTTAATTGCTCTCAGCTTTGATAATTTTTTCATAAGTTTAAAGAAAATTTGTTCAAATAACTTGATAATTAAGGACAGATCTTAAAGTTGTATTGGAACATAAAACTCACAAGATAGCGAAGTTCAGAGAGGTTTCTGCATACAAGATGGAAAACATCGAGAAGTACATGAATGTAATTGTTGTACGCATCTGCCGGACACTCGTCCGGTTTGTCAAGATTTAATATCAATATAAGATGATCTGTAATTTAGAAATGTTTTGTTCTATGACTATTAGCAAGTGCTTCTTTAAATCCAAATGCAAATTAGTAATTTTGAGCAATTTTTCAAGTAATTTTATGAGAATAATTTGAAAAAATAAAATAATTGCAACCTCTATCATATTCAGGAAAATGAATTATGTATGGCTCTCTAAAACCAGTTTCTCCTCTGAACTTCTCCCACACAATCTGACTCTCAAGTATGACTCCTATATTAAGGCCACTCTACATGTAACATAAAATATATATCGGTCATACAACACATTTTACATCATAATTAAAATTCTATCAAACCAGCTCATTTATTTTATAGGCTATTAGATAAATAAAATCAAAAAACCAGTTCTTGAAGTCTAAGAATCATCGCAAGAGTGTGACCACCAAAATCCCTCAACCTTTCTGCTCTTTCAAAGTGCTGACATAAACAAAATTAATATAACATTTAAATATCAATGAATTTCAAATGGAACAAATTCAGAAAAACTAACAATATAAATGCTATGTGATGGACCGTAATTTTTGTCAACAATTTTTTTCAGCGTGTTAACAAAAACATTTGCATTGTCGCAGCGGCCAACGAACTGGGGGTCGAGATGCTCCAGAATAGATTCAAACAAAAGTCTTGGAGAATAACATTCCACACAGTTGATGCTTACATATGTGTGCTGAAATAAAAAAAAAAGTAAGAAACATAGTATGTGACATTAAATAACTCAAGACTTGAAAAATAATAAGCATATGTTAAGCTCTAGATGAGGCACCGATTAAACATTTTTAACTTTCTCAGAAAAGTTGACAATTCATTCAAAATTTACATAAATCAGACAAAATTTAAAATTCCATTCTTTTTTGACTTACCCAGTAAACATAAATCACCAGCTACTTAACTTGACATTCTTGATAAACTCAATAATTTGTTGATTACTTGAATGCTTCACCATAAGTGATGAAAATACGTAGCCAGCGTAATATACATAAAAATCCTAATGTCATGTCCTTTACTTAAAAACCAGCAGTTAAAGCTAAATAAACACAACAATGTTAACCTTCAAATGTCGTACTATCAGCTTCACAGCCGAAGTTTTCCCCGTCGCAGAATGTCCATAAACAAAAACTGCAGGTATAGTACAGCCCACCTTAAAAAATTTTAAGATTTGTTTATAATACCCTTCATTTTATTAAAATTCACCTATTAAGTGTTACCAATGAGAAATAAAATAATATTTTCGCTAAGCCCTGGCCCGACCTAGCCACATTAAATTCAATGAAGCAAATAACTACAACAACTGTACCACAGGAATGGAAAATGTACAGTACTTTACACTTTAAAGCTTACAGTTCTGTGGTACTGTAGTTTTAGTTATTTGATTTATTGAATATATACTTATATACAGTTTTTAAACAGACCAAAGACATGAACATGGAAAAAAATATGCAACAGCTACTTAACTTGTTGTTAAAACTTATAAAACTGATTATTTGTTATTGAATTGATCTAATATCTAACACAGTCTAAGTTTCTTATTAGACCGGCTGACATAAAGGTCAACCCGGAATTAAATTGATACAATGGTTTTATTCTTGATTTTGAGACATATATATATATATATATATATATATATATATATATATATATATATATATATGGAAAACATATTCTGAGAATGGCACTCGATGGCACTCAACGGTTATTTTTTACGGGGCCATGAAAAATGCCATATTTTCCTAATATTCGGGTAGCAATGTTATAACAGTTTCACTTGATATATGAGTTTGAATGGGTTTATTCTTTCTGGAAAACATACATACAAATGTTATAACAATATATAAAAATTGGAAAAAAATAAAAAAAAATGAAAAAACTGAAAAAAAATAAAAAAATTTTATAATTTTTTTTTATAAATAATATTCATGTAGCACTGTTATAAGAATGCTACTTGATGGAGAGTTTTAATTAATTTGTTCATTTAGGAAAACATATATACAAAATCTATATACAAAAGTATGAAAAACAACTTATACACTTGTAACAACCTCTTCTTCCACTTCCCAGGGTATAAAAAAACTCTAAGAAATCATCATCATAAACATATCCATCTACTTGGCTCTTGTACTTCATCAACACTCACTATAGCATCATTACCCAGACTCAATTTGAGAAAAGAACCACAGCGATTTTCACGAGTTTCTGTTACATTCTTGTGGATCAACAGCTGTTCTTGACAACATTTTCCACTGCAGAACTTTTATGTGGACTCTATAGGAATGATATCGAGCTGCATTTGCTGTTGGAGGCAATCTTTCAGGATGTGGGTGATGAGTAGTTGTTGCAGAGATGTGCATATATGTAGAGTAACGAAGCTGATTTAGTTGATCCTTCAAAGTACCTCCATACAAAAGCACCAGCAACTTACACCCTGCGAGCATCACCTCTTCATGGGTAGATGTCAAAGACTTAAGATATCTATCAGGTGTTGAATTCCATTTAAGTTGGATATTTAAACAAGTAAATTAAAAACGAATTTTTAAAACCCAATGCTTTTATATGTAATTAAAACACAAATTTTGCAATCAATTTTATATTTCTTCCCATATAAAAATGAAATTAATTAAAATTAACTAAATTAATTGACTTATTGTAAAACTAATAATTGAATATTGCATTGTCTTCTATTTTAAGCATGTATGCAAAATTTGATAAAAATCTATCATCAGGAAGTGACTCAAAAATTGATTGCAAGATTTGAAATAGACAGAGAAATAGAAAGACAAACAGAGACGACGAGTAGATAAAAGCATTGTAGAAAAAAACTGATCTTTCCATGACACACAAGCATCACCAAAATATAAGTATAGTTTCATATGACACTGGCTACTTTTCCAGCTTGTGCATGTTTAAAAGCCTGCTCTACTATTAAAGAGTCAGCAACATCCAAAGCTAGGTAAACATTGTGACCAGCTTCTTGTAGGCAAGTAATCAGGAATGACACAAATCCACACTTATTCTTCATGTTTGAAAAAAATGAATTTTGATCTTTCAATGCATTTTTTGTGCCTTCAACAACATCTGGAGCCACATTGCTTGATCCTTAATGCTTGGTTCATTCTCATAACCATCAAAACTATTACTGCTAAACTACTGCAATGTTTGCTTACATATCTCACATATTATTGTGCTACTTCGCCATACAAAGTTCCAACATCCCAGTGAACAGCATGAAGCAAATACCCACGTCTATGACATGCATTAAAACTCTGGTAGTGAAGAAGACTGAACATTCTTGCAGAGTTATGTGATCTTTTGATTAATTTCTTTTTCATCCACTTCTCGGTATATACTGAATTGTTTGGTGCCAAATCATGGGCTTTATCAAGTATATTCTGCAGTGTTAGCAGTTCATAATCAAGCACCTCAAGCCATGAACACAGTTTTTTAAATGTTTCCAATTTCATCCCCTCTACTGGTCCACCACTAGTCCCTCGATTGACAATTCTGAAGAAGTTATGGTGACAGCTCACACGATAAATGGCATCCTCAGCACACAGACAATTGCATGAATTAATACGACCTAGCACTTCCAGACCTTAGAAACTGACCTTATGTTTTCTGCTATACTCAATTAAATGATCCACTCCTTTGCTTACATCCGCTATATCCTTGTCTATTAGTTGCAGTTTCAAGAAATGAGATTTGACAAATCAAACTAGAGTTTTCATCAAAATTGTGTAAAATCAAAGCCATTGTCAAAGCTATGTGTTTGAATTATTTTATGCTTTACAAATAAGAATCGAAAATAATATGTTAAAGTAAAAGGCAAAGGTGATGTTTATTTAAAAGAAATATTTATATGAATATTAATATTACTTTATAAATATATATATACAGATAATAAATAAAGAACAAATAAACAGTAATAAACATTTAAGACCTGTATAATATAGTTGAAACAAATTTGACCTAGTAATTGGGAAGTTAGTCGTGAAGCAGTTTGTTTATTCAACTATCAACATTCTCTCAGTCCCTGGAAATCTAGTTTTTTATGATTATTAATAATAGTGATAAGGAGTATGTTTTTATAATTACTCTTTAGGCCCTTAACAGGTCTTAACACAATGTTGTAAATCGTTTGAGTGAGAATCAGCTAAGGAATTTATATTGCAGAATATAAACAACAAAATAATCATTGTCAGATAATGTTCATAAAAAAATCATAGCTAGCTAATAAGAGAGAATTATGCTAAAAATCGTCTCTGCACCAACCATTTAAATGTTTCTAATATTTATTTATCAATTCGTATTTCTTGTTAAAATAGCTTTCTTTTGATATATAGCTTCGTGATTGTCATATATTTTGTTTTAAAGGAAATCTATTTAAAGTACACTATAAACCAAGCGTACACATCCCTCAGCTGCGCTTAAGCTGTGTGCATCATGTTTTCAACGCTTAACGTGGTAGATCTTGTGTCGTTTCGCGGTTTTCAAATCATTATAACTCCACAAATATAAGTCGTATTTAAAAAAAGTTCATATTTAAGTTTTTATTTATTACCACTTTTCAAATATAAATTTTTTTTTGAAATTTTAATTTCGAAATTTTCGTGCGACCGCCTAATATATTAGCTATGTATATTATGTGGGGTTTGAATGGTTTGAAAAGTAAGCTATTATACAGGTTAGATTCATTGACAATCATAAAAATGAAGTAGAACACTTTTCTAACAACTTAACAAATTATTGACCAGTACAGTAAATCGTTTTAAAAAAATCGTTTTTTCGGAGTTATATTGATTGAGTTTTATCCGTTGATTCAACTAAGCAACCTATTTAGTATTTAGCTAAAAAAAAATCAGAAACGCTTGTCGCGATTTAATTCCGGGTGCCCTATATAATATATAGGCAGATAATGAAGTAAAAGACGACATAATATTATAATACAAGAAAGATACCAGCTTAAAAAACCAAACCCGACCTCGTCAATAATAGTTCCCAAAAAACTAAGTTGCTCTGTTCTGCATGGTAAGATGTGATTCAACTCAATTAAGGTGTCCATCGGTCATACAAAACCGTCTTCAGATTGTGTATAATTTAGATGCAATATAGCTTTCTACTTTATACTATAAAGCAAATGAAGTTTATATTATGGGGTTCGATAAGCGCGCCCTTTAACAATATTTACTAGGGCAGCTTCTCGAAAAGTGGTGTGATGCTTAAAACTAAAAATTCTTCAAAACAGTTATAAACTGGCAATATTAAAATAATGGAATTAACAAAAAAATATGATTTAAATTTTGATTTTTTTTTAAATTGCTCTTATGGTTGCTAGTCGTGCCCCAAATATCTATCAACAACTTCAAATATTTGACAACTTGTATACCTGTTAGTCCGGTAAAAAAGTTTGAAAATCGCATCAATAGCTTAAAATTTATTCATGATTATATTTTTTTATATGAAAAGCTTTGGATTAATTTGTATATTATTGTGGTCTAAATAATTGTTTTGTAAAATATTTGGAACATATGAAATTTTGAACGAATTTGAAACGGTTTATTATTATTCGGCAATATTCGGTACGTTGGATAAAAATTGATTTTGAAAGGTGGATTAAAACGTTGGAAGCGAATAAAGATATTCAAAGGTTAGACAATATAGTCCTTAATCTGAATCCGTTGTTAACAGCTTGAAAAACCTTATTTAAATAAGATTTCGGAGCGAGTTTGATAGCCTACAACAGGTGAGCGATAAGCTGACCGGCTGAGCTGAAACTTGTAGGAACATGTAATTTATTTATTATTACATTTATTATTTGTTAGTTATTAGGCAATGCAACGCTTTTTATATTTCTGTGCACTATTTCCTTCTTTAACGATATTACTGACTCTGGTGACAACGGTTCGTGTTTAATATTTCTATAAAGTTAACTTTAATATTCTGCTTGTAGATTTTGATTCCAGCATCCCTACAAACTCGCATAATAAAGTTGCGACAAGCTCTTTTTTATTAAAATTGTAAGCTAAATAAGTAGATTAGTTGTTGGAATTTAATGACATAAATATAATGTTATAATTAAATGTTAGCACTCTAGTTTTTTCTATTTGTTCCAGAAATGTCTAGCATGAGTTTGTGCGTAATTTGCAAGAAAGGTGGAAGGTTGTCGAATGTTTTGGAGAAAGGTCAGAAGACGATTATATAGGCATCAGTACAACATGAAGATGACATTGATAAGACTGACATCATCCAACTCGTTTGTTTCAATTCACGAAAAGTGTCGACGCGATTATAGTAACAAGTTAAACGTCCAAAAAGTCGTCGAGGAGAATGCTGCCAAGTTGCTTCCGCCTTCCAAGCGTGTCACTCGTAGAAAGATCTCATATCCGTTTGACTACCCAACACGCTGCATCATCTGTGCAAAAAGGGCAGACATAGATAAATACAATCGGAATCCAACATTTTATCCACAAGTTTGTAAGGTAGAGTTGATCGACAGTAAGAAGAAGAGTATGGTACAAGATACTATTTTATGTGCATGCTGGCAACGTGGAGATGACCTCTCAATTCAAGTGAGCGCTAACTCACCGTGAAGCTGCTAAAACAGTGTGGCTACTAGTTACGCACATTCTAGCACAATATTCCGATGAAATTAGAAATTTAACCGGCCAATATTCCGGAACATGGTCTGCCCAACACAGAGACATAGCCGTAGCACGTGTCAAGAACGACGTGACTCATGTTGAGAAATTTTTGACTTTCTTCAGAAGTCACAATCCATTCGTGACACAAGGAAATGAATGTCTGGTTAACATTTCCACTGGTTTATTGCAGATGACTGCGTGAATGTTGATCAAGTAGATACAATTGGTAACAAAATCCAGGAAAGAATTACAGGAAAATCTATTGGTCAAGTCCAATTTAAAAAGTCTGATCAAGTGGTAACCTTTTTGGTGATGAAGAAGAGTGTAGTATTAGGACAGAATGAAAAAATTCATGTTTCTACTGCAGAACTCAGTCAAAGATTAATTGCGATCGCGTCTCATTCACAACAGCCTGACCCATCCTTGTACAGTTATGAACTGTCGTCAGTTGCTCCAGCAATGTTTACAGATGATGGAAGCATGAGGAGGACTCCTAAGTCACAACTTGGCAAGCACATAGTAACTCTGAGTCCAGACATATGGGTCAAAAATGATCTATGTTCAAGAATAAATGTAATTGATGGCTGTGTTGTACTTCAGCAGCTTCCATGGCCTAAACTCGGTAGCATCAAGGATTCTTGTGATCTTTTTGTTAACTACATTTTTTCTCATTATAAAAAGTTTCCAGACCAACATCCGCATGTCATTTTTGATAGTTATGACGTTATTACAACAAAAGATCAGGAACAAAAAAGGCGTCGTTTGAATGCACCACAATCAGCAGAAGTCATCATCCATGAAAATTTTTCAATTCCTTCAAACAAGTTTGACTTTCTGAGTAATAAAAAAAAATAAGCAAAACTACATATTGATGCTCGGAAAATGTCTACTTGAGAAAAACATATCTGTTCAACATGCGGGAGAGGAAGGTGATGCCGATGTTGTAATCGTTCGCTTGGCTCTAGAGCTTGCAAGGCGATCAAAAGAAATTGTTACAGTAATTTCTGAAGACACAGATATTCTGGTTTTATTGATCCATCATGTTTCCGAGGAACATCCTATTTTCATACAAACCAAAACAAACACAATTAATATTGTTGAGGCACAGAAGGTGATAGGAAAGTCGGACGAACCTTTTGGGCACCTTATTTCTTTCTCAACCAATCGATTTTTTTTTTCTTTTTTTGAAATTTTGGTTCTATATTTTTCTTGTCGTTTTGGTTATTTTCTTTTGTTTACGTTTAATACTTATGTTGGTGCTCAATAAATGAATAAAAAAAAAAAAAAAAAAAAAAAAAGTCAGCGTGTGAACTGTTGCCTTTTGTACATGCAATGTCAGGATGTGACACGACGTCATCATTTTTTGGTCAGGGAAAGTTAAAAGCATTCAAATTATTGCAAAAATTATCTGAGGTTAAAAAAGAAAAACTTAGAACATTTGGAAATTCCGAAACCTCAAAAGATGACATCAGAGGCATTGGAGAGGAGTTTATGCTGTCTCTGTATGGCTCGAAAGAATCCATTCATACTTTAGATGAGCTGAGGTAAATAACTTAACTTTTCTTTAAATGCAAAGTATGTTAAACAATGTTATTGTTAAGATGTTTTGCGCAATTGAAAAACACCATGTTATTCCATGTAATTTTCCATTAACTTCAAGAACATAACTATAAATTGTTCAATGTAAAACATGATTTATTAATAAGACAACAAAATTTTGATACCCAAGTCTTGACGACAAAAAAATAGTTAATAGTAAATAAAATAAATAAAATTACGTGAAAAATACAAATTAATTTTAATTTCATTCAGGTACATGATTATGATGTCAACGAAGTATGTACCACTGGAACGCCTTCCACCGACATCCAGGGCAGCATATTTCCACAGTTTGCGAGTTCATCTTCAGACAAATACATGGAAATCTTTGAGATCAGGTTTGCCAAAGGAAGAGTATGGCTATACATGTACAAGTGCAGAAATCCATCCAATTATTACAGACATCAATCCGGCACCACCAGAACTTCTCCAGGAGATCAGATGCAGTTGCTCCAAGGGTGCATTGTTATGTTCCACATCATGCGGATGTTATAAAAAGCGATTGCCTTGCAGTATTCACTGCAAGTGTGGTGGACAGTGTGAAAATGCTCCCATTGTAACTCCAGAACAAATTTCAGCAGTTGACGACACAGCTGAGTAAAATCAATAAAATACATTTTTTTAAAACTACTGTGGCCATTATCCTTTGAACAAATTGCAAGTTTCTGTATCGTCTTGGTTAGACTGTGTTATTTAATGTCGTCTATCCATCCCTGATGTAGAACTTTGCATTTTTTTTCTTCATGGCAATACAACACAGAACTATTTTGATGCTGGATTTAATGACTTGAGTCATTTCAGACTATATTGCATGTATATAGTCATTTTTCTTTGCTGTTATGTTAAACTTAAACATCTGCCATCTTCCAAATAACTTGTATAAGATACTTGATGTTATTGTTAAATAAATCAATGTTGTAATGATGAGAGAATATTTTTCATAATCACAAGGAAATCACTCATTGCCTGAAATTGTTATAAAAGAATAACTTTTAAAACAAATAAAACCGAAAATGAAAGAGAAAGATATTACTCAGTTAACATACCAGTGATGCTAATATAATTATGTACAAAGTAGGCCAAAAAAGTAACATGGGCCTAGGCCGCCCTAGGCCTAGGGTTATGCTTACATTCGTGGTTATGAACTTGCAGGGCGTCCCAGACCGAGTTTTTTTGTTTAGACCCAGGCCACTTGTTAGGAATCACGTAAATGTAATTTTATTTACAAATAACCTGATATAATCCACGGATTTTACGAATTACCGATGTTGTTTACGTATGGTATATCTATTACCGCCCACGTTTAACTTCGTACAATTTCGATTCAAAATTACTAACTTTCCAAGTATTCCTTGAATAAATTATTTAGTTTCCGGAAAGAACAGAGCATTAGCTTCCATTTTATCTAAAAATTTCAAATCATGAATAAATTTTAAGGTATAACATTACATTTGATCGGACTATGTACCTATGCCTGTACCTATCACTACAGCTAGCGATTACTGAACCTAGTTATCCTGTTTGGCTTTCTGAAAAACAACTACAGCTATTAAAAAAGTAAGATTGTTTATTTGTAATGGCTCAACACGTACGTTTGTGAAATTTAAAACTTGCAAACGGATTTTTCATTTGCCGTTTAACTAACTGTTTTGCTCTTTCTATGATCCGCCGATCATGCACAGCTAAAGTACTAAAGCGAGTTAAACAAGTTATTGCTAGTATTCAAATGCAGCTCCCTCTCGCCAGCTCTCACTTTGTTACCTATCCGATTTAATTAGCTAGGCCTGTATGGTATATATATATATATACTAGCGGAGATACCCGGCGTTGCCCGGGTTTTTTAGAGGTTTTTCTAATGTTTGTCTCTTTCTCTCCCGTTTCCTTTCCCACCTGCTTTCCCACTCCTGTTCGCTTTCCCGTTTTCGGTCGTTTTCCCGCTGCCGGTCGCTTTCCCGCTCCCGGTCGCTTTCCCGCTCCCGGTCGCTTTCCCACTCCCGGTCGTTTTCCCGCTCCCGGTCGCTTTCCCGCTCCCGGTCACTTTACCGCTCCCGGTCACTTTCCCGCTCTCGGTCGCTTTCCCGCTCCCGGTCGTTTTCCCGTTCCCGGTCGCTGTCCCGTTCCCGCTCACGTTTGCTCTCCCATTCCCGCTCACGCTTGCTTTTCCGTTCCCGATCGCTGTCCGTTCCGGGTCGCTTTCCCGTTTCTATAATAGACAAACTAACCCACAAACATTCATATATATATTGCGAATAAACTGTGGAATCAATAGCTTTTCGTTTAGGTGGTATAATTAATTCGATAGTAAGATTTGAAATTTGAAATTGTATTTTTAGCCAATTTTCAATATATGACGATATATGTAGTTCCCGCTCGCTCACCCGCTCCGCTCCGCTCATTTTGTGACAGATTTCAAATTTTTTTTTATATTTGATTCCCCTTGACTCTCAAGGTTGTGTGAAAATTTCATTACGATCGGATGAATGGTGTAGCAATGCATAAACGCCATTAACATATATACATATATACATACAAACATTCATTTTTATATATATAGATAGAATTGTTAGAATGAAAAATATAAACCATGAACTCAGTCAATAGGAAAAAGATATATATATATATATATATATATATATATATATATATATATATATATATATATATATATATATATATATATATATATATATATATACATATACATATATTACATTACATATATATATATATACTCCAACTTACTACCGCTGACCAAAACGTTTTTTGTCCATAAAACATCAACGGAGAAACCAATTTATTTAAAATTTCACAGGAACCACCGCTTGAATAAGATACATAAGTGTGCCAAATTTCAATTAAATCGGTTCGGCCGTTTTCATTTGATGTCCGAACAAACAAACAAACATTTCATTTTTATATATAAGATATATATATATATATATATATATATATATATATATATATATATATATATATATATATATATATAGATCTTTCTCAAGAAACTCTTCAAAAGGTTTTTCGAAAATACGTTCCATCAATCTAATAAATCCCTTCATCAAACGGTTATTTGATTTTAAAATGACTCTTAGTCTATCTGATCTAGAATCCTCTGTGGATTCATCTGATTTAGAATCCTCGGTACCGTTCTCTGTTCTTGGCTCGTCTTTTTCAGAGTTTTTGCTGGCTGCATTGCTATTGTTGTTTTGTAGAAGTTCATCGCCGTCATCTTTGTTTTCTTCCAAGCTACAATCGAACGTTTTCTTTTCACATTCCAACTCGGTTATTTCATCGGTGTCAACTTTCGTATCGTCCAGTGGATCTTTCTTCAAATCATCGCCATCTTCACTAAAATCTGACCTTGAATATTCGGTGCCGTCGTCTGTTATGGAGGCTTCCGTTATTATAATCATCATCGTCACTTTCATCCTCATCGTTTTGCATTTCGTTTTCAACATTCTTTTCATCTTCTTTAGATTTGTTGTCGACATCCAAACCGACTGTATCATTGTCACTATCTTTGCCAGGCTCGTCATCACCATCTTTGCATGGTTCACCTTGAACATCTTTGCAAGGTTCCTTATCATGACCGTCTTTGACAGGCTCATCATCATGACCCACCTGACCGTCACATGCTCTGAGACACAGCTGGTGGACTCCAGTTCAAATTGGGTTTCGTCACAGCAACCCACATCACCAGCAACCCGCTGGTCCAGAACCGTGTCCACCACTGCCTCAGCCAACCCTGCGACCAAACTCTCAACAGTTGTACCGGCTGTTGCTACTTTGTTTTCGTGGCCAAGAATCATTCCTTATCCAGTCTTCCCTTGTACTGTCATGTTTTCTCTCGCTTGTTGTCCTTCTTCCTCCAGCAATTTTTTTTTAATTTTCTCCGCTTCAATATCGAATAAATATTCATCGTCGTCAGGCCCATAGCCTTCATTCAATAACGCGTCTAAGAGGCGTTCCCTAAGTTCGTCCTTTTTACCTGTATCGCTCAGGCCACGTTTCTCCAGCTCGTCTTTCAATTCACTTGTCCAAAGCTCATCCAATGATTTCAAAACCATTCTTCTCATCTCACTTCAAGACACCAATGTTGTAAAATTGTCAAATCGTATTACAGGTCCAAAAGATTGGTTTTCTAGTTTATTGGATGATAATAAATAAAGCTTGGTTAATGCTACTTATACCTTCTAATATAATCAATGTTAATAAAAATACTTGTCGGGATATCAATAGCTGGGAAAAGTTAAATCAGTACCATAGATATAGCAATATATATATTTATATATAAACATATCTGCATACATAATTTGCTAAGTATGTATGTTAGCAATTTGGCTATATATATATATATATATATATATATATATATATGTATGTATGTATGTATGTATGTATGTATGTATGTATGTATGTATGAATGTGTGTTTAACTCTTTGCGAGCTTTCGTCGCCGAAGGTCTTCAGAAGAAGAACCTCTCATTTTTAGCGTTTCGGCCCTTAAACTTCTTGACGCTTTTAAGAGAGAGGTGGGCCCACGTCCGTTGATCAGGCGGACGCCCTTCGGCGAGAAAAATTTCCAAATTCCTAACTTGAAACACGAAAATTCAAAATTCAGCAGAAAACTGTTCGAAACAAAACTTGAAATCGCCGGAACGATTATCGCCCAATGTAAACAAGGCTAAACCATTTCGTGTGCATCTTGTAGCGCTTTCTTTTTTCTATTAGCGAAAATCCAAAAAGATGCAGCTTCAGCTGTCTGGGAGATCTCCTTGATGGCTCGAGTTTTTTCTCGGTTTGAAAAACCAAGAGCTTTCAGCAGTTTTAACATTGAGCTGCTAACCAACCCTCGAACGCCAACCTCGACTGCAAAAATTTCAGTCCTGAACCCTTTGGCATTCAAATCACATGCTAACTCCCTATATCTCTCCTCTTTGAAAATATTGCTAGATTCCATGTTACTTTCCCATGGCACAGAGAGTTCAATCAGGAACATTGTCTTGGCCAAGTCAGAATATACAATTATATCCGGCTTTAAGCCGCTAGATCTCACGGCTTCTGGAAATTTTCTTTCGCCATCCAAATCAGCCGAAACCGACCAATCGTCGGCAGCACCCATCACACATTCAAAGTCTCTTGTAGATCTGAACCTGTGGAACTTCAGATTGCCTTCTCTCAAAAAGTAGATTTTCCTTTTCTGCTGTATTCCTCTTGTCTTTGCTTTCTTACACGCTTCTTTGACGAAGTCAAGCAATTTTCGGAGTACTTGGTTATGACGCCAAGTGTACCTCCCGTGTGAAAGTGAAAACGAACAACAGGAAAGAACGTGAATGAGAGTCTCCGATTGCCCGCATAACATGCACGAATCATCGTCTTTCAACTTCCATCTTCGAAGTTAATGCTACTTATACCTTCTAATATAATCAATGTTAATAAAAATACTTGTCGGGATATCAATAGCTGGGAAAAGTTAAATCAGTACCATAGATATAGCAATATATATATTTATATATAAACATATCTGCATACATAATTTGCTAAGTATGTATGTTAGCAATTTGGCTATATATATATATATATATATATATATATATATATATATATGTATGTATGTATGTATGTATGTATGTATGTATGTATGTATGTATGTATGTATGTATGTATGTATGTATGTATGTATGTATGTATGTATGTATGTATGTATGTATGTATGTATGTATGTATGTATGTATGTATGTATGTATGTATGTATGTATGTATGTATGTATGTATGTATGTATGTATGTATGTATGTATGTATGTATGTATGTATGTATGTATGTATGTATGTATGTATGTATGTATGTATGTATGTATGTATGTATGTATGTATGTATGTATGTATGTATGTATGTATGTATGTATGTATGTATGTATGTATGTATGTATGTATGTATGTATGTATGTATGTATGTATGTATGTATGTATGTATGTATGTATGTATGTATGTATGTATGTATGTATGTATGTATGTATGTATGTATGTATGTATGTATGTATGTATGTATGTATGTTTGTATGTATGTATGTATGTATGTATGTATGTATGTATGTATGTATGTATGTATGTATGTATGTATGTATGTATGTATGTATGTATGTATGTATGTATGTATGTATGTATGTATGTATGTATGTATGTATGTATGTATGTATGTATGTATGTATGTATGTATGTATGTATGTATGTATGTATGTATGTATGTATGTATGTATGTATGTATGTATGTATGTATGTATGTATGTATGTATAGGGGGGCGCAGATTTTGTGTTTTGTCCCCGGGCGCAGAAGACCCTAGGTACGCCACTGCATACATACATACATACATACACATACATTCGTACATACAAACAGAAATCGGAAATTATGTATGTTAATATCAGTTTATTGATTGCAGAAACAGTGAAATATAAAATGATGAGGATATGGGATCAGTTGTCTATGGGATCAGTTGTCCATGGGATCAGTTGTCCGTGGGATCAGTTGTCCGTGGGATCAGTTGTCCATGGGATCAGTTGTCCGTGGGATCAGTTGTCCCGGGATCAGTTGTCCTGGGATCAGTTGTCCTGGGATCAGTAGTCCTGGGATCAGTAGTCCTGGGATCAGTTGTCCTGGGATAATTTGCGATGATCCCATGAGTGTTACATTTATTCATAAACTTATTTTTTTAACAATTGCTTTAACTGGTTTGAGACTGAGTTTGACTATCTTCAGTTTGCAGTCTTTTTTTTCTTTCATTAATAAATTATTAAAGAAACTAAAAAAAAAGACTGCAGACTAAAGATAGTAAAAAAAAGATTTTGTCTGGTTGCGCCACTGCAAAGAGCAATAGAGCAAGCGGGAGTGGTAAACGACCGAGAACGGGAAAGCGACTAGGAAGGGGAGAGCAAGCGGGGGCGGGAAAGCGACCAGGAACAGGAAAGCGACCGCAAACGTGAAAGCAAGCTGGAACGGGAAAGTGACCCGGAATAGGAGAGCAAGCGGGGAAGAAAACGTGAACTACAGAAAAAAGCAATAGAAAACCCCCGGGCAACGCCGGATACCCCGCTAGTAGATGATAAAATTTTGAAAGTGTTTTAAATGCTTGTTATTTTGGATTTAATTTTGACCAAAATATGTTTGCATTAGCAGGAGCTCAAAAACAGTATACAGTTGAACATTGAAGATGAACTATCTCCAGCGCTTTGGTCCACTACTTAATTGGTCAATCAGAAATCGTCGAGGTAACATAGTTTCAGAGATATTTTCCGAAAACTAACTGTAACAAAATTCTTGAATTGTATGACTATTTTATCTGCTACAATTCCGACAACATGGGCAACTAGACAACGAATGTGAGTTGAACCGTCCACATTCTGCTAGACCACTGGCGGATCCAGTTGCAACCAAACGGGCCATGCCCCCTTTGTCTGATTCCAGTGGGTCAATCCGGCTAACTTAATCCAGAAAGTTGAGAGAAGGAGTAAAAACTAAGAGAAATAAAAGACAAACAAGAGTGATGTGAGATACTTAAGAACTAACAGGCTAGGCTGTCCGCATATAGGAACAAGTAAATTAAAAACGAATTTTTAAAACCCAATGCTTTTATATGTAATTAAAACACAAATTTTGCAATCAATTTTTTTTTATATTACTCTTTTATTTTATATTAAAGTCGAAATATCTTAATTATATCGAAATATCGAAATTAATTAAAATTAACTAAATTAATTGACTTATTGTAAAACTAATAATTGAATATTGCATTGTCTTCTATTTTGAGCATGTATGCAAAATTTGAAAAAAATCTATCATCAGGAAGTGACTCAAAAATTGATTGCAAGATTTGAAACAGACAGAGAAACAAACAGACAGACAGAGAAACAAACAGAGACGACGAGTTAATAAAAGCATTGGTAAAAATATTAAAGAAGTTAGGAGTTTGTAGAATGGCTGTCCACATGAAGAAAAAAAAATAAAGAGTTAAAAAAGCTAACAAGTAAAGATAAAAAATAGTTTTAAAAAAAATGCTTTTATTTGCCTCTATCTAAGTCAACGAACTAAAATTTTTGATCGGATGAATGGTGTAGCAATGCATAAAGGACATACATACATACATACATACATACATACATACATACAAACATTCATTTATATATATATATATATATATATATATATATATATATATATATATATATATATACTAGCGGGGGTGCCCGGCGTTGCCCGGGGTTTTTAGAGGTTTTTCTAATGTTTGTCTCTCTCGCTCAGGTTTCCTTCCCCGCTTGCTTTCCCGTTCCCGTTAGCTTTCCCGTTCTCGGTCGCTTTCCCGTTCCCGGCCGCTTTCCAACTTCCGGTCGTTTTTCCGCTCCTGTTTCCTCTCCCGTTCCCTTTCCCGTTCCCGGTCGCCTTTCCCGTTCCCGCTCATGCTTGCTCTCCCATTCCCGTTCTCGATCGAAAGGGAAAGCGACCGAGAACGGGAAAGCTACCGGGAGCGGGAAAGCAATCGGGAGCGGAAAAGCGACCGGGAACGGGAAAGCGGAGAAGGAAATGGGAGCGAGCGAGAGGTTTACCTAATGCGTTTTTTTTCGCTCCCGTTTGTATGTATGTATGTATGTATGTATGTATGTATGTATGTATGCATAAAATAATATATAGTTAGATTTAAACAAATCCGTCATTTTTGACGGGCTATCTCTAGTATATATATATTATACACTAGCTGACCCAGCAAACGTTGTTTTGCCTTTCAAATTATTTTGGTTTTTTACTAAGAGTTTAATGTACAAAATTATGACAATTTAAAAAAATCAATCTCTTGTATTTGTTTGCGCGTTCAGTTTGTGTTTATATTGTTCGGCGAGGGGCTTGCCAGTGCCTGGCCTGGTTTATAATAATAATAATAATAATAATAATGTCGGTAAGGCTCGCCGAGGATGAGAGCGCACACCAGCAAACACACACACACACAGGAAAGTGTTGACCATGCAACACAATGGACATCCTGATATTTATATTCCATTTCTTGCAATGGTTGAAAAATGACATTAAGGCATCGTGCGCGACTTTGCTGAGGTAAGTCGGATTGTATATATTTACAATCTATATATATAAAAGAACATGTCCTGACTGACTGACTGACTGACTGACTGACTGACTGACTGACTGACTGACAGATGACTGACTGATAATCAACGCCGAGCTCAAACGCCTCATCCTAGGAACGTGAAATTTGGAACTTATATTACTTTTATAGCGTAAACATCCGCTAAGAAAAGATTTTTGAAAATTTTGCTCCTGAGGGGAAAAAACTGGAAAACAAACTTTTTTCTAAAACAATGTATATCTCGAAAACCAAAAATGAGGAGATTTTGAAATTTGGTATATGGATTCTTTTTGAAAAATAAAAAGATACGTGTTTCACCATTTTTTGAAAATTCGGTTTCCCGGATCTCAAATGTGGGTTGGAAAATTGGGTTATTTGGTTTTTAAAGTGGCTGCTACTCAAAAACTGTGAATGCTACAGGAGTGAAAATTAGTACTTAGTTTCTACTCCAAAAATAATGAAATACGTGTTTCAGCATTTTTTGAAAATTTAGTTTCCAGGACTTCAAATGTGGGGTGGAAAATAGGGTTATTTGTTTTTTAAAGTAACTGCTACTCAAAAACTGTAAATACCACAGATGTAAAAATTAGTATTTAGTTTCTATTCTAAAAATAAAGATATACGTGTTTTACCATTTTTTTAAAATTTGGTTTTCAGGACCTCAAATGTGGGGTGGAAAATAAGGTTATTTGGTTTTTAATGTAACTGCTACTCGAAAACAGTAGATGCTACAGGAGTAAAAATTAGTATTTGGTTTCTACTCCAGAAATAATGATATACGTGTTTTACCATTTTTTGAAAATTTGGTTTCCAGTTCCAGGACCTCAAATGTGAGGTGGAAAAAAGGTTATTTGATTTTAAAATAACTGCTACTCAAAAACTGTAAGTGCTACAGATGTGAAAAATAGTATTTTGAGGTTTTGTGCCGGTTAAAAGTAAATGAGTTCAGTTTATCACCGGACGGACGGGCCAAGCCGTTATTTTAGGGTCTTCATACGGCCCTGCCCAAACCTTAAATCAAGGTGGGACGGGCCGAGATTTTTAACCAAGTATATAGACATTTTAGTGATTTTAGGGTGTTCAGGCTAAACGTGAAGTCAAGGTGGGACAGGCCGAAGTTTTTCATCAAGTATATAGAACTTCTAGGCCTGTAAAAACGGGCCGGGCCCATATTAGACGGGCCGTGCCGGGCCAGGAATTTCGGTTTTTGAAACGGGTTGGGCCAAGTTGTCGACGGGCCGAGCCGAGACCTAAAAAATTGATCCGTGCAGTACTCTACTATGTATGCATGGTTCAAATACTCAAATTTCATGCGAGCGAAGCCGCTACGGGCACTGCTAGTCTATATATATATATATATATAAATGAATGTTTGTATGTATGTATGTATGTATATATGTATATATGTATGTTATTTATGCATTGCTACACCATTCAACCGATCGTAATGCAATTTTCACACAAGCTTGAGAGGCAATTGGAAAAAGTTTGTGTGGAAAAAAATGCAATCGCATACAAAATGAGCGGAGGGGTGTCAAAGTTAATTTCGTAATAAATTTAGTTTACATAACAACTTTAGAAGGCTTCGAGCAACTTTTAGCCAGTTTAGCAAATCTATTTTACGTTTTGAAGGGCTAAAAGAAGTTAGGAAAAAAGTAAAAAAAATGAGCGGGAACGGGAGAGCAAGCGTGAGCGGGAAAGCGACCGGGAACGGAAAGCGACCAGGAACGGAAAGCGACCAGGAACGGGAAAGCGACCAGGAGCGGAAAAGCGACCGGAAGCGGAAAAGCGACCAGAAACGGGAAAGCGACCGGGAGCGGAAAAGCGACCGGGAGCGGAAAAGCAACCGGGAGCGGGAAAGCGACCGGGAGAGGAAAAGCGACCGGGATCGGAAAAGCGATCGGGAGCGGGAAAGTGACCAGGAACGGGAGAGCGAGCGGGAGCGGGAAAGGAAACGGGAGCGTGAGAGACAAACATTGAAAAAACTCTAAAAACCTCGGGCAACGCCGGGTACCCCCGCTAGTATATATTTAAAGAAGTCCATGGCTACACTGTGAAACGAAAGCGCAAACCAGCACACGAGCACATTGGGAAGTTCTGATAGAGCTAGGTTTCGGAAGGATAGCCGGCCTAGCGAAAATACCTGAAGCTAAGTGCTGCACGGTATACAGCGGCGGATCCGAGAATCTCGTAATGGGGAGGCCAAAAATATTTTTTTTAGTTTTTTTTTAATTTTTATTTTTGTCGTTATGCAGTCCGTTGTGATTTATTTTATTCAGTAAAACCAAAGAGAAGGATTTTGAATTAAACTTTTCATTTACTCTTTTTCCCTCTTTTTCTATCTTTCTGTATTTTTTTCTTTCTGTAGCAATGTCAACACAAGACACCTCTTAATTCCATATTCCAGAAAAACCATTTTCATTTTAGTCTCTGACCATTTCAGAAACCAACTAAAGGTACGGTTTAGGGAGTCGGACCATTTCCCAAATTAAGCGCAACTGTTAATGTTATTCCTGTAGGCATGAACAAATCTCGCTGTCCAAAATTATAGTTTTTTAAGTTTGGCTTGAACCGTTCCAGTTTGGAGGTTAACACATCACAGAATCTCGTATTGTCACTCTCTCACAAAAACGTCTACCAATAAACATAATAAGCCATTCTTTTAGAAAAAATAATATTTCGCCATCTGTGATAGGTGATAATTTTCTTCCATCTGATTGAAACGATTCTAGTACTTAATACTACAACTAAAAAGTTATTCTCAGCTTTGAAAGTCTGATGACCTAACTCAGCAGCACAGTGAAAACAAGTAAGACTTAAAAACAAAGTTTTTCACTATAATCCATCTATTATATATTCTCTTGTATTCTGAAAATGTTCAGATTTTTTTTTTGTTCAAGGATATTTGAACTTCACTATAAAAGGAACATTTTATTCAGTCTTCATCTTTGTTAAATATTCATATTATCGCGATAAGAAGGAAGTTTGAAATATGAATCAAATCGCAAATACGAGACAGAATTCTCAATTTTACGAGTTTATTAGTATTTATGCGTATGTATGTGAGTGAGCGTGAGTGAGTGGGCTGAAATTTTGCCAAGTTTCAGTTCGATCGGTGATGGGAAGTGGGTCAATTAGTCGTCGCAAATTTTGTGACACTCCAGTGGCGTAGCGAGGGTATCTGGCGCCCATGGGCAAGGTATAAAAAGTTGCCCCTATCTTCCACTGTCATCCCAATTATACAACCAAAATCGAAGAAACCAGTTGCACATCCCGGTATATATTAACTTTTTACACACTTGATATCTCTGTCTCTCTGTTGTCAAATTTTTAATTTATTTTTTACCAACTTTTAGAATACTTAGAACTTTGAAACTTTCAGTATAGATTTTAGCCACCTGCGAAAACAATAGTACTTATTCCATATTTGCTGTTTTACGTAAGAGGGTTCAGATGATGGGTTTTGCCAAAATCGTCCGGTAAACTTTAAATAAAATAAGATAACTTCCATGTTTTTACGGGTTGATTTTGTTTTTATCCTGATGTATGGACAAGTAATAAAACACGTGGTTGATTGTGTGGGCATGTGTTTTCAATTTAAAAGAGAGAAATTTTTTAAACCCTTTATCTTTTTAAATTTTTTATATTAATTTCACCGTGTTTGCTTGCTTGAGCCATAAGTTGGGACCCTTTACAACTTTAAAACATCATCTTCCCGTTGTCCAATTGAAATTAAATTTGGTAGGTTTACATTTTATTAAATTTTCAGATTGATTGGACAAAAATTGAGTAAATTAGAGGATGAAATCAATTAAAACTAAAAAAAAATTTTTAAATTACAAATTTTCTGTTGAAAAACAAACTATTTATATTTAGTTCACTTAAAAAATCGATATTTTTAAATTTAAAAATGTATAATAAAAATTTGTTTATTTCATATTAATTCGAAAGTTTCTTATTTGTTCAATACTCATGTACTTTACATATTAAGTATTTAGAAGACTGAGGTAAAAAATCAGGGGCCCCTGTTGAGCTCAAGGGGAATATACACTAGATACAATGAACTGCTTGGAGGGGGGAATTGGAATGGACTGATTAACAAAAGTTTTTTTACTTACTAGTTACCTACTATCAAAAACGGCATGTAGCGTGTACCTGCCCCACGCGCCATCATGTTCGACTAACTTTTACAGAAAGAAACGACTATAGTTTTCTTCCTTCATCAATATTAATTATCGTTTACAGCAGATTTTGACAACAACTGCCTTGTTCATATAGTCACAGCAGACAGCTGGAAATGCTCTTATGATCAATCAGATGCTATGGTATGTGACCTCCACCAGGTCATCAGGTTTTTTTGATGAAAAATGAAATAAGGTGTCACGACTATTAATCTAGTAATAGTCGCGACCGTTAGAGAATGTTTGGACTGGGAGGTTCAAAAAACTTCTAACTCTATGAAAACAATAATAGATACTTAATTAAAGAAAAGATAGCAGTTAAACGACCAAACACGAGATAATATCAAATTGCTACACGGAATAGCTTCACCCGTCCGAGCTCTACTAAAACAAGCGCAATTCTCTTTTCCAAATTTTGAAACGACAGGCAATATCTACAAATTTAAACAACCGCAGGCTACTGCGCAAAACACTCAAATTAGATTGGTTCGCGGCATCATCGATACAGGCTAACCCAGCAACAAGCTTATAACAAGCCTAGCAACTTATTACACACTCAAATTTATGTAGAACCAGCACTTGACGCACGTTTCGCGCGCGAAGCGTGTGAGTTTTTAAATGCTTTTATTTAACTTCACTTTCTCTCTGTTCGTTTGTTTGTCTGTGGTGATCAAATCTTAGAAACGAAAATTCGCCCACTTTTCGACTACCTAGAGCTCTAAAATTGTTAGGAAAGTTTTATTCTAGATAACAATACATGAATTTAATGTTTCCGACATGAATTAGGCCTTAAATCAATTAAAATTAATCAAATCAAATTAATTCCTGCCATCTAGCGACTGTAATAAGTTGTTTATGTATAAGTCACCAGAGATCCAAAATAATTAAACAGTACGGATGTTTATTTATAAGTCGCCAGAGGTCCAAAATAATTAACAAGATTGAGCGTAATGGTTGTTTTAGATTCAAAAATTTTAGTTTGTTGACTCAGATAAAGAGGCAAATAAATGTATTTTTTAAATTTATTTTTTATATTTACTTGTAACATATTAATAAGCACCTGCGTTTGACTGATTTGTGCGCATTCGAATAAAATCAAATAAAATAAAAAAAATATTCGCACCATCGAACAATTGCGATTAGCGCACAAAATTTGTATTTATTTGAATGTAAATTTTTCAAATTTGTGCGCACTGCGAATAATTTCAAATAAATAGCGAACAATTGACCATGTGTGCGCAATTGTTCGCATTATTTGCAATTGTTTGCAATTATTTGAAAAATTGTTTGCGATTATTTTATGTGAATGGACAATTTGTTTAAGGTGAGTCAGTAAGCATTTTTTAGTTACAATTCTTTTGAAAAATAGTATAATTAATAATTATTTCGAATTTTTTAAATAAATTTATTTTTATTTGAAACTTTTCGTCATAAAAAAATTTCTAAAAGAATTTCTTGTTTCTGTTTTGCGACACCGACAACACTCATACGATTGCGTTACTATCTTTCTTTTCCGCTTTTCTTCTCTGTCGTCCATTTTAGCTTGCTATGAAATTCTTTCAATCCTCTTGAAATTTCTCAATGTCAGCTACTGGTTCTGAGGATGATGTTAGCGGTTTCAGTGTAAAAAGAGAAAGTAATTATAATAAAAATTCAAGTAACATGTTATGGAGGTATTTTAAGAAAAGTAAATCCCAGAGATGTAGTACTTGGTACTCGTACTCGTACTCGAGTACAACTCGAGCACCGTTTTCAAGTACTCGTACTCGTACTTGTACTCGGAACCTTGGTACTCGTACTCGTACTCGTACTCGTTATTCCACTCAGTACTCGTACTCGTACTCGTACTCGTTATTCCCCTAAGTACTCGTACTCGTACTCGCATATGCGACACCTTCTCTAAAAAAATTTGCTTGTTTACTAAACAGTTGTTTGGGATATTATTTTGTTTATACTTGCTGAACTCTAGTATACAGAGATGTAGTATTTGGTACTCGTACTCGTACCGTTCATCTGGGTCACCCCACCAGCCAAAAAGTCAAAGTTGTTTCACAAGTATTCATCGACGTTAGATGACACCTCCCTTAATGTCGATGCACAGTTGACCAGATATCTTGAGATGAGGATCACTGGTGATGTGGATGATGCACTAACGTTTTGGCAGAATCATTCCAGTGACCTTGACAAACTGTATCACCCAGCACTTCGTGCCTTAAGTATTCCAGCTTCAAGTTCACCAGTAGAACGTGTGTTCACTGTGTTCAGCCACGGCGGAATAATTTTAAGACCCCCTAGGGCTAAGATGTCGGACTCTAAACTGTCGTCGCTAATATTTCTGAATTGTAATAGCTTTTTGATGTAGAATAAACTATTATTTTGTTGACTTTAAAAAGTACTCGAAAAGTACTCGCTAAAAATTTCTTGTACTCGTACTCGTACTTGTACTCGAGACCTCAGTACTCGTACTCGTACTCGTACTCGATAACTTGATACCATGGTACTCGTACTCGTACTCGTACTCGATACCATAGTACTCGTACTCGTACTCGTACTCGGACCATAAGTACTCGCAACATCTCTGGTAAATCCAACGATGGTTACACGGCGAAATGCAATCTTTGTAATAAATGTTTCAAAATAGGCAAAAAGTTACAACTTCTGTGAAATATTATTTACAGTTTCAACATCCATTCAAATAAAATAACAGAATGATTTTTAAATAACAACATAAATGATCACTTTATGAAAAATTGAAATTATTTAGTAACTTTGAGATCAGAGGTTGAAAATATATAAACTGCTGGGCTTTGTTGCACCAAAATTAATATTTTTATATGCGCAATTATTCGGTTATTGTGCGCGATTTTTTAAAACACTATTTGTTTTTGTGCGCGCTTGCGAATGAGTGCGCATTAAATAAAATATTTTATTTGAACCTATTTGGATCGGATAAAACTGCGCACAATTGTGTGATTTTTGCATAATGCGCACAATCCCGCATCAAACGCAGGCCCTTAATTAATTGTCAAGGTAATACGCCATGTGTTCCGATACGCGGGATGACCCTAGAATTCCTATATCTTCTGAACCGCTCGTTCGATTTAAACGATTGGGCTATATTTTGAGCTTAAATTGGATGTTTTAATTTGAATGGAGCGTCCCCTAGCCTACGAAATGGCATTACGGCACTACTAAAATATAGAATATCGGGAATATCTTTTTGATTGTATGGGATACAACAAAATTTACAATGAAACACTAATAAGAAATTGGGGATAACCTTTCAGAATTTATAATTTGTTTTAATCACAGGCACCCCCTAGCAGGCGGCAAATTTGAAATATTAATAATTTTCATTTCAAAAAGAATGATTGTATTGAATATTGTATTTTTTTTTTTTATAATAGTTTATAGTCCTTTACACCAGGTGTTTTAAGACTGAAATGGCTGTATGTAGGAAGCACCTAAGTACTTCCTGTCGTGGATCATAATTTGTTCTTTTTAACTTTTCCCTCCTCCTTTCTCCAGGCTTGGGACTGGCTTGCAAATGCAAAGCGGAGTTGATTGTATTTTAGCCGAGCATATAATATTCATAAACTTGACATATGGTCAAGGTGTTTTCTTTCATCTCTGTGGCAACAAGTGTGAGTTACTGACATAACAATGATAAACATAATACACAACAGTGTCATTTAGAGTAACACAAATTCAGTTCTTGTAGAAGTTCAGTTATCCGAGCACTGCCCCTCACAAGCACACAGTGGTGTACATTCCAGTTTTGCTTTCTTGCACTTGCACTTTTTTATGCAACCTTTCTTGCATTTGCAGGAGACAAGCTCCTGGCATATTTTGGATGCTTCAGGGAGCGTTGTCCAGTGGGGCTCGTACATCTGGTCGCTGGTCTTGATCCACCCCCAGTCAGTTGGAGAGGGAAATTCTGGTAAAGGAACCACAGTCTGTCCCCAGACATGCCCGCCCTGACACACAGCTCGTCGGACGTGCTGCTCGAAGGCGGAACTTGTCGGTGGTATGAGCTGGACATTACTCTTCTTGGCAAACAGTTTGCAGCGTGCCTTGTCGACATCGGTTGAGGTGCTTGTCCTGTCGTAGAGCAGGATGACAAACCTCATCAACGTTCATTGGTGCAGTGGAGAGGTCAACGAGGGTCTGTGTGAGCGCAGGAAAAGTTGTCCACACTGCTCATGCCGTCCTCTTGTCATGTCCAGCAAAGAAAGAGACCGTGTCACACCCTGTCAAAGAATGAAACATTGGCAGGGCCTGTGGGTTCTCTGGGTCCAGAGCCCGCGCCATCTCATGTGCTGCCAAGAAACAAAAAGCCTTGCCCGTCCCAAAAGATACCCACACTTCATCGTTCTCTTTCAGGGTGCGTGCCAGAGAAATTGCGAGGACGACAACATCAGTGTCAACAGGGCGGATAGTGATCTTGTTGTGGCCAGCGTGAGCTGCGTGCAGCATCATGCGGGTGTCCGCTTCTTCGTGATTGCATGGGGCCAGACCTGTGGCGTGCTCATGACAGCATCCCCATCCGTAATGACCAGCTGTTTCTCTGTAAGCTGGAATGAGTCGTGGAGGGAACCGGACAGGAAACTGAACAGCTCCGTCTTATTGTCGTCGATTCTGAGAAAGCTAGCCCAGTTGCCGGGGATTGATGCACCGCCCACTATCCGTCTTCTGACCCCTTTCCCTTTCTTGGCTCTTACACTAGCTTTTAGAGAGTTTGCATTGTACCGGTCCCACGCCAGATCGAGTTGCGTGGCTTGCTGAACGTCGACAGTATGTAGGGCAAAAAGATCTGCTGCGTATACGCATTAAAATTTTTGACTAGTTGGCTTCAGAATCTGGACGATAACTGCTCCATCGAGTACAATGCAGCACGTGGGCGGAGCCTCAATCTTGTGCTGACTGAGCTCTTCAAGACAAGCAAGAAGATCACTCTTGACATCCAACCGGATACCAACGCCATCTGAGAGAACAAGAGGGCAGGCTTGGTTTTCGTGTTGGAAGAATTCCTCTAGATTCCCATCTCTGTTCTGGCATCCGATGTACAACCGAGAGAAAAGGCCGATAGTGTTCTTAAGAGAATTCAGATGATTTTTGCTCTCTCCCAAAGCTGTAGTGTCAGGCCTGACAAAGATTTTTATATTGTTTTTATGGATAGTATCTTGTAGAGGTTTTGTTCTCTCCACAAGCCGTTTTCGGACAAAGTTGTCAAACTGAAGCTGACATACTTTGTATACTCGGCGGAGAGCTGCAGGTGGCGCAATCTCCTTAGTGTCTAGCACAAGCAGATCTTGACTGTCATCTTCAAATGGATTTTTGAAGTCTTCCATTACATTGACCATTGATTGAACATCTTTGACGAATGCACTTTGCCACCATCCATCGTCGTAGCGCGCTTGGGTTTTCAGTGAGACCCACTGCACTTCCATTTTTTTATGACAGCATTGTTCTCCGTGGGCCTGATCGATAGGCATGGCAGAGAACTGCCTGCTAGTCTTTTGGATGATGAAATTGACGAAATTGTTGGCCTGAAAACCGAAATCCAGCACGCGTAGTTGGTGTGATCCATGGCATGGAACCACTTCGCCAGCTCTATCAGGGCATCCGTGTACTGTACACGGTGTACATTGGAAAGGATGCTTGGCGCAAGGACGTACGTATACCAGAACTGTCAACTCCAGTTGAAAGACAGTTGCCTAGTAGTCGAACTGGGGGCAGGTCTTCATTTGCTGCTGGCACCAGTCGTTCATTACAATCACATTACTTATTTCATTTTTATGCTCACTTTTTATCGGGTTTGTATATACTGAAAATGACATACTGTTCTATCTCGTGCCTTTTAAAAGTTATTACTAATTTGTTATAAACTGAAAAATGTCGTCTTGCCATTTTGTCCGCTATGAAAATGCGCCTGCATGTGATCAAATGAGCGCTTCAGAAGATATAGTGATTCGGAACACATGGCGTGGCGGCCATTTTGGAAAATGGCCTGCGGAAAATCTCTGTGGAAATTTTGGTGCTTTTATCAAAAAATGCACAATAGTTTAGCTTACCTGCCCCACTATATCCGGAATGATGCACAAAAAGACGAATATGTTTGGTGGAACAGTCACCGTTTCAACCTGGTTGTCAATGCTTTGTGCTCATTCTCACTGACTATTGCATTTGATGTGCTGGAGACAATATCTACTGGTGTTATCATCAATAAGATTACAATGAGTTCTGAACTTGAAAAAATAATGTTGATATATTCTGCTGGTTAAAATACTAAATTGTTCATTAAATTCTAGTCTATATAGTTACATCACGGCATTGCTATGTAAAATAGTTTTTTTTAAACTTACTTGGTTTTTTTATTAACATTAAAATTTTAATAAACAAATGTGAAAACGAAGTTATTAAGCTCATTACAACATATTTGGTTGTGTCCAATTTCACATGTACGAGTTATACTGAACATTTTTCAACACCGCCCAGCACTTAAGGGGGCTGGGGTCCTTGCGACAAATTACAAAATTATAAAGGATTTTTGAAAACGAAATTTTTACGGTTCACTTGTTTCCTTCCTAAAACCGACCTCGATGGATTTAAATAAAGGACAAACAAACTGTAATTTTTAAATGCAAAAAAGATTAATCTTTAATTGCTTGTAATATTAATTGACATAAAATACATGAATACATATAATACAGTTCTATATATATATATATATATATATATATATATATATATATATATATATATATATATATATATATATATATAGAACTGTATTATATATATAACTCAAATACCACTGACTGACTGACTGACTGACTGACTGACTGACTGACTGACTGACTGACTGACTGACTGACTGACTGACTGACTGACTGACTGACTGACTGACTGACTGACTGACTGACTGACTGACTGACTCATCACGAAATCGCAAAAACCACGGAACGGATTGTAATGAAATTTGGAACATATCTTTCTCTTGAGTTTTAGGTGCTCACTAAGCAAAGGTTTTAAAAATTCGGCCTGGATCGAGCGGGAACGAGAGAGCAAGCGTGAGCGGGAACGGGAAAAACGTCCGGGAATGGGAAAGCAACTGGGAACGGAAAAGCGACCGGGAACGGGAGACAAATGGAAACGGAAAAGCGACCGGGATCGGGAAAACGGCCGGGAACGGGAAAGCGGCCGGGAACGGGACAGCGGTCGGGGACGGAAAAGCAACCGGGAAAGCAAGCGGGAAAAGAAACCTGAGCGAGAGGAGAGACAAACATTAGAAAAACCTCGGGCAACGCCGGGCACCCCCGCTAGCATATACATATTAATTCAACGGTTGCATAAAGATGTGTCAGTGTTCCAGACCCAGTGAGTGAGTGAGGCTGGGACATTATATATAAGCAGATTTTTATTTATATAGATATTATAACAACGGTTGACTCTACAGTCTTTTCTGGGCGTGTACATCAAACACATACATTTATTGAACAAAAAAAAGTTTGTTCAAACTAAAATTAATTTTATTTTGAACATCTTTTTTGTAATTTACATAAAATTTAAATACTTGGTTAGTTAAGGCTGTTATTGAAAAAGCTGACAAACCTTTAGTTGGAGCTGCAGAAGTGGAACGAATATTGACGAAGTATTTTGTAATAATTATGAAAAATAGCAATTTGAGCAAGAGTCAACTATGTGAGCACATTCAAAACTCCGAAGATCACTTCAAATGTTTTGGGTTTAAAATATCAAAAAAGGCCAGTCTTCTGACAAGTGGTGGAACAGGGGTGTTTCTAGAAAAAGGAAAAGTTTGTCCGGGTTCAATTGTTGCTATATATCCAGGTGAGTTTACTCAAATAAAAGCATATATGCATGTTTTAACTTTAAGACGTTTAAAAAATGTAGGACTTGTTTACAAGCCTGGAGAGCCAATTTTTTTGCCTTCCTTAAGAAATCATTTTGTTTTCCGATGTAGTGACTCTGTTTTCATAGATGGTAAAGACAAAGGACTGTCAAGACTATTATACAAGTCTGAATTACTTTACAAGTATGCATAGCACTGAATGGCGTTCTCAACCATTTTTTTCATTGCTTGTCAGATCGTGTTCGAAGAGAGATGCTGCTATTCAATCCATTCCTAAGGACTTGTCATGGATGGACGAGCGTCAAATCAACCCTTTAGCTATCGGACAATATATAAACAATTCAACTTCAGGTTAAGCAAATAAACTATAATATTTCCAAAACGTGTTTTTGCAATTTTATAATTGCTCAAATTCAGTTTTATTCAATGTTTCCCTTTCAACAGAACAAAAACCAAACGTGGTCTACCAAGAGCATACATTTTCAGAAAGTTTCTCTAAAGAATTACTTCAATTTCTTCCAAACTGCAATTACTCATCGGACATCAACTTTTTCAGGTGTATAAATTTTGTATCAATCAATGATTCTCATCTGTTGATTAAATTAAAAAAAGTAATTATAAAAATAAATCATTATGTAATAATACTAATTTGCGTCCACGTCTAGAACACAAAAATCTATCTTCGTTCAAGTCTCTTTTTGTTCAACTTGCAGGACAGTTCTACTAATTTCAACAAGGCGCATCACTGCAGGGGAGGAATTACTTTCATCTTACCACACTCTGTTAATATAATCACGGAATTCTTTATTGGACTTACGTATCTAGAATTTCATGATACAGCCAACGCGTGAATAAGCAAGAGTTCAGAGCTCAATTTATTCTGGCCTAACTTTTTTTTAAAGTGTTTGTTTAATAGATTTATTAACCAGATGTGTCAAATGTAAAATTAACCCCAAACAACTGCAACGTAAACATTTTTTAAATACATTTTTCAACACAAAGTTGTATTACTAAAAAATATTATTCCGATTAAGTCCAGCTCACATAGCTAAAAAATCTATAGGCAATTTTGGTGTCAAATAAAGTTTTGATAAAACAGAAAAAAAATTTATTTGGAATGGAATTAGCAATAAAAATAAAAATTGCATAAAAAATTGAATTTAATGAGAGGTAGAAATTTTGTTTGATTTAAAATAGAATAAGAATGAAAATTCAGATTTCTTTATTTGAAATTAAAATATAGATGCAAGGATAACCGAGATGGTAGGAAAAATGGAAATTGAACTTAACACACTGAACTCGAACCCTACATTTTACCAAACCGAACCCGTTTTTTGGCTGTCGACAGGGCCGCCGATAGAAAACTTTGGCCTCGGAAGCGCTGGTGGCATAGCGGTAAAGCGTTCGCCTGTCGATCTTTAGGTGAGCTTTTTGAGCCTCGCAGGAGTCACGAGCGTAACTCCCTTAAGCAAGGAGTTTACTCGAATTGCTAAAGGGGTAGGTGCCTATAAATGGCTGCCTTTGCAAGGACCCTTTTTCGTCTTTGAGCAAGACTTGTCTTGATAAGGCATGTGCTAAATCTTAATCAAAAAAAGTAATTAACCCGGGTCCCATTCAAAAACTTCCCTTTTTGAAATTTTCAACTTCTTCTTAAAACGATAACCGCGACAGTGAGCTAAAAAAAAAAAAGACTCAACCCTCTTACGCGCAAATTTTAGTCCCACCAAAACCTGTGGACATCAAAATCATATATCTCAAAATAAATATTAAGAAACTTGAAAAGTCAAGATATTTGGAAATCAATAGCTTTTCTGAAACCTACTAACGTATTTTTTTCAAATTTTGCATACATGCTCAAAATAGAAGACAATGCAATATTCAATTATTAGTTTTACAATAAGTCAATTAATTTAGTTAATTTTAATTAATTTCGATATTTCGATATAATTAAGATATTTCGACTTTAATATAAAATAAAAGAGTAATATAAGAAAAAATTGATTGCAAAATTTGTGTTTTAATTACATATAAGAGCATTGGTTTTAAAAATTCGTTTTTAATTTACTTGTTTTGTATTGTATTTGTATGGAGATTGAATAGGAACATGCACATTTCTTATGTTCAAAAATGCAATTTTTTTACAACACACTCATTACTTGATAACTTTAAAATATATAAAAAAAATATATATTATATAAGACTCCCAATCAACAATAAATTTTCACCCCCCCCCCCCCCGCCCAGAAACTTCTGGGACCGCGCCTGCATGAAGCAGCTTAGATTTAACAACTCTCCAAAATTATTTTCATGATGAAAGATAAGTATTAGTTAGTAACTCACTGAAAGAAAGAATTTGAATTTGCAATAAATGGGACATTGAATTTAAAAGACGTCAAAGAAGAAAGAAAAGAATGGATGGCGAAACATCGAGAGATGCTGGTTTATCAGCTAAAGAAGAAATGGAAAGAGTTATGAAAGGGACTATCGAACGTCTATTCAATGAGTAGAAGAGTTCGTTTATAAGAAATTGATGACAAATTTGGAAATTGACTTTGATAATATAATTAAACAATTTGCGTCAGCTAAAGCAAGAAAGATAAATTTGTAATAAAGTGTTAATAGATTTAACTTGTGTGATTTTTTTACCCAATTCTAAAGTTGTTTTTCAGAAAACAAAACGTAAGTAACCTATCGTCGGAGAGGGGCGCAAAATTGGTGTTTGCCATAGACGCCATTTACCCTAGGTACGCCACTGTTGTTACCCAAGGGATTTTTTATTAATTTTTTATTTAAGACAAATTGAAGGATCATTTCGTGACCACTTACACAATTTTGTGCAATTATTGCAGTCAGAAAAATAGAATGTTGGTAAAACAAAACAAAATAACGCAATCATTTAATTTAAATATGGTTCTTGAGGTTCATTTGTGCAACACGGGATTTGAAACTAAATAAAATGGTTGAGTTGATGGTATCGAGGATTAGAGATTTCCATGGTTTGATGACTTGGTTTATGAAGAACTGTTGTAGCTGGCGAAACATTTTACTAGGTTCAGGCGAAGGGATGGCCGATGGTTCTAAATGTCAAAAAAGTAGGCCACCCTGAGATATTACATTGAATAAGGCCGTGGATTTGTTTATAGGAGAGACATAAGTCGCCTTTAAGACGACGATGCTCAAGATTGTGCAGCCCCAGTCGTTGAAGTCTGGTGGGATAAGTCAGCACCCTGAAACCGGGAATGACTTCAGTGAAATATTTTTAGACTCTCTTTATTTTCATTGTGAGCTCCAGATTGAAAAACAGTACTCGAAGATCGGTCGGACATAGGTTCAATGCGTTCTGCTTAGTAGGTTTTTGTCTCTTGAGTGAAATCATATAAGGAAAAGTCTCAGCCGAAAAAATGCTTAATGAACGATGGTATTGATGTGAGCTTTGTAGGTAAGTCAATGAACCTCCAAGATCGTGGGTGTTATCTGTTGCAGATAGGGTTGGAGGGCAATTAATGCTGCTTAATGGAGCTATTTTTATTTTCCATTTGTTGCCCCGTTGTACCAGCATATCAATAGCATTTTGCAAAGAGTAGTTTTGGGGTGGTGACTACTAAGAGTAAAGTTTGATTTCATCTGAGTGAGTCAGTAAAATCCTTTATATAAATAAGAATAAAGTAATAGAAAAAATGTCTAGAAAAAAAAGCAACTTCTTGAAAGAGGTTTTGTATTGTCAAAAACCTGCCAAAAAGTAAAAAATAACTTCTGATCACACCCTTTATATTGACAGGAAAGTTGCTTCAGGATTGTTTTGTGTGGTACATGTACATGTGTGATATATGATGGAGGAAATGTATTCTTTCCCTCATAATTGGTCATTTTTAAAAACAATCCTGAAGCAACTTTCCTGTCAATAAAAAGGGTGTGTTAGCAACAAACGCTTTTGGCATCTACCACACTCGCTGTCTGTGATCATTAGTGCTGTAATGTTTTTCATTTGCACATTGCGAATAACAATAGACATTTCCTCAATATTGCAATGATCTCGAGTTTCATGGCATTTGATCGAATATAAGTTAATGTCAGAACCTTGCATTAGCTTATATGTGATATGAATTTTATTAAAATTGACGGAGTTTTTGTGAGTCGTTAAAAATTGTACTAATGGAACTATAGCCATCCAAAAAACTGGAGCATGACCGAAACTGGCGGGAGGCTTGATCCAAAACTGAGGAACCCGGCCCCATAACTGGTTACGACTTGGTCGAAACTATTTTTAATGGAAGGTATATATATCTTTCGGGGAACGGACATTCTCCCCCTCCCCCGGACATTCCCCCGAACGTTCCCCCCCGGGGTATGGCATTCCTACCCCGGAGTAGAATTTGAGTTTAGGTTTTTTTAACAAGCAAAAACATGTTTTTAAAAGATTTAACATTTATTTTTTATATTTAATTGAATATTATTAATTGAATAGAGTGTTTGGCGTGCAGCCGTAAGAGAAAAAAGGGTTAGCATCTCACTAGTTACTTCGTTAGGGTTATGGCTAGGGTTAGGGTTAGCATCCCACTAGTTACTTTGTTAGGGGTAGGAGTAGGGTTAGGCCGGGTTAGGGCTAGCATCCCACTAGTTACTTCGTTAGGGTTAGGGTTAGGATTAGGATTATCATCCCACTGGTTACTTTGTTAGGGTTAGGGCTAGTAGGATCAGGGTTTGGATTTGCATTGCGCTAGTTACGTCGTTAGGGTTAGGGTTAGCATCCCACTAGCTACATTGTTCACCGGCAGTTAAGCAAGCCCATCCAACGTTCGGGAAAAATGCTTAACGCGATTTTTCTTTTTATAAGCGTTTGACAGCCTCAGCTCCGGCACCTTAATTCATATAGTATTGCTGAATGTTTAAATTGTCATAAATGTGTTAAGGTTCATTATTTATCAAAGTTTTAATGTTATAGAATGTAATTGTTTAATATATTCAAGACATATACATATTAATCATTACTTAATAATGTTTTATGGTTATGTTTCGGAATGGGAGACCAAGTATCTACAGCTTTGAAGGGGGGGTGGTTTCAAAAAAACATGGAAAGAGCAGTAGAAGATGTTTTGAAAGCTTGCTTGCCAGTTAAATCTGCAGCTGAGAAACAAAAAAGATTTGAAGAGATCCAAATTAAAAACATCAAAACTTGCAGCAAGAAGAGATATTTCGAAAAGCTTCCCAGACATGAGCCTGACGGGGAATCAACATCTACATATATGGCCACCAGTAAAAATGCTCATTTTGTCCTTGACAACACTAAGATAAAAATGGGGGATTGGTGTATTTTGGAATATGTTTTTGACTCGAAAACCTATTATGTAGGCAAAATCATGGAAGTCAAAGGCGATAAAGTTTTGCTGATTTTTTGAAATTTTTGTACAAAGATAAAGACACCAAAGAGGCCAAATTTTGTCTAAAGATAAAGGTATTTGTGAGGCAGATTTAGATCAAATTTTTTTGAAACTAGGAGATCCAATCTTTCACAAATCCAAGAGAAGAAATGGGCATATCAAATTTTTTTGACTTTTCATTATATAGTCTTAGATTGCAGACTAGAATTTTATAATAAAATGACAAAATGCTTTTATGATTTTTTTTAATTAGCATTAATAAAGACTTGTTTGTAAAATAAAAGATTTTGGCTTACCATTTGGTGAGAATTGTGTCTTCTATAATAAAAATTGCATGAGTGGCCATTCAGTAATAGGGGGTGGCCATTCAGTATACTACCAGGTTGTACTGAATGGCCACCCAAAAATTTTAGGAGAGGTTGCGTTATTTATCGTTTTTTATAAAATTGTTATAATTTGAAAAGTTTTAATGAGCGGTTTTTAGTAGTGGAATATTTTTGCTTTCATTATGTGAAAAAATTTAATTCTATCACTTATAGTTTTTTTGTATGATTGATTTGAATAAAAGTGTAAAATTGTGTGGCCATTGAGTACTACTCTCTCCTACTGCATTATTTTATTTATTTTCATCTGTCAGAGAAAACGTCATATCATGGACAAAATCTTACAACAGGGGGATGTCCTAGGGTCTGTCGGAGGGGTGGAATGTCCGGGAGAAAACGTCCGGGGGGAAATGTCCTACATTCATATCTTTCTGGGTCAATCCGAGTGATAATTTTTGTGCCCTTAAAAAGTTTCTGTTGCCGTCAATTGTCCTATGAGTGTTCTGATTAATTACTCCAAAAGCATTTTTAACATTTATATGTTTAAGCTTATAATAGTCTAAATTAAAAAAAATAATATATATTGCACCGACGTGTTCGTAACATCAAATCTAATGTGAATACGACAACATCCGCCAAAATACCGGCGCTCCGTTGGTGTCTTGCTTTAGAATTTAGATTTTAGCCTGCTTAAAAAGGTCATAATGAACACATTCCTGTCCAGAGCTAATGCTATTTTTGCTTTCACGTTATCTGCTTTGGCAGTCCTAACATTTGGATGTTTCTTGTCAACCGCATTCAACGAAAGTACAACAGATGTTATAATTTCATCGACAAAAGCTCTAGTGTTAGTTATGACTCTTATACTATAATTACTATATGTTTATATTTTATATATATTATATATCTGCTCTTTGCTTTGTGCATAGTATAAATTTATTACTTAAGATATATTGAGTAAGCAGTCGCACAAAAGTTTCTAATCCTTTTTTTTTTATAAAATATAAAAGCTAATAAGAAAGTAAATTAAAATGTTCAAAAATTAGTAATCATTTACTTAGACGGGCTGAGGTGGTTAGCAGCAACGGATCTAGGATTTTCTGGGGGGGGATGATCTAACCAAAACTTGACAAAGAAATTTACGAAACAAACAGTATGCACAAAGACAACATTCAAAGCAGAAGTCAAATTTCTAGAATACAAAATCTACAGTGCAAAATCAAGATGCCTATTCTTGCTGGCTGCAAATCTATCAATAACATATTCTGTTTCCAGGTTATGGATATATAATAATGTTAGGCCAGTTAAACGCTCATCTGTGGTTCTGTTCAGGGGCGCAACCAGAAAAAAATGCTGGGGGTGGTGAAGTTCGGAAAAGAAAGAAAGCCCGACGCAGGCGAAATTTGTTTTTTGACTATCTTCAGTCTGCAGTCTTTATTTGGTATCTTTAATAATTTATTAATGATAGAAAAAGGAACAAAAGCCCGCCTAATTGCGCCCCTGGTTCTGTTGCGCAATGAGCTTTTCAATATCTTCATGGCACTGAAGCTCCGTTCAGCTGTATATGTAATAATGGGATTCCCATGCCGGTGTGCACTCTCGTTTCACAGTAATCTAGCGAGGGGTTCATACCCGCATTCCTACTGGATTCATCTATGAATCTGGTGGGGCTTAAAAAGAACATGTTTTAGCATATACAATTTTTTTTAGTAATCTAGTAGTGAGTGTGTGACCAAGTTCTGTTACCTAGGTGACACATTAGGTGCAGGAGGAGGTGTAGAAGAGGCAGTGAGAGCTAGAGTGCATTCTGCCTGGGCTAAATTCAAAGAGTTATCTCCTATCTTGACCACCCATGGTACATCCTTTCATGTGAAAGGAAAGGTGTATAGGGCATGTGTTCAAAGTGTCCTTGTTTATGGCACTGAAACATGGTCTATGAAGGTGGAGATTCTAAGAAGTTTAGAAAGGGCAGAGCGTATGATGGTTAGATGGATGTGTGGTGTTTCGTTGAATGATCGTGCACGTAGTGTGGATTTGTATAGCCTTCTGAATGTTCCTTGTGTGGCTGATGTGGTGAGGCGTGGAAGACTAAGGTGGTTTGGACATTTGGAGCGTAAAAGTGCAGATGATTGGGTTTCGGCAATTGAGATGTTGTAGGAGTGAAAAGTAAAGGTAGAAGTCGGAAGACTTGGTGGGAATGTGTGAAGAAAGACATGGATGAGCTCGGCCTGAAGCGGCAGCCTGCCCTGGATCGTGACTTGTGGAGGGGCCTGATATGGAAAAACGTCCAACCCTAGCATAGCGTGGAATAGGGACGTTTCAAAAATAAATGATGATGATGATGGGGGGGATGCATTCCCCCTGGATCCGTCGCTGATGGTTAAGGAAAGGTTCGCAATGGGAACACTGTAGGTTCGTAACGTGGCTAAAACCGTTAAAGTAAATTATTACCCAAAAATTTTGGTTGTATGTTAATATATGCAGAGATATATCGATGTAAAGAAAGGAATTAAGCGAGCAAAAACTGTGACCAAACACAAACAGGTGGCTTAGATAGTGCATTCAGGTTACTATTGAAAATCAATGAAATCCGTTATAAAGACTGGTATAAATTGTCAATTAAGTTCTTATTAGCCAAAACACTTGCTAGAATGAAAAATTATGGAAAAATTTATTGTTTTATAAAATGAAATGTATTTGACGAATAAGGACGACGATAAGTTTCATATAATGCAATAATATATCATTTAAATAAAACTATTAAGCATAAAAATGTGAAATAATTTAACATAGGTTAAATCTCAAAAGTCAGATTCCATATCATTTCAGTGATTATGATTTCGGCTGAGATCATAATTCTCAGCGTCTTCCTCTGCAACGATCCAGTAGCTATAACAAAAGCTAGAGCTGATATATGAAATAATTAATTAAACGACAAGTTATCTGTAAGATTATATTACTTTATAGCAAAATAGTAAATATATACAATCCGACTTACCTCAGCAAAGTCGCGCACGATGCCTTAATGTCATTTTTCAACCCTTGCAAGAAATGGAATATTATTGTAATTTGGATATGTTTTGGTTAATTAGTTTAAAAGAATATTTGCAATCTAACTCTGAAAACTTCCATAGTTATAAGAGAATTCATATAAAGTTACTTATATGTAACTTTGTATGATGTCTTATATAGCTAAAATGATACTCGATCGCACAACTTCAACATTAAATTTCAATCCTTGAGAGAAATGGTATCTTATTGAAATTTAGATACATTATAGATAAATAGTTCAGTTTTTATTAAAAAAAAATTAATGTGGTAAAATACAAACCATGTTTGCCAAAAATTGAGCTGTGCAGCACAATAGAAAAAATTATGCCAAGTTGCTATTTGAAAAAGAGATTGAGAAACAAGAGCACGTTTCAAACAGAGGACAATATTTTAGACTAGAGGGATGAACATAGTTTGATGAGTGATTCAATTTCATTGAACCTGTAGTATCAACTTGTAAATCTGTGAATTCAGAATTCACCAGTTTTTTGAATGATAATAAATAGCATAACCCTAGGATGTTTCCACACATGACATAAATTTAAAAAAATATAAATAATTCTGTGAGTTGATTAAAAGACTTCAGCATGGTTGGTCAGATCTTCACTTCAAAACGATATTGCTTTGGTGATGTTTCATTTAGAACCATCTAGTAAAAGTTTTTTGTGCAAAGATGCAGATTAACCACTGATAAACAACCTATTTGTAAATTATAGCAAGAATATTCCAGACTTCACAGCCTCACGCGAGAAAAATGATCTCGGATTCATAAACTTTGATTTAAATGCCGGTGAATTTAATTTTGTTTTTGTGATCCTTACATTTGGAAGAATGTTTTTATTTAATTAAGTACACTAACTAGCTTAGTTTATGTTATAATGTTTTCTTTTGTTATATGCTTATCCTTCACACTGCAGAGTTGAATGGAATCTTCAATTGGAATGTCAAACAGCTCTTTATTTTCTTGACTGCTGAGTACATGACTGAAAACAATGTAAGTTTTATTATAAAAATAGTTGTGGTAGTACTCGTAAAAAAGTAAAATGACGTTGTGACAAATTCAGAAAATTAACCAAGTCATCATATGGGACAAGATCATCAGGAGAGGGGAAAGTGCCACATTTGACTACAAGGACATCAAGGCCAAATATTATTTCTTTGATGATGGTCATGGATTGAGGTATACTTCACTTTTGATTATTTTTATATGTTAAATCGTTGACTTTAATCGTTTACAAAATTAAAGTTTTCAATATGATCTCCATGGGCTGATTTGGAATCCAATTTTGCTTCAAAATACTACGCAATGAAGCATTTTTAGAGTAATTAATATCCAAAATATTTTTTCATTTTTAGAGGAAACAAGAATGTTACATTGACTCTCTCGTGGAACATAATCCCAAATGCCGGTACACTTCCATTTGTCAAAAATCAGGGAAGTCACCGTGTAGAGTTTCCCGAAGAATATTTCACATCCAAGATTATGTGAATAGGTCTCAGAGACTGAGTACAAGAAATGTATAAAAATTTATGTTTACATTCTCCAGTCGCGATCGTTTATGTGTGTAACAGGTTTTTTTTTAATATTCGAGTGCCTAGCTAGCCTGTAGAATCTTTTACTAGCTTGGAATAAAAGTTATGATAAAGGGTATTTATTGTATTTTCAGCTGTTTGGATCAGAGTTGTCCACGGGTGAGGTCCGAAATTTTGAAATCCATGGTGGCTTAGGTCAAGCTAACATTGCAGCTATTCTTAAGAAATCCTAACTTTATTTTCCACCCCACATTTGAGGTCCCAGAAACCAGTAGCAGATCTATGAAGGGAAGCAGAACTCAACTTTTTTCCATAATGTCCCCCCCCTTAATCTAATTGAATCCAGTACAGGTTAGGCTCAAAATAGCTCATTAAATCTTGTTTTTCAAGTATTTTCAGTTAGTTCAAATACAAGAAAAACATGAACAAATATAAACACAACAATTGCAAATAGCAGAACGGAATCTTTATAATATTTCATTGTAATCTACTGTGGATAGATATGTACAGAGGTACACCCTTGCATAAAAGTAGGCAGTCCCACGGCCATTACGCGCAGATGAAACTCGCCTGTCTATCTCTAGCCAATAACTCAGCTCGCCTAATTGAATTCTGGCCAAATAATGGTTTACAAGAAAATGAATAACTCAGAGTTTACTTGGTTGATATAACAAATGGTTATATCATTTTATTGGTAATAAAACATCTCTTTGATGAACTCTATATAAGCATAAATATTTTTGACATTTTTCTTGAACTTTCATTCTAAGTAAGTTGTGTCTTTGATGGGCTACATATCGCTAATTAGGACTTAGACAAATTTAATTTTTTATAATGATTTAAAGTACTTTATAACAGAAGTCGGCAAATTTTGGCTCCGGAACCAAATTTGAATTCTGGCCAACAAATCCGACCCGCCATGCAAAAACCGTGAAACACCTTGTCCAGATCGCATCACAGGCGTATTCACCACACATCAAGCCACGGAACTGTTGAAAACCTTTTCCGCAACAGGAACATCTCTGGCAACCTCGATCAAGCAATCCTCCAAAACCTCTCCGACGATCTCCGCAAAGTCCACCCACACTCAGCTACAGGGCCCACCTCGGGGTCGTCCCACCACAAAATTGGAACAATTCTCTTTTCATTGTTTTCCTTATGCCCCTCCTGATCTGTGCAGTCTGTACCGCCCGTCATCTGTCAAATGTTCTGAAACAGCTGGATTCCAGTTAAAACTGGATTTCGCTGCAACAACTCACATCATTTTCTTCACCAGTAATGCGCTGGTCCAGAACCTTGTCCACCACTGTCTCTGCGACCAAACTCTCAACCATTCAGAACACACTCAGGCAAACCACTGCCAGAAACATTTCCATCCTCTGTGTTGGTGTTTTCTGACAGCAAAGCTGCACCGGCCGCTGCTACTTTATTTTTAGAACCGACCTGACTGCCAAAAAAACAATTCTCCTCCTGTCCTCCCCTGTGCTGCCTTGTTTTCTCTCGCTTGTTGTCTTTCTTCCTCTAACAATTTCTTTTTCAGCTTTCTCCGGTTTTCCAGAGCTTTTTTGTCAATATCAACCTCATATTCATCATTTTCATGAATAGCCTTCATTCACTAACGCTGCTAGGAGGCGTTACCTAAGTTTGTCCTTTTTACCCTTATCAATTAGGTTTCGTTTTTCCAGTTCATCTCTCAACTCACACATCAAGAGCCCATCCAATACTTTCAAAACCATTCTTTTAATCTACTTCTGACATCAATTGTTATAATATCGCTAAATCATATACGGGGTTATTGGGAATGGTTTTGTAGTTTATTGAAAGATAATAAAATGAAGCCTTGATTTGTGTCTTTTTCTGTCATATAAAAAACATGTCCCGACTGATAATCAACGCCATGCTAAAAACGCCTCATCCTAGGAACGTGAAGTTTGGAACTTATATTATACTTCTATAGCATAACAAATGAGCTCATTAACTAAAATAAATTGTTTTATTCACCTGCTTTTTTGTTTTAACTAGTTAAAAAAACTCATATCCCTATATTAGGACCAAAACTAAAAGACAACTTATTGTTTCAAACTCTCTTGTGATAGAGATAGGTTATTTAGCATGATCACATTCATTGCTTTTCGGCTTCATTTTCTTTACTTCTGATATTTCTAAATTTTTCCAAGTCCTCATCAAAAGAAAAATCTGAAAATGCAAGATTTGAAGCCTTCTCCTTCTCTGCTTTTATACAGTGCTCATCAAACTCAGGTCCCAGTAACCAGAGTTCTTCCAAGTTGTACTTCAGTCTTTGCTTTTCCAGAAACAAGTGAAGTACTATATTACCTAAAAAAAATATAAATAGACCCATAATTAACATTTAGAAGTGAACCAGTGTTGCAATAAAAAAAAAACATACAAACCAATATCCATTGCCAACCAATTTCCCGATGCCAATCCTTCGATCATAACGCTTTCCGGGTCATTTGGATTTCTTTTTATTTTGAACTGTATAGTTGTAATAAAAATTACCAACTTGTAATTATGATAAAAAAAATTTCTTTATCAGTTTCAATTTAGGACAAAAAGATGCTATGGCATTTAAAGTTAACTTTTATAAATGGGTTAAAATCGGAGCTGAAGATTTCCAGAGAACTCAATCTTGAAAAGAACAGACCACAAAATGAAAGCAGGAAATTGATATAAATAATAAGCTTCTGCGTCCCGTTATTTTTTTGGAACAATACGATACGATACGATTTCTGAAATTTGCCCCGAATTAAACGATACGATACGAGACGCTTCGACCAATAACGATACGATATCGATACGATACGATACGATTTCGGGATCTCGACTGAAGCGGAAATTTTGCCTAGAGATAACATAGAATGATGAACTATACGCGACAGACAATATTAATAACTACATTAAAGAAATTCATTGAAAAAAAATATATAAATATTAAAAAATTTCAAAATTTATAAAAATTTACCAAATTTAATTTTTTTTTACAACTTGAAATAAGTTTCATTTGTTTAGTTTCGGTACATCTATTTGTCTAAATTTAGACTCTAAATAAAATGCTACCGCCGATAGAAAGTATTTATTTACTTTATTTAGTGACGCGGCATGATAATGATGACAAACACGAGAAAGTGCCTCTATGCAAGAATTAAAAGAGTGAAAAAACCCAGCGTGTTTATTTATAGGCGATGGCGAATGCGGTTAGCAATAGCAAGAAAGAAGCTGAGAAAGTTTCGAATTCCAGCTGCAGACGATACGGGCTACGGCACTGTCGTGCACACTACAGGTGGCACACACATACTCACACACAACCAAGAATATCATCGAGATTATAAAGATATATCTTAGATGAGCTACTATTACGGTCAATTACGGATATCGAAACACTAAAATAATCATTCCAATTCTATGTAACAAATTTGAAAAAATAAGTTTATCAAACAGACTAAACCAAAACATAAACATAGAATGATCATTACTATTACATTACTCATTATTCTCATTAATAATAATAGTCATCGATGTCAGCGAGTACGATTGCCTTGTAGGGCTTGTAATATCAGTAGTATGCAGAGCTCGACTAGCAGCCTAAGAGGAGCGTGGCTTTTTTGCTGCCGGTTCCCAGACTAAAAATAGTAAATAATGGGGTGTCTGGAAAACCGAATTTAAAGTGGGGATGATAATAGTTGTTGAATCAATTGCAAATATTCACAGTTGTGACAATCGTTAATTAAATATGTATGACTTTCGTTATTTATTGGAAAATATTTGTTAAAAATCTCGATATTTTCGAGATTTTAATCGAGAATGAAATTTTAAGTATCGCTAATTATATAGATACGGGATTTCTTCCGCAGGCTGTATCGGTTCAATGGCGATACGGGATCTCCCGTATCGTTTTGAAATCTCGATTGAATTCGAGATAACGATATCGGGACGCAGATGCTTAATAAATAAACATCTAATCAATAAGCAGAAAAGCTGAAAAACTAATTGGTGGGCATTGCAACAGATACACAGGCACGAAAGTCAAGAGCTAGTGATATTTTGTGTTGTTGATTGTTGATAACAAAATATAAAAAAACTAAGTAAACCACTGCAGTTAAATTGACCATAGAAAAATGTCCCTAAGTTAGTCATACCCATGAAAGTTTGCTCTTGCCGAAGCAACAAGAAGGTATGAAGGAGGAAATTCCTCAAACAAAATTTCAGAATATAATTTTATAGGATCAAATAAATAGGAGTTGGATGTGTTATAGTAATTCAACTCTAGCTAGTTTATTCATGTCCGACCATTACCTCTGCTATATCGTTGTTTTTATATACTTTTATTCAATTTCCAATCTATGTATGCAAATCTAGAAAGTAAAATTTAACCAGCTTTTTGACTAGCTAGGAAACTGAAACTTACAGCATAGCTTTATATTGGAAAACATTACATTATTCAACTGATTTCGACATATTTTAATAAATTAATAATAAATCTGAAGATCGCATAACATTCATGACATCACGATTTACCGTATTTTAGCGCATATAACGTGCACCACCGTATACCGCGCATAGGGCGTCTGCCGTGTGTAAAATCTCATATAACGCGCTCGTTATATATGCGCTAAAATACGGTATTTATTTATGTTTCTTTATCAATTTATTTATATTAGGATCGCTATTTTGAATATTTGTTTAAAATAATGTCATCTGGTTTCAAATCATTGTAAATTCAAAAAAATTTATAATAAATTGAGTGGTATTTACTCAAAAGCGAAAAACTTATTTTGAATATCTTTCGTATTTCTAAATCGAGTGTATTTGAAATAAAAGTATGTGTTGAAAAACTCGTTTTTTCCTTTACTTGTTTCATAGTTCACTGATACTAATTCAAGAAAAAAAATTTAAGACATTGCTGATAGTCTACAAATTTCAACGATATTGCTAATTACTTTCGACTGAATGTAAAACATGTTTTATAAGTCCTTTTACTAACAAATGCCTAACTAAAAACTTAAAATAAAAATAAGCCCTGACGACTCAAAATTTTCATGTTTCAACGATATTGCTAATGACTTTTGACTTAACGTAAAATATGTTTTATAAGTCCTTTTACTAATAAATGCCTAACTAAAAACTTACATATTTCTTAACTTTTTCAGCCATAGCTACAAGATGTCGAGTAGAATTTCCAGTGACTATAACCATTTGATCGCAATATTTATATTCTGGGGGAATACTGATTGCACACAAGTCTTTTGCTTTTTCATCCTTGAGTAACTTGACCAGCTGCTCAATATCAAATACTCCATTTTTGCCCCCTGTAATATTTAAAAACATTAAAATATCTTTAAAAAGTCACAGCTCAAAATAGAATTTTTGGCTGCAAGAACATGTTTAATGCTTGCTTTGGCAATACTTATCTTACCACTTACTTATGTCCAGTCAATTAGATATTTTGAGCAACAAAGGGAAAGGTTAGAAAAAGGGTCAAGTTGATAGTTAAAGTTGGTCAGTTGAGGCATTATTTCTACAAGAGTCACTGTTACTCTAGTGAAAAAAAATAAAATTAAATTGTTAGTTCATGATTTATATCGAGACACCACCAAGGGAATATCCAACTTTGTTTAACTAGACCATAGAGTTGCCTATGGTCGTTTACGTTAATATGCATTTATCGATATGCGGCTCGTTGGTATGCATATCGGATCGTTCGCAGGTTAATCGGCTCTTTTTCAAAAAGCTTTTGATTCCTTCTCCCATACCAGGCACACTCTAAAACATAGGAGTAATTGTTGATGGTAACCTTACCTTTAAGAACCATGTCACAACATCATACATTCTGCTTCTATTCGCTCTTGTTTTATCCTCAAATCTTTTGCTTCGAAAGACAGATTTGTACGGATTAAATATACATATTATAATCACTACTTGTTATGTTATATTGTTATGTTTCAGAATAAAAAACCAAGTATCTACAGCTTTGAAGGGTGGATGGTCTCAAAATAACATGGAAAGAGCAGTAGATGTTTTGAAAGCTAGCTTGCCAGCTAAATCTGCAGCTGAGAAGCACCACGTGAGTAGAACATCAATGAGGCGTAGACTGAAAGTAAAGCAGTATACTCAAGCATCAATGAGAGTTTTCAGTTCTGGAGGAGCTTCAATTAAAAGAGTATCTAATATGTGCTTCAAAATGGGTTATGGCTTGAGTACTCTTAAGCTCTATTCATTAGCATATGAATTTGATATAAAACAAGAGAAAAGGCTACCACATTCTCGAAAAAGCGGAGAAAACCCTTGTGTGTTGAATTAGCAAGCTAAAAAAGACTGGTTGCAAGCCTTTCTGATACGTCATCCGGATCTCTCTATTAGGAAACCCAAATCAACTTTGCTTGGCAGAATGTCTGCATTCAATAGGCACAATGTCAATATGTTCTATACTAATTTGCACACTATTTTTATGAGAGACAAATTTAAGCCTCATAAAATATGGAATGTTGATGAGACAGGCATTATAAGAGTTCATATCCCTGAAAATGTAATTGTAATGAGGGGTGGACGGCAAGTCTCATCAGTGACTAGTGCTGAGCATGGAAATAGGATTCTGCGTCCCGTTATTTTTTTTAAACGATAGAATATGATACGACTTCTGAAATTTGTCTCGAATAAAACGATAGGATCCGAGACGCCTCGACCAATAATGAGACAAATCTGATACGATACAATATCGGGATCTCGACTGAAATGTCAACTGTGGAAATTTTGTATAGAATAAAACGAGATAACGAGACATTAGGAGATAAATCCAGTCATTTTTTATGTCACAAAAATTTTAACTATTTGACAATATTATTATCATATAAAAATAAAATCACTGTCCACTGATGGTCAATATTAACTGTCAAAATTTTTAGTTTTTAATTTGGCTGGGACATTGATGTTTGCTAGTCGACTGTGATGGTCCTGGCAGACTGTCCTGACTCCCGACACTACTGGGAGTGTCCAAAATAATCACATCTCTTCCTTCATCTTCAGCCTCGTCATCACCAACACCAATATCTTTGTTGGCAAGGATCCAATTCTTGATGGTGACCTGATCGTGATTCTGCTGAACAAACAGCAGCTTATAAACAAAGTCTGGCTGCAGCCTTGTCCTTTTACAGTTGACGATTTGTCCTCTGGCCGAGAAAACCCGCTCGGATGTAGCTGAACTTGCCGGGTATAGTTATAATAACATGAATATGAAATCAAGACCTTTTACGAATTATAAATAAGTTTTATTCCAATTCACTCAAACTAACTAAATCAACAATTCATATTATTTGCGACACTTATATTAATATATTTATTAATATTAACAACGTAACATTGAAAATGTGAAATTAGAGTGTGATTTACCTCTAGCCTTAAGCCACGCCCCTCTTAGGCTGCTAGTCGACCTCTGAATTACTGCATACTACTACCATTTAGAAATATGCTGCCGGTTCTTAGACTAAGAATAGTAAATATCCAGGGGCTATAGGCTGTTAGGAAAACCTAATTTAAAGTGGGGATAATAATAGTTAAATAGTTATAAAATTCTGTCAATAGGTAGATTAATTAACCTATGTTGATGAATCAATTGCAAATATTCGCAGTTGTGACAATTGTTAATTAAATAAGTATGACTTTTGTTAATTATTGAAAAAAAAATTTTTTTTAATCTCAGAATTTTTTCGAGACTTTTATACGAAAACAAAATTTAGGTCTCGCTATTTTATTTCGATGCGAGACTTCCCCACAGGCTGTATCGTTTTAATAACGATACGGGTTCTCTTGTGTTAATTTTAAAGATTAAAAGTTGAAAAATGGAACTCCTGGCTGTCCAGGAACTGCACAGCCAACTAGTTGGATGACTGAAGCAATGTTACTGAAGTGGTTCTATCATTTCCTCAGCCATCATTGATAAATCCAACTGTACTTGTCTTGGACAACCATGAATCCCATTTATCAATAGATTTTATGGATCATGTTCATTAAAATTTTTCAAAGTATAGTAGTGAAACGTTTTTCCTTTCAATATGTGAAAAATTTTAATTCTATCACTTTTAGTTTTTTTGTATGATTGATTTGAATAAATTGTGTGGCCATTCAGTACTACTCTCCCCTACTTTATCAAAATTTATATGTTTTGTTTGAAATCAGAGTTTTTCTTCTCTTAGACAGATCAACCTGAAGAGATTAAGCAGGCTCTGCCTACCTCAGCTCGAAATCAGAGGTAGCCATTCTCTTACATACAGTTGGTCTGCAGTGCCTTATTCTGTGCAACCCCCTAGAAGAGCTTCCCCCATCCACCACCCGGAAGACACGCCCTAGTGCCAAAGTATCCCAGCCCAGGGTTAAGAGTATATAAGTTAAGTTAATTTTATTAAAATATTAGCCAAGTTTATGACGTTATGCAAACCACTCTACACTTTTTTCTGAGCAGTGAATGTCAACTGTTCCAGACGTTAAAATTAATATTTTTATATTGTGAAAATTTTATTAAAATGAACTTATAATAAAAATTATTTTTTTATTTTTTTTTTTTATTTCAAATCTTTTGTATTCCAGCATACCTTGTCACTCACAACTGCAAAGTAAATAGTTCCTTGAAGGGTACTATTTATCGTTTTTAAAGGTTTCTAAATTAATGATGAATGTTGTTTTTTTTATTAGTTGTGGTCTATCTTTTTTTGTTGTGTAAGTCTTGCCTCATTTTCTGCTTCCTCATTTTCTGCTTTCTTAAGCAGAAAACAGTAGGTGCTGCTTGTGTGAATGTTTACCCAATGAATATACTGTATTAAGAGAACTTGCAGTTTAAAGAAAAGTTATAACAGACAGAGAAACAAGTTGGAAGTAATATTTAAGTTTAAAATAAAACAACAATATCCAAACTATTAATTTTACTTTGACACAAGTGAGGTGGTAAATCCTCAGGAATGAACTGTTCTTCCTCTTCGTCCGGCCTGAACTCAAACTCTTCGTAATCATACCGTAACATTTCTTCATCTATGTCGATTCCATCATCTATTTTACTTGGTTTAGTAGAAGATTTACTATTTCCTTCAGTGTTTTTGTCACTTTCACACCGTGGTGTTGAATGAACAAAATGTTTAGAAGACTTACTATAAGTACAAAAATTGGAAGCTGAATGATGCAAGTACGCTTTTGAACTACTATAAGTACAAAAATTGGAAGCTGAATGATGCAAGTACGCTTTTGAACTACTCGTACTGTCCTCGATATGTGTAACAAGTGTAGTAATTGCGGTAGGACAAGCCCGCATAGGCATAGGCATAGAGTTAAATTGCTTGCACATAGCAGCTGAATTATTGCAAATACCTAATAAGATCCGCCTCGCACTAGACATTTTAGCCAGATTAGCTAGAAGAACAACACACACCTGCAAAACCATTGAGCATACAAATATATACAAATATCAAAGAGCAAGGAGCATTATCGCCCATGTTGTTTTAGGTTTGCTTTTAAATTAGGAAGTCACACAAAAAGTTTAAAAAATGTACCAACATTTTTATTACTTTTCAATTGCTAAAATTAAACAATTAAAAACGCAAACATAGCAATTAGCGATCAATGACTGGGGCGTCATTTGCTGGGAGAGAGCAATTTTTCTCATCATAATCTGCCGTAACTAGGGGCATCATTTGCGGGGGGCAGAAAAAAAAAATTCCTCTCTAGAGCTTTGAGGATTTTTCGAAAATTGTCTAATTTTTGGGAAAAAAATAGCTACATCATTTTTGGATAAGTTTTTGAAAAAGTAACTGTGACTAGCCCCTCCCAGCCAGCATACTTCAGAACCCTATGTTAAAACAAAAAATTAAATATTATAAAAGTTGAAATAGTTGAGTTAAAAATCAGAAATAATTATAAGTTTTGTTTAGACAGAGACATTGAATAGGAACTAAGCTGAATCGACTTTCACTTAACAAATTAATACGGCAATTGATAGATGAAACACATTGAAATTTAAGTTGAAACCACATAAAGAAAAAGCGACCATATTATATGTAGCTAATTTAATATAGCTAGTTTTATATATGTTAATAATAACGTATATAAAACCAGCTCGTCTTTCTGTTCTATAGCTTTTTTAGTGCCACATTGAGAATATCAATCATAAATATCTAAAGCAGAGCGTTCAGCCACGCCCCTCTTAGGCTGCTAAACAATCACTCTGTATTGCCACATACTACCATTTAGAAATATGCTTCCCGCTCCCGGTTGCTTTCCCGTTCTCGGTCGCTTTCCCGCTCTATCTTTCGCTCTCAGTTGGCTTCCCGTTCCCGTTTTCGCTCATTTATGTATGCATATATATATATATATATATATATATATATATATATATATATATATATATATATATATATATATATATATATATATATATATATATATATATATATATATATATATATATATATATATATATATATATACATATATATATATATATATATACATATATATATACATATATATATATATATATACATATATATATACATATATATATATATATATATAGAAGACCACACCGAAAGAACGGGCATAGTCACATTTTGAAAAAAATTGAGATTTTCATCTTGGCTTATTCTCCATTTTATTATCTTCAGTCTATTAAAACATCAACCAGAAAAACGGGCTCAGTCACAAATGATTCAAGGAAGAAATAAGTCTATCCTTTGAAAGAACGGGAGATGTCACAAGTCTCCACTGTAAAAACGAGCATAGTCACATGCGTCAAACCACGTGACGTAAATCAGCGAATTGGAATATTTCTCGCTTGTTTTGTTTACTTTACCGTTCGTTTCGGTTATCATACATTTTAAGGATTACTTTATTATTAAGAAGAATTACTTTATTTTTTTATTTTTTATTACTTTATTATTTTAAGAATTACTTTATTATTAAGAGTTTGTGATAAGTTTTTAGTTTGTTTTATGAACATGGCAGATGCAATCTGCAATCCCCAATTAACTGAAAAACCAAAAAAGAAGAGAAAACTTGAAAGCAAATCTGAATGTTTGAAAAAACAGAGATTATCAAGCCATCAAATGGGTGAAGATTGTAAATGTATTCGATATAAATGTTTTGAGATGACAACAACAGAAGAAAGGAAGAACCTTGTGAATCAATTTAATGGGATGTCTAGTAAAGATGAACAGGATTCACACATAAGTACAATGATGAACATTAAACCAATAGAAAGAAGTCGTCCAAGAGCCAGTTCACAAGTTTCATCACCAAATGATTACAGTTATAAATACAATATTCCTATTTTTCGAAGCAACAGTGTACAATACATACATTCCCTAATCGTCCTGTCAAGGAATTAGTCATAGACATTAAAAAGTCAATGATAGTAGAATATAAAAACAATTGGAATGGTTTATTTGATAGTGCAGTTATTGTTATCAGAAGAAAAAATGACAAAATGTTGAAGATGCAATCACTAAGGGACAACCTGCTCAGTTGTATGATAAAGCTATCCCTTTGAGCATAACAAAGTTCAAAGATTTGCAGGTTTTAAAAAATTTTTGCAGCAGAGAGACCAGTCAGAACTTTTTTGCTAGTTTGTATCATGACGGGGATGCAGTTGATCAGTTTCATCTGATAGAAACTGATAGAAAATAGTGATGATTCTGAGTAACTTTTTTACCTAACAAGCATTGCATTAGAAGGATTGTTTTTTCAAAACATTATTGCTAAAACAATGAAATATTCTAGTTTTTAATTTATTTTATTACTGTTTTGATTAGTCATTTGTATTAGATGATTTGATTTTGTTTTTGGCTTTTATTTATTGAGAAATTAAAAAAAAATCGTCAAAATTTGGAAGAACGGGCAAAGTCCAAATGTAAGTTCCTCTAGGAAAATTTTTCTTGGGTGAATGTGTTACACATTTATGTCTTGAAAATTATTTTTACCTCTACAGAAATGAGTAGTCAATCAGAAAAAAATATAACATGTTTTATTTTCATTATTGATTTTGCTGAAAAAAGTCTTCAAAGTTAAAATTTCGATTTACTCAAAAGTGAGAAACTGTGACTATGCCCGTTCTTTCGGTGTAGTCTTATATATATATATATATATATATATATATATATATATATATATATATATATATATATATATATATATATATATATATATATATATATATATATGTATGTATGTGTGTGTGTGTTTGTGTGTGTATATAGTTCCCGCTCACTCACCCGCTCCGCTCCGCTCATTTTGTGACGGATTTCAAATTGTTTTTCACTATATTTGATTCCCCTTGACTCTCAAGGTTGTGTGAAAATTTCATTACGATCGGATAAATGGTGTAGCAATGCATAAAGGACATACATACATACATACATACATACATACATACATACATACATACATACATACATACATACATACATACATATTACATACATAAAACAGAACATTGCGTATATTTTTTCAACTATTTCGTGATATACAAAATGTCCGAGATCAAATTGCTCCAAGTTAAAACGCCGGAAGATATTTTAAACTATTATCATAAAATCAAAGTTTTATTTGATAATGTAGTTAATAATATTATTTTTCGATGTTTGAAGCTCCCCACTGCTGGATATAACTTGCTCACCCTGTTTGCACTGAAATTGTAGATGTAAATACATATTTTATATAAGCAAACTCTTTTATAACCAACTTTGTACCAAGAATATATATCTAGAAGTCCATGTTTGAACTATAATTTGGTAAGAAGTCTCTCAACTGTGACACTGGCATCTGGCATTAATGTGTTTTTAATGTGTTCGCAACATTTGCATGAGTGAATTTTCACGGGGAAAATTATATTGATCAATTAATAAGAAATGTACTAGAATAGGCCCAGATTAAAAAGTTGGCTCTTTTGTCAAAATAGTTTCTTAATATTCAATCAAACAAAGGAGTTATCAGCGAAAAACCGTCAGTGCACCGCAACAAGAATATAAAGCAAACAAACACAAATTAATCTGTTGTAGGATGATTCCTACATTTCCTCTGGAACTCTGGATCAATAGCTGACAACGGAAACATACAAAGAAGTAGATGAAAGTTATATAAAACCGATTTGTAGTTATTATTGCGAAAAATTAAAAAAAATGCTATGATCTGTTTTATCACTGTTCTGTTTGTTCACTGTTATGTTTCTTCACTGTTCTGTTTTTTCACTGTTCTGTTTTATTATGTTCTGTTTTATCATGTCCTGTTTTATCATGTTCTGTTTCATCATGTTCTGTTTCATCATGTTCTGTTTCATCATGTTCTGTTTTATCCGGTTACCCACAAATATAATGTAAAATGTCGTTGATTTATAATGCAAAAAGGCTCTTTACTTTTAGCTGTCAGCTGATCAAGCACAACGTCAATATCAATATCGATGGAATTAAGAATGTCTTTTTCAGAACACATGAGAATGAATGCTTCTAATTTAGACTCAATAAGGGAAGACTTTGTTTTTGATTTGATGAGTTTCAATTTGGAAAAATATCTTTCACATGCAACTTGACTGACAGAGATGGTGAGAAGGAACTTGTAAATTATGAAAAAATTTGGATGAGATTTAGAGAAAAGGTTGTATATTAAAAGCACATGATATACACAAACTAGGCAATTCTTACATAATCTTCCAATCTCTTGCTCTACAAAAATCTGATCCAAATTATTTCTGACTTTTGTATTTGCATGTATTTTTCTGATGATGTCAACAACGTTTGGCCTTTAACTTGCATCAGGTAGGTTTCTGCACATTTTTGGTGAACTGATGATACCTCATGTTCTTCTAGACGTTGATAGTTATGTTTCCATGAATTAAATCCGGTGACAAATCTGTTATTAGATGATTCAGATTTGTCATATGTAAGGCAAACAGAGCAAAATAAAGCTTTCCTCTCCACTGAGTAACTTAGCCATTGTCTTTGTATTCCATCTTGACGTTTGTAAGCCTCTTTTGGATTATAAGGCACATCACACACAGGTTGCTGTGGGTGATATTTGAAAAATGAATCAATGGATGTGGCGCATGGAGTTTGAAAATAAAATGACTCATTTGCTTTACATCGAAAAGGATTTTGATGATTCATTTCATGTTCATTTGAAACAACTTCATTTTGAAGTCCTGGAACTTCTGCTTGTCTTAAAATTCTAGTACTTTCATTCAGAGATTGCCTAATCTCTTTTTCATGCTCATTTATCAAAACTTCATTTTTACTTGTTATCATTTTTACTACTTGAGACTGGGGTCCCTGTTCATCATTATCATTTATCATAGTTTGATTTAAATTGTTGTGATCTGTTCCAACCTTTACCAAATCATTTGCAGATTCTACACCATGAAATTAATTATCTTTAACTAATGTTATTTCAACATCAGAAGAATTTTAAAAATAAGTTGCTAGCTGCTTACAAAACTTTGCATCTCCATCGAATTCTTTTCTTTTTTTTGGCTCGAACTTTTTCTGCCCCTCCTCTTGCTGTTCTCTTTGGCTTTGCTTTGTTATAAGTCAATGAACTTGAATTCATCTAATATTTAATAAGATAAGATATATGTTACGTTCATAGTTTCAACATTAACTATGTTACTAAAAGCTAAAACTATTAAATTAAGTCTATTATTTAAAAATCTAAAAGTATTAGCTGTAATGGCAATTTGAATCTATAAACTATAAACATAATCAAAAATAATTTAATATAGTGAATAGTCATAATGAATCTAAAAATATTTTTAAATTTATTTCAAACTTAAACCATTTTCCACAATACCTTGAAACAAGAAAGCAGATTTAAATTGGTTATTCCGAAATGAGATTGAAATTCATTTAAAAAATTAACGAATTTATTAAAAAAATGTTTTTACAAACTTTTATTTAGGTTACAATCTGTGTGTGTGTGTGTGCGTGCGTGCGTGCGTGCGTGCGTGCGTGCGTGCGTGCGTGCGTGTGTGTGTGTGTGTGTGTGTGTGTGTGTGTGTGTGTGTGTGTGTGTGTGTGTGTGTGTGTGTGGCTTTCTCTGTACACAAATCTTGCAGGTAAAATTTAACCAGCATTTTGACAGGAAGCTGAAATTTTCAGCATAGCTTTATGTTGGATGACAATACATGATTCGATTAAAAAAAACTTAATTTAAACATCTTTTGTATTTCTAAATTGAGTGTATTTGAAATCAAAGTTTGTGTTGAAAAACTCCTTTTTTCCTTTACTTGTTGTAAGAGTAATTTATAAAATAACCAGTTTGCTTAATTCTAACATTTAATTGAATAAACAGCCAATTTAAAATGAATTTTTAAGATTTTGAAACAGGGAATGTTTACAAAAATTCCCTCTGCGTATTGATGAGTCATTGCTTTCTAGAAGTATATTAAAATTCTTTGCCTGGCACTCCAAACAACTACTGTGTTATAGGACGTCAATGGTATGTTAAGGCGGGCGCACACGAACAACAAATTTGAGCAATTTAGTTGCACAACTAAATTTCTTGAGCAACCTTTGCGCGCACACGCTTAGAGTATAACAGTTGGTATTTTTTTGTTGAAATTCTCTAATAAATTAATTTATTACATTAAATCAAATTCCGTCACAATTTTTTCTCGCAAGTTTTGTATTTTATTCGATAATCAAGTCAAAAAACTTTGTGCAAATTACTAAAATTTTTCATTAAAATTTATCAAATTTATAACAGATTCGCTGGTTCATTCTATTTTTTTACATTTTCCTTATAAAAAGAACTATTTAACTAATTACAGAAAGACGGGTGACTAAAAGTTGTCCAAAGTTTTCAAACGAATTTGAAAACTAAACTAGTTGGGCAACTGAGTTGACAACTTGAAAAGTTGCTCAACTCATGACGCGCACACGAGCAATTTGGCTGCGCAACTCGAGTTTCACAACTTAAGCACGCTCCACATCGACAAACTAGATACGACCCGACAACATAACACAGGAAAATCAGATCAAATCGGTCGATGTGAACTAGCCACGCACACACCCGACACTACTGGCACGTTGTAATCGCGTGTATTTTACATTTTGACCCAGTTTTTTCCCCAACCAATCACGAGAAAGTATGTCAGGTGAAAGGTTGAAAATGGCAGCTTCATATGCTTCATCCATAGACATATCTATGGCCTCATCTATATTATCTATAGTGTTTGTATATCGAAATAATAAATTATTAATTTAATTTAAATTATTTTTTCAATTTTTATTTTTATTATTTAACAGTTTTTTTAAAGACAAGAAAGTTCTTAACGCTGATTCGTTGGCACTCGGCAAGCTTGATAAAACTCAGTCTCATGTATTAAACGGGGAAATACATGCGACTGGGTCAACATCCAGGCGTGCGGAGTCGCAAGGCTATGCCACATCTACAAACTCCGATCGCACTGGACGTGCCAGATTTTATCGGGTCGCGTCAACTCAAGTTTTTCGATGTGGAGCGTGCTTTAGTTGTTCAATTTTGTTGTTCGTGTGCGCCCGCCTTTAGACTAACGTGGACCATGACCTCGTCCTAATACTTATAATAATAACTTAATTTACAAATAAATTTTAATCGTATGAATTATAAGATTCAGTGTGAAGAAAAAGTATTTGTTTTTTAGTCCTGGTCCTGATTTTGCTTTTTAGAGCCTTTTTATTTTATTTTTTGTTTTTACACCGGCCCACCGGGAAATTTCTCGGTTTTCCGGTGGGCCAATCCGCGCCTGGAAGATATCCAGCTAAGGCGATTCTCATTCGGTTTTCAGTTGTTTTCGGGTTTTCTATTCTTCGTTGTTTGCCGGCGTTAATCGTTAAAAAAAATAAAGAAAAATTGAGTTTGTGCGAGTTGAGAACACTAGTTTTTCCATATACCTATACTAATCGAAAAGGGAAAATACTAAATACCCACTGTTTTCTGTGAAGTCTAAAGGTGGTACAGTATTTAATTTTATAATTCATAAATCATTATTTGTTTTACTAATTCAATTGCACAAACTCTAATTATTGTGTTGAAGATGTCAAGCAAAAATCTTGAACTTCCAGCAAAAAAAATGCGCTGCAGCAACTTTATTAAGATAAGGCTACGTCATTCTTTAAATCGGCACTGAGAGCATTGAGAATGCAAAAGTTCTAGCCAAACTTCAAACCCTGAACAACAAGATTGTCATTTATCTACATTCAATACATTTGAGCCGAACTTGACCAACAAAACTGTCAAATTTTCGTATCAAACCTTACACTCTTTGAATATTGTATTTGCGTTTAGTGAGGTGCATGTTCGTCGTTCTATAGACATTCAACAAGTTAAAATTAGACTGAAGACATATCTTTTTTATAAGTTTTTTGATTAGGAGATGTTGATGAACTGCGCACCTTTGCGAAAAAAATTGTTTTTTTTTATAAGGGTTCGATATAAATGCTATTTTGTATTGTAGGAATAGGAAAATACACATTTCTTATGCTCAAAAAAAACGCAATGTTCTTACAACACACCCATTACTTGATGATAACTTTAAAATCTATAAAATAATATATAGTATAAGACTCCAAATCAACAATAAATTTATTATCCCCCCACCAGAAAATCCTGGGACCGCGCCTGGGAGCGGGGGAGCGTGGAAGCGAACGAGAGCGGGACCGGGAAAGCGGGAGGAGCGGGGAAAGCAGGAAAGCGAGCGGGAGCGGTAGAGCAAGTGGAAAGTGGGGAAGGAAACGGGAGCGAGAAAGAAAAAAAGCAAGGGAAATAAAAACTATAGAAAATCCTCTAAAAACCCCGGGTAACCCCGCTAGTATTTGTATAAATTAATATGTATATGCAAGTATTCATATTCATCGGTGAAAAATGATACGGTCATGCCGCCACGCTTAAATATCTTTTTTCGACATCATCGATATTATTGTTTACGTCATATAAAGAAATGAAAATAACTAAATTGCAACAATATTTAAATGAAAGATCGGAACTGATTTAAACATCTCGAAAGAAATGTTTCACTAATTATAAGAGAAATATATAAATTTTATTGATGTATTCATCAATTTTTAAGTTTTAAATGAGGTTGCTCGCTGCAGTCTGAGAATTTTATTTACATGTTGATATTTAGGTTATGCAATCTTTTTTTGAATTTTTTCAGAATTTTAAGATATTTTAAAGTTATTTTAAATAGTGAATTGCTTGTTTTTTAATTATTTTTTTTATATCAATACCATTTTTGTTCAAGCAGGTATTTGACCGTTATTAGTCTGGAAATACGGTATTCCCATGTCAAAACCCGACAGCAAGTCTTCCTATAAGAACAGCACAGAGATATCAAAAAAAACAAAGAGTGAATTTTTTATCAGCTCAGAGCCAAACAAATCCGGATATGACCAAGCAGGTAAGGCGTCCGTCACTTACCAGGACCTGGGTGGTGCCACCAGGACCCTGCAATGTGTTATGGACGAAGAGAGATGTCATACTGTAGGCAACCACATTTGTATGCTGTGGTTAGAACAGAAAATGTGCGATGTTGTGTTTAAGTGTTGCGATGGCGTTGTAAAAGCACACAAAGTGGTTCTATCGGCATACAGTGAAAGAGTTTTAGAAAATTTTAAAAAGTTTTCCGATCAAGAAATAATCAATGTAGATTTACACGAGTACAACGTAAATGCCGTTATTTTGTTTTTAAACATTTTATACGTAGATGCTGAAAGACAGATAGAAGATGAATACATCGCTCCTCTATTAGAATTATCGCAACTCTTGGACATGAACCCCGTAAGAGAGGTATGCAAAAAGTTTCTGTTATGCAATCACCCAGAGAACGCAATCTTTCACTACGTTCTTGCTGATCATTACGGCATGTTCGAAATAAGAGATCCGATTTACAACTACATCCTGCAAAATTTCCTTGAAATCTGTGAGACAAAACACTTTCTCTGGCTGCACCCCGAAAGATTAATGCTACTTCTGTCAGATGATCGACTCCACGTCTCTTCAGAGCTAGACGTCTTCTGTGCTATGGCCTACTGGATCGATTACAATAGAAAAGAAAGAATGACTCTAGCACCAAAAATGTTACGCAACTGCGTAAGGTTAATGCATATCTCCCCAGAATGTCTTGTCTGTAAAGTTGAAAAAGTCAGCTGGCTTTTCGACAATCCAGAATGTTGGGCTATATTAAATGAGGCAATTAGATGCCACGCATTGTACCGCACAAACGAACAAATAGCTAACCCGCCAACAGCTCCGAATATGAACTGCAGAGCTTGCACCACTACACTTTGCAACTAACGAGCTGTCTCACCCAGACCGGTTGACATCCGTTTGCTACAGCTTCCTATTATTTAGCGTTGGTTCTCCTTACTAGACGTTGTCCCGTAACGATGTGTCAGAATAAATAAAAATTACGTAAAAGCACGAAAAAAACTGGGTGAAACCCAAAAATATTTTTCGTCTTGTGCAGTTTTTTTGTATATTTTGAACAAATGTAAAATTTGTTAATACTCCATTTCTATTTTGTTCATAGTGCCTTGGCATTTGCAACAAAGCAAATTCAATTGTGTTATAAATGAAGTCTTTTTTAACGTCATGGTCATTCAATACCAATCAATTCAGTTTTACATAATAAATACAACTCCTTCGTTAGGAAATTTCATTGAAAAATATTCTGTTAAGAGTGCCAAACTAGAATCTTTTAAGAGATGCGTCACCTGTACAAAGAGCACCTGATTCATCAATCTAATTATCCGTCTAAGCAAGATTCATAAAGAATAAACAAAAACTTAACAGAATGGAGAGTTTAAGACTCAGTTATACAAACATGTGATAACAAACTCCAGTGAAATAATACTATCTAATATCTGGTGTAAAGTACTTAAGGCAGAATGACATAACTCAAATGATGATGAAAACTTGATAAAAAAAATCTCAGACAGAATTATGTACCATCAAATGCTTGAATTGCAGCTTAAAGAATGTGATTTAAAAGTTGATCCTTTTCATGCATACTTGGCATCTACTGACTCTATTTCGCAAGTCACCCGCCTTCAATGTTTGTGAATCAGGTTTTTTAAATTGCTTATCCTCATCTATCGTGGCAAGCCAAAAGCTGAACTTGTTTTGGAAGAAATGGCATGAACCTTGTTCACCATTGCACTCTATAAAAGGCAGAGACCTGAAATCAAGCAGACAAGATCCAGGACTTGATAATGATTGACCGCCACCTTCAGATCCTGAACCAGTATGCTATAAATCAAACAAAAGTTTATTGTCAAACTTAATGGTCTAAATCGTCTTATTATATACACAAGTTAAAAAATCATTTAAAAAATAGTCAAACTTCACAGAAGAAAATTAAAATATCCAAAAGCTCAAAAAACAAACAGCACGATAGTTATATTCAGGGTTGCCCAGGGTTTTTAGAGATTTTTCTATCGTTTTTCTCTCTTGCTCTCGTTTCCTTCCCCGCTTGCTTTCCCGTTCCCGCTTTTTTCCTCTTCCCGGTGACTTTCCAGCTCCTGGTAGCTTTCCCTTTCCAGCTCGCTCTTTCGCTCTCGGTCGCTCTTCCATTCCCGCTCGCTCTCCTGTACCCATTTCCGCTCGCGCTCCCGTTCATTCTCTGACCGGTCTCAGTTTTTTTTTACAGAAAACTTCCTCTATTGACTTTCAAGGTTGTGAAAATTTCACTACGATTATGAAAGGACCAACAACAAAATTCAGAACTTGACATTTTATTCACATTGGCTGACTGCAGTTTCGCAAAAACAATTTCCATCATCACAGTTGAACAAAATATGTAAGTAAACAGAAAATGTAAACAGAACTCTGGTTTCAAGTTCTGTTTAAATTTTCTGTTTACTTACATATTTTGTTCAACTGTGATGATGGAAATTGTTTTTGCGAAACTGCAGTCAGCCAATGTGAATAAAATTTCAAGTTCTGAATTTCGTAGTATTGAGAACACGGCTCGTAAACTGCTAAATGCCAAATATCTTTAACGGAGCATGCCTTAAAGAATATATATATATATATATATATATATATATATATATATATATATATATATATATATATATATATATATATATATATATATATATATATATATATATATATATATATATATATATATATATATATATATATATATATATATATATATATATATATATATATATATATATATATATATATATATATATATATATATATATATATATATATATATATATATATATATATACTAGCTGACCCAGCAAACGTTGTTTTGCCTCTTAAATTATAATTCGGTTTTTTACTAAGAGTTTAATGTACAAAATTATGACAATTTAAAAAATCAATCTCGAAAGCAATCAAGTGTACAATGCCCAGGGTTTTTGAAAGTTTTTCTATCGTTCTTCTATCTTCCTTCCGTTTCCTTCCCGGCTTGCTCTACCGTTCCTGTTTACTATCCCGTTTCTGCTTACTATCCCGTTTCTGCATGTTTTCATGTTCCGCTTGCTCTCCCGTCAATTTATCCTCAAAGTAAAATTTTATTTGGCAAGTGACGACAACTAAGTTGATATTTGATGAAAGTAATTTAGGTTATGACATTTGATTAAGTTACTACTTTTAAAGGAAACGGTACATTTGTAACAAAATAACACACACACACACAAACACACACACACACACACACACACACACACACACACACACACACACACACACATATATATATATATATATATATATATATATATATATATATATATATATATATATATATATATATATATATATATATATATATATATATATATGTCTGTCTATCTGTTGCATTTTCCTACAAAAAGGACATAATTGCACCTTATTGTTTTTCCAAAATAACTTTTTTAAATAATTTAAAAAAAAATTCTAAATAGCTTAGGACCTATCCTCAGACGTACCAAATGTACACAAAATATTTCATTAAAATCGGTTCAGCCGTTTCGGAGGAGTTCAATTTCAAACACTAGGACACAAGATTTTTATATATATAGATATATACTAGCAGGGTTACCCGGCGTTGCTCGGGTTTTCAGAGGTTTTGTTATCGTTTTTCTTTCTTGCTCCCGTTTCCTTTCCCGCTTGCTTTCTCGCTTCCGGTCGCTTTCCCGTTCCCGCTTGATCTCCTTTTCCCGCTCATTTTCTCTTTTGGATTCCTTCCTAACTTCTTTTAGTCCATAAAACGTAAAATAGATTTGCTAAAACTGGCTAAAAGGTGCATGAAGCCTTCAAACGCTGTTACGTAAATTAAATTTGAATTTTATTACGCAATTTGAATTACCTCTTATGGTCGTACATAGGCACTTTTGGCCTGGAAAGGTTTTTTGGCCCCCCTGAGCCGGGAGATCGGAGAAGGGAGTACAAATTTTCTTAACTTTCTTTTCCTGTATGAGAGCTACCTCCTTGCCAAATTTCATCAAAATCGCTCCAGCAGTTTTGGATTTCTATAAGAGACAGACTCACAAACTCACAGACATTCATTTATATATATATATATATATATATAGATTATTTTACTTCTTTCTCTAATCATATCTATCTCAATCCTGTTAAGCACTCTTTTTAAATCTCTTATATTAACTTCATCACCGGTCTTGCTTGATTGTTTGCAAACCTTGAAAGTGAAGATTAAAAAAAATTCTTCTTGTCCAATAGAACAGAAATTTTAAATATAGGCTCGCTCTTCACGACAATGTATTCAATAAAATTTTTAAAATCAGAATAGTTACTCATTTAAATATTGTTTATATCTTGAAAGATAGGTTGAATTATGTAATATTAATCAACATATATGACATATTATTGGAATATATCACAATAAAAAAAATGATTATTGAAAGTGAAGCTAACTTTTGACAATCACTGCAAGTATTCAAACCTGTTAAATTATTCAACTATACTTGTTTCAATCTTTTTCCTAGCAAGCCCCTAAGATCTAAAAGTTTATCACAAAATCAAGTAATAAGAATAAAATACCAACCATGGCAAAACTGTAACCGATCCACAAGCTATCCCATTTTTCTGGACAATCTGGAGGTGACAGGGTCTGACTATGAACTGCAATAACATTGGCAGGTACATCACAAACCACACATCTGCTTATATATTTCTGTATTTCATTTCCAAAAACTGGCATCATAGGGATGGGCTCGGCAGTCGATAGCCAATAAGATTTGTCGTTCCTGCTTGCATAGTTGCAGACGTTCATTGTGTCACAGAAAACAAATGGAATTGTACTAAATGTTTTAATGCAGGATCCAGGCCAGCCTAAAGAAAACTTTACCGATTAGAAATTATAGATTGCAGCAATAATAAGAATGATGCAGATACAGTTGGTGGCAAGATTTAGAAAACATCATCCGATACTTAGTTATACAAATCCCAAATTTAACCTAAATCTTGATTGTGAGCTCTTTCATTTCCTTGGAGGTAGAGGAGACTATAACCGCTCCACAGCTCTCTACCACCTGTTGGACATTGAGGAATGTCCATTGTTTGACTGTGTTGTACAACTGTAAAACCAGTTGGTAGGATGCCTCCAGCAGACCCTGGAACACCAGGCAACCCACGCCTTCCCTTTAAACCTGAAGAAATAATAATGAAAGCCTTATGAGATTTAAAAACACTACAAACTCATGCTGTAGAAGTGATAGATTTTTGTTGTCATCATTAGGTTACCACTACGTTCTTAGAGCCTATGAATTTTGCGAACAGACAACTAAATATACATACAAGAAAGTGACTTAGGAAAAACTATGTAAAATAGAAAAACCAGGGGAGTGGCTTTAAGAAAGTTTTTTTATGAGTTAGAAATTGAACAATCATAAGGTCTTCTAGGTTAACAGGTAAATTAGGTATTGCATTAAATTTTGATCTGATGTAAGAGATGGTGTGGTGAAAGATTTGAGCTCTAATCAGATGTACCTCCTCAAAGCTTGTTTAACCATTCAACATGGTTATACATAACTAATCTATATATTAATTTGACATGGTTACACTTAACTAAGCTAAATATTAATCCAGGGGTCTTCAAAGTACGGCCCGCGGGCCTAATCAAGCTCGCTAAGGCCTTTGATCCAGCCCGCGAAGCTATTCTAGGAAAAAGTAAAAAATAATAGTTAACTGGAACTGGAATTGCAGATAAACTTAACAATCTGATTAACTGTAACTGAAAAAATGAAAACTTATTGAATATTAAATGAAAAATACTTTGCCTTCATAAAGTTTATTATGAGAGAGAGAGAAAGAGATAGAGAGAGAGAAAGAGAGAGAGAGAGAGAGAGAGAAAATGAAAAAACAACAAAAGAAAAACAGAAATATCAAACCTCATATAAGAAGTGTTCAACCTTTGAGAAAGACAGAAAGAAAAATAGAAAAAGAAAGAAAGTAAGAAAGAAAGAAAGAGAAAAAAGAATGAGATAAAGAATGAGAAAGAAAAAGCCAGATAAAGATAGTTATTAAGAGAGAGAGAAACAATAAGAAAAAAACGTGTGAAAAAATGCCCAATATGACACCTGCCATTAGTCAATTAACATATATCTACATGTCTTAAAAACGCTAACATACTCCCAGTGCTTAATATTCTGGCTACGTGCCTATTTACTTCTAGACGCACAGATGCTCTGCACGCAAAATGCTAGTATAATATAATTACCATCAGGCCCAGGTTTTCCGATATATCCAGGATCTCCTGGCTTGCCAGGAAGGCCGTTATCACCAGGAAGTCCAGAAAGACCTCGATCACCAAAATCCCCAGGTTCTCCTTTGGGACCTAAAATAACAATTTCATAAGCACTAACTTTTCTGAAAAAATCATTAAAAAAAATTCAAATCTAAAATAAAAAGAAAAAAATTAACAATTCCTTACCAGGCTGACCAGGTTTTCCATCTAACCCGGGTCGACCTGGAAATCCTTTTGGACCAGGACTGCCAGGCATTCCTTTAATTCCTTTGACAGGTGGATAAACAAATGGTGATTTCGAAGGAACTCCTTTACTACCTTTCCTACCTGGTTCACCTTTTTGGCCTACATAAAAATTTATTAATAAAAATATACTGAGGAAATCTATTTATTATTTTGTTGGATAATAAATTTTAACTATCAATCTTATTACCCCATAAACCAGAATTTCCAGGACGGCCATCAAATCCCCTGTCACCTTTAAACCCTTGACTTCCTTCCAAGCCTGGAAATCCAGTATCGCCTGGATCTCCTTTATCTCCAGTCATACCTTTAAACAAAAAGAAAGTGTATATGCAAAGCGAGTGCTCAGAGGTTGAAATGAAATTGAAGTTAATATCAACTGCCTCTGTAGGGGCTTACTTGTAATTTTATTAAACCGTAAAAATATATGATAATCATTTTTCAATAAATGTATTTTGTTTGATTTCACATAATAAACTGAAACAGTAACAACCAACCAGCTCTGCCTGGTTCTCCATCCTTTCCTGGCATTCCATTAAATCCAGGAGAGCCATTCCTTCCCGGATCTCCAACTGGTCCTTGTACTCCGGGAACACCAGAAAAACCTGGCTCACCTGTATCGCCTGGAAATCCTATTATAAATATTAATTATTTTGTCTTAAATTATGCTGAAAAGCTATAAATTTAGAAAATACTGATGATGTTCTGTGTCTATAACCATGCCTATAGACTCAATAGTTCAGATATACCTGGTCTCCCCTTAGGGCCTTCCAAGCCTTTAATTCCTTTCCTTCCCAATAATCCTGGTAAGCCTGGATCTCCTTTGTCTCCTCTGAATCCATCTAATCCAGGATCACCTGTTAAAATCATTTTTAAACAAGTGAACATAAAAATAAATTTAAAAATGCTTTTATTTTATTGCAACCAGCAACTAATAAAATAAAGTAAAATTAATGAAATCCTAATGCATTTTATTTGTACAAAAGAAATAATAGTTAAGAAATAATAGTCTCCATGAAGAAATAACCGAGAAAAAAACGAGAAATTGAAAGTAAAACATCAGTACAAGTCATCAGATCTTGCGACTCAGTCATCAACAACCAAAAATCAAGTCAAGTCAGCACTTGCAACCAAGCATTTAAAACACGAAAAAGTTCCTGCTGATGCCATTTCCTCGGACAGCTAATTCCAGACTCTAACAACACGATTAATAAAACAGAATTTCATTGCATCAATTTTACACTCGTCTGATCTCAGCCTTAAGGTATGTTCACGTGTTATATGATAATGGGAAAACTTAATAAGATACGAAAGGTTTGTTTCTATAAGCCCATGTAAAATTGTATACATAAGACAGAGATCTGAAATTAAACGTCAGCATTCAAGTGCTGGTAGTCCAAGAAGTTTTGAGTCTAATTAAATAATCATATTTCTGAACTGATGGTATAAATTTAGTGAACCACTACACAGATTCAATATTTTCAATCAAATATTTATGGTGGGGGTTACATACTTGCAAGCAATATTCAAGTAGTGGACGAACATAAATGCAGAATGCCTTTGTGAGAACAATTTCATTCTTAGATGTAAAAGAGAGATTTAGTAGGCTGGCTCCTTTGGACTTCTAAGAAACATGAGTAAAGCTGCTAGGGCCTAGTAGCTTTATTAGATAGCCAACTTTGAATGGCGGCAAAAGACTAGCCAAATTCCAGAGTATTATTGACTTTCCGCTTTTATAGCTTGTTTATTAGGAAAATAAATACAAGATCGAAACAGTAGACAACATTTAAATCTTAAACAGTTCACAAAAGTCTACCAAGAGCATCCTGTCTTTATTTACTACACTTAAATGCACCCAAAGAAACATCACACAAGCAACCAGACAGAATATAGAAAAAAACTTTAAAGTTTTTTTTATTATCAAATTGAATATTATCATCAAAACTAATACATATCTAAAATTATCTAAAATTTCAGCTCAATCTAAAAGCAAGAAGTAAGTTGAAAATTGATTGCAAGATTAACCGGTACCATGACAAAATTAAGTAAAGGTATATAAAAAGGCAGTTTTCTTTGGATTCAAACCCAGAAGCAGACTGCCTAACTGAAAGCACCATTTAGACTTGATTTTATTGATTTTGTGGGACACAGACAAATGAAGTCAAAAAGAAGTATTTAAAAATAAGTACATCGTTATATATATATAAATGACTATCTGTATGTCCTTTATGTATTGCCACACCATTCATCCAATCAAAATGAAATTTTCACACAACCTTGAGAGTCGATGGGAAAAAATTACTGTGAAAAAAATGAAATCGGTCAAAAAATGAGTGGAGCGGAAACGGGAATTGGAAAATAAGCAGAAAAGCGAATGGGAAAGCAAGCGAGAATGGAAAAGCAACTGAGAGCAAAAGAGAGAGCGGGAAAGCGACCGGGAAAGAAAGCGAGAGCAGGAAAGCGACAAAGCGACCAGAAGCAGGAAAGCGACCGAGAACGGGAGAGCAAGCGGGAATGGGAAAGCAACCGTGAGAGTGATCGCAAGCGGGAAAGGAAACGGGAGCGACAGAGAAAAACGATAGACAAACCACTAAAAACCCCGGGTACCCTGCTAGTTTTTAAAAACAAATAAAACTTTCTAAAACCAAGTTACCTTTTTTGCCTTTTATACCAAGAAGTCCATTAAAGCCTTTTCTCCCTGGCAAACCTCTTGGACCAGGAAGACCATAGGAGTCTGCGCCCGGTAAACCATCCATCCCTCGTGCTCCTGGTTCACCTGTAGAAATAGGAGCCAACTTCTTAACACCATTTTCATTGTATCTCAAGCTGCTTTTTTTGTTTATTATTTGTCAATTCAGAAAACTTTCAAAGTGGGTGTACGTGTAAAACTTTTGGTGGTGCAATCGTTCATGTCTTCCTATAATAATGTGAATGTTATAAGAACTAGACCACCCAGGCACTGATTAGTAACATTGGGAGGAACACACAGTGAGCAGCTAAAAACATGCAAATAAAATGTGATTGACACTTGGTTGACATATTATAAGGAAGATTCTTTTAGGTGAAATTAAATCAAAGCTTTTAAGTTTCTTGTGGAAATAAAATGAGGCTGCGAAGTGGTCCGTGGAAATGGGAAAAATATGGGGATAACCCTAAATATCTGATGGATAGAAATAATTTGTCTTGTCACTTTTTAGTTATCAGTAAATGATGATGTGTTTTATGTGCATTTCATTAAATTTAATTAAAATTTAACTGCAAAGTACCAGCCAGAGCAAACTAGAGCTGGAATAACGTGATAATATTTAACATTTGACAGTGTTTTAAACTTATTAATGAACAAAAAAGCTTTAAAAAATTCAATTATCGGCAAATGCAACATCGGTTCACCTTTAGTTTTAAACGATAACTCTGTTTATGTGGCTGGAAAAAATGTCAAAATGTTGTGGACAATATTTTAAAGAAATAATGTAGTGAACAAAATCTAATAGAATAAATGTCTTAAACAAAAGGTCTTGAGAGCAAAATGTCTTGCATAAAATGTCAGGTCGTGGCAAAATTGCCACAAACAGAATTACTGGTACAAGACAAGTTGCAGGAGTGTCAGGGGTCGCTCTACCGGACCTCCTGACAAGTGTACCTTGCACCCGTCGACCTGTCTAGACAGGAACCTAGACATTGGCAGACGTTGTTTTTTTGTTGTTTGTTTACGCGTTCCTGAGGCTATATATATAGCGTTTTGAAGCCCGCCAGTAGAGTCCAGCTATTTAGTATTAGGCAGAGTCCTGCGTGTTTTGTATTTGATTTTTGTTATTAACTGTGCTTTAATAAAGTTTTTTTGCTGTCGTTCTGAGTTGTCTTTTCTTCCTGGAGTTCACGGCATTCCAGCAGGGAAGACTGTGACATTTTGGTGGCAGCGGTGGGATCAAGTAGCAGGAAGAAAGAAGTGCTCTCCAGCAAAGTTCGACAAGCAAGTTCGGGAAGAAGATCTCTCTTGCCGGTGAAGTTCTCCTTGGATCAGCTAACCAGTTACGAGGTTTTCCGTGGCTAGAACCGGCCGACCCATCCGTGCTCAAGGTTTGAGTTTCTTTTCGTGTTTTCCCGCCGGTCTGAGTTTAGATAAGTAAGTCTTTTATATTGATACTTATCTGGTTGAAGATGGATAGTAAGTCGTCCGGTGTTTAGGGTTGTGAAGACTCAGCGCAATTACCTGGAGGGAATGTGTCTCCAGAAAATTGGGAGGATGCGGGGAACGTTAGGAGGGAAAACACTAGTGGGTTTGGCGTAGATCCGACGTGGGGAGATCGACGAGGAGAACGTCATGAAAAACAAAAGCGTAGAGGTATGTGGGATGGTGAAGAAAGGAGGAAAGAGTTGGAAATAGAGAGACAATTGGAGAATGAATCGAAAGATAGAGCATTGCGAGAGAGAGATTTACAACTAAAAGTGATGATGTTAGAAGAAGACCGAGAAAATAGAAAGCTAAGATGGCTAGAATTAGAAGAGGTGAGAAGGAGGGAGGAACGAGCTGAAAGAGACAGGGAAGAAACAAGACGATGGAGAATAGAGGAACGTGAACGAATGATAGCTCGAGAAAATTTTGAAACTTCGGTTGAAAGTCGGCTAGTCGGTGTATATCAATTATTAGACCGTTGGTAGGTGAATTTCCTTCAAATATTCAGGAAATTCCTGGTTTTTTTGAATTATTAGAAAAACAATTTATTATTAATAATGTCAATAATGACATCAAAGCCAGGATTTTACAATCATGTTTGACTTGTAAGGCACGTAGTTTAATAACCCATCTTTCTCCTACTCAATTAGAAAATTATGATAATGTTAAAACGGCTCTTTTAGCCGAACACAGAGTCAGTCCTGTCTATTTAAAACAATATTTTCAATCTCTAACTAAAAAACCGGACCAAACGTTCTCTAGTTTGGCTTCCGAACTACATAATGCATTTTCATACTATGTTAAAAGTAGGGGGATTGATCGGAATTATGATCAGCTAATAAGTTTGCTGTGCACCGACCGGCTCAAGGAGTTGTTACCGGTTGACTGTCCAAATTTCGTTTTGACCCAAGAACAAAATAGATGGTTGTCTCATGAAGAACTATCTCAAGTGGCCGATAATTATGCGGCTGCTCATGTTCCATACCAGTCATCGTCTTTTCGCCAAGTTGTCAAATCAGATAGTTTAATTAACCGTCAGGTCGATTTAAGATCTGGCCGTTGTTTTGGCTGTAATTCGCCAGGCCATGTAAGGAAAAATGTCCGGAACGAGAGGTTTCGCAGGTCGCACCATCGGCTTATACCAATTGTTGTAGTATTAGTAACGAACCTTCTCATCCATCGTGTCCGGGAAATGATGTACTTCATAATCCTATGAAATTTTATGATAGGTCATTTATGAAAATAAAAATAAGTAATCTCCCACCTGTTGTTGCCTTAATAGATAGTGGAGCGGAAATCTGTTGTATAAGGGCAGATTTGGTTAGATCCTTAAAATTGGGTTTGCCGAGAAAAATTAAGTTATGTGGGTTAAGTGGCCACCCACAGCTGGTGGATGTTGTGCAAGCACCTGTTAATTTAGGTGCAGTAGATCCTAATACTACCAATATAGCTCCTGAATTTTTAGAATGGTTTGCAGTTGTTCCCCACTTACACGAAGAAGCAATCATTACCCCTAGGGTAGTAGAATTAATACAGACTATTGCCTTACATAGCCTGCCTACCCCAACTTTGGCGTCGGATACAAAAACAAAAATTCTCAACCTGACTCGACAAGTTGATGGGCTGAACGAAGATTTGACCGAATCAAACAGAGCGAGAAGTCAACTGCAGAGAGAATTTGATGACCTGGTTTCTTCTAAAGATGACGTCGAAAAGAATGTTCACGAATTAGAAAAAGACAAGAAAGCTCTTGAAACTCAGGTGGAAGCCCAGAAGCAGATGATCGAAGAGCTCGAAAAGGAAGTTCAAGGTACCGAAGATGCCAAGTTAAGATTGGAAGTGAATATGCAAACCCGGAAAGATCAGTTGATGAGAGAGACGCAGTCAAGAGAGGAAATGGACGAAAAAGGCAAAAAGGGTTTTCTTAAAAAGATAAGAGACTGTGATAGAATGTTGTCAGAAAAAGTTGGACCTCGAAATTTCAGAGCGTGACATCACTGCTGGGTTTCGCGTACCGGGTCCAAAGAACGCGCCTCGGCCAATTGTTGTTACATTCGCCTCCAGGCTTGTCAGAGATAGGATCTATGAATTAAGGAGATTACTACGAAAACAAGACACTGCGCAAAAAGTTTATATAAACGAACACCTAACTAAAAAAAATGCCGACATCTTTTCAAAGGGTAGAAAACTTCTTAAAGAAAAGAGAATTGCTTCCATCTGGACCTGGAATGGTGCGGTCTTTGTCAGGCGGACTGAGTCTGACAGGCCCACCCGAGTTCTAAGTCTGGAGGAGGTTGAAAACTTTTGATTTCATCCAATGGATTCTGTTGTTAAAGAAGAAATTTGTTTTGGTTTTGAGAGGTCTGAAGATAATTCTTCTTTATTTGATTCTGGTATTGATCCGGATGACAATTTATTTCGTTCAATGTATGAAGACACCAGCATTTATGTTTCTCCAAAAGATTTAAATGACCTGACCAATCAACTGCCTCGTGAATTTTTCTCTTTCCTTCACGTTAACTGCAGAAGTATGAAAAACAAATTAGACGATTTAACGATACTACTTCGCCAAAGTCGAGCTCGAATTTTGGCGGTCACAGAAACTTGGTTGGATGAAAATTCGTCTAAAGGCATAGAAATACCGGGTTTCCACTTCGTGTTCCAAAATCGAGACATGAAAAGAGGTGGTGGAGTTGGATTTTTTATTGATGAGCGGATCAAGTATTCAACAGTTGATGCTTCACTCTGGAACACCAGTGTTACTTCATTCGAGCTTCTTCTAATCTCAATGGATTGTCAAAAAACTGGAAATTTCTTAGTGGGTGTTATTTATCGTCCCCCGGACACAAATTTACACAGTTTCAACATAGAATTCAGCAATTTGTTAAATTGTCTCGTCAAAAGAAATATGAATATTCTTTTAATTGGCGACTTCAATATTGATTTTCTCAGTAGAGAACAGAGCTCGTCTATGGCTGATTTTTTCAATTTACTGGCTTCTTACAGCCTTCTTCCAGCATTTATGGCGCCTACCAGGATAACTTCTAAAACTGCTTCTGCAATTGATAACATGTTTACAAACTACCCCTTACAACATTCTATTGCTAGGATTGTGATTGATGATATCTCTGATCATCTTCCGATTTTTTTGTCAACTGATCTCGCACCTCGCACCAATACTGAAAGAGATCAGATTTCATTTAAAAGGCTGACCAGCCTGAGACAGAAAGAGATGTTTGAACAGATGTTGGGTGAGATGGACTGGTCTGGGGTGATTGGGATGGCCGATGGTGGTGATGCGTCCTCTGCTTACTCATTATTCATTAATAAGTATCTCGAAATATATAACAAGTGTTTTCCACTGGTTAAATACACTCGTGGTCCTGCTAGATTTGATAAGGATTGGATGACGCCAAATCTCATGAAGTGCTGCAAAAAGAAAAATGCCTTATATAAAAAATACCTCAAGAGCCCGACAGTGGCCAATAAAGAAAAATTCACTGTGTACCGTAATCGCTTCAAATCAATGAAAATTGCGACAATCAAAGAATTCTATTCAAAAAAATTCAATTTATGTCAAAACAATGCTAAAGAAACATGGAAAATCATTGGGAGCCTAATGGGCAAGCGATCTTCTGTGGAGCAGTGCAAGACTTTTGATGCGGGTGACGGGAGTTATTTGACCTCTCCTACAGAAATTGTTGACTCGTTTAATAACCATTTCTCCAGCATTGGCACAGATCTCGCAAAAAATATATTAATTCCTAATGAAACATTTGATGAATATCTTGGTAATCCCGTGGTCCATTCTTTCGATGCTGTACCTACAACACCGGACGAGATCATTGAAATATCGACACGATTAAAAATCTCACACAGCAGTGGAATCGACGGAATTGACCCGTGTATTGCAAGATGCTCTGTTCCACGGATAGCCCATATTCTTTCCTGCATAATAAACTGCTCTTTTTCTTCAGGGGTGTTTCCTGATCAGTTAAAGTCGGCAAAAGTAATTCCCCTTCACAAATCTGGCAAAAAAGATACCATTTCCAATTATCGGCCAATATCTATTTTATGTTTCTTCTCAAAGTTTTTTTGAAAAAGCTATGCACTCCAGGCTCTATGGATTTCTTGCCAGATTTTCCATCATTACCAGGAGTCAGTTCGGCTTTAGAAAAAATCACTCTACCTACATGCCGCTCGTTCTGTTGCACTCGAGGGTTGCGGAGGCTATGGATCGAGGAGACTACATCATCGGCGTGTTTCTGGATCTGGCCAAGGCTTTTGATACAGTGAATCACAAAGTCTTGCTAAAAAAACTTGAACACTATGGGGTCCGAGGGATTCCATTAATGTGGTTTGAAGATTATTTGAGCGGTAGAACTCAACAGGTACACTACAACGAAGTTACTTCATCAACGCGGCGGGTAACTTGTGGCGTGCCTCAGGGGTCGGTGCTAGGCCCTCTCTTATTTCTTGTCTACATTAATGATTTGTGCACTGTTTCGCATCGTCTCTATTTTGTCTTGTTCGCCGATGATACCAACCTTTTTGCTTCTGGTGAAAACCTAAAAGATTTATATGATGTTACTAATCATGAACTACTTTCCGTTTATAAATGGTTTTGTGCGAATAAACTTTCTTTAAATATAAGTAAAACCAACTATATTCTATTCCACCATAGAAATAAATTAATTTGTTCTGATTATCAACTTCTTATTGACGATAAACCTATTGCGCGAGTTTCCTCGTGTAAATTTCTTGGAATGTTGCTTGATGAGCACCTCTCACTGATTGACCATATTAGTTACGTCACCTCTAAAGTTGCAAAAAATTGTGGAATTCTATCTCGCGTGAGTCGATTTGTGGATAAAAATATTTCTATGATGTTGTATTACGCTCTCGTTTACCCTTACTTGTCCTATTGTAATATTGTTTGGGCTTCAAATTATCCTACACGTCTAAAGTCTCTCCACATCTTACAGAAAAGAATCATCCGAATATTATTTAACTTGCCCTTTACATCATCTTGTAAAATGAAAATGATCGAGAACAACCTACTGAATGTATATCAAATTAATTTTTTTCTTGTTAGTATTTTCATGTACAAATATGACAACCATATGTTATCGTCGTCATTTGATAACCTTTTCACAAAATCGTCTCATGTACATTCTCATGATGTGCGTTCTTTGCATTGCTTTCGGTCCGATTTTGCTCGAACAACTCTCAAAACATTCTCCATAAAGTGTTATGGTCCGCGGTTGTATTCAAGTATTCCAATAACAATATCCTCATTGAAAAGCATTTCGCTATTTAAAAAATCGTTGAAATCTTACATATTACAGCTAGATTCATAATTTCAATATCTATATACTTATGTTAACTTTGATACAGATATGTTAACTTATATATACTTATGTTTACTCCTATACACTTATGTTAACTTTTATTTCTCCGTCTCGGTTCGTATCTGAATTTTCGTTTATAGGTCGTCCAGTTAGCGGGAAGTAATTCCCTTTGGATGAACCTTTTGAGCACTTGATTTTTTTTTTCCTTATTTATAACTTCACTGTTGTTTTGTTTCGTGCTCAATAAATGTTCAAATGTTCAATGTTCAAAAAGCTAAACTTGAAGAAGAAAGGAGACAGAAGCAGCTTGCAATGAATGCCCGGGAGAAGGTTGAAGGTAACTTCAAAGCTATGGAGGAACAACTTGCTGATACTCTGAAAGTCAAAGATGAAGCTGTGAAGCAGTTCAAACGTTACCAGGTCCAGATCAAAGAATTCATGCACGAGATCGAATTTATTAATGTAACCAAACAAGAGATGTCAAATGCCAGTAAAGAGAGTGACAAAAGATACAAGCAGCTTGAAGCTGAACTTCTCCAACTTCAGGAAGATCTGGCAGCTTCAGAGAGAGCCAGATAAACTCTACATGAAGACTACCAACAAGATACCTATGAGCGTCATTATAACACCCGTAAGAAATATAATTCCTGGTTGCTGCTTTTCATGGTGACCAGTTGGTGGTCTCTCTCTCTTATCTCACGGAGCCGCCGATTTTCTCTCCCGGATAGGGGAGTAGTCTCTCAACATGGAGAGCTAGACGAAATTTTTTTACTTTTCGTAATTATGTTTATTATTATGTTTATTATTTACTGTTATAAATTTTGAAATGTTGTTTTCTAGCATAAGCCCAGAGGCACATTGTACTAGTTGTATTTCTAGGTGCATAGGATTTCTCTTTTGTTGTCTTAGTTGCAGATCGTTGTGATATTCTATAATTAATGATATTGTTGAGGTAGTTGAACTTCTTCAATATGACGTGATGATGATTCCTTCGTTAATACAATTCAGACCGGTATGGGATTAAACTTGGATGGGTCGAGCTGGTTGTATGGGTGGTTTTACTGGTGAGAGTAAAAGTTACTTTCAGGAAGGACATCTCCAGTTTAAAGTCGACCTTGAAGCCCTGGTAGACACGATACATCGACGAACGAACGCCCATTCTTCATCCAGATTATCTACAAAGTTCTACTTTTCCGATTCCACCCACTCCTCATCTTCCTCGTCGTCCTCTTCGATGTCCCCGACCTGGAAGCTTTGGTAGGCGCGATACATGGACGAACGAACACCCATTCTTCATCCTGTACTGTGAAAGATAACATTTAAGATATTGAAACACTGTTCAACATCTTCGTTTTGGGGGGAGTTATGTCAGGGGTCGCTCTACCGGACCTCCTGACAAGTGTACCTTGCACCCGTCGACCTGTCTAGACAGGAACCTAGACATTGGCAGACGTTGTTTTTTTGTTGTTTGTTTACGCGTTCCTGAGGCTATATATAGCGTTTTGAAGCCCGCCAGTAGAGTCCAGCTATTTAATATTAGGCGGAGTCCTGCGTGTTTTGTATTTGATTTTTGTTATTAACTGTGCTTTAATAAAGTTTTTTTGCTGTCGTTCTGAGTTGTCTTTTCTTCCTGGAGTTCACGGCATTCCAGCAGGGAAGACTGTGACAAGGAGCATCAATACAATAGTAATAAAAAAAGTTGAGGTGAGAAAAGCGATAATAAATCTGTGACTTTTACGTTATGACTAATCACAACAAGACAACCGCTTGATCTGTTAAGGATATCTGTCAAAATTGAATATCGATACACAGAGCAAAGGCGTGTTTACACAGACAAAGATGACTGGCACCAGATGCCAATGGCTCATGACCCTATAACTATAGATATGCCCTGCACCCATTTTTTATGGTAATGCGAACATCCAGCAAAGTATATAATAACAATTTATAAATTTTGAAGTAGAAAAAACGCTAAAAATTTAAATTAATCAAAAATATATAACTGAATAAAATTGTAATAAAAATAATTTTAAAAACCAATTTTTTAAAGTTTGCATTTACAAAAAAGACCTTTACAGTCTGTACAAGTGCCTAACTATAGTCGTGCATGCTTTTACAGCCTTCATGTTACCATTTAGTTTCAGGTTAAAAACAATTTAAACTAATTAGAAAACATACAACAAAAAATAATTATAGATGGTAGTAAGTTTCAAATTATTTTGTTAAAGTTTGCATTTATGAAAAAGATCTTTTCAGCATGTGCAAGTGCCTTATTGGTTTTACAGCCTACAGTTTTAGGTCCAGGCTGGATGGATGAGCTTCGCTGATTCTGATTTGAAGGCGAACATTTGCACAGCAGGGCATATCTATACTTACGATATTTGTGCTCATGACATTATAAAAAATACATCTGTAAACGCTCTCATGCATTCCAATGACATCTTGGCAGCCAAGAGGTTTAAATGTTGGTTGCCTTCCAACTTTCAGTATGCCAGTGAATAATGTGTTTCAATGTGTAAGCCTCATTACTTATAAGATATGCGACATGGTTGGTTGAGCATTCCTCAAGACAAAAATAGACTAACTATTTTTGGTTTACTTTAGCTTTACAACAACAGAAAAAAATCTATTAAATTGTTGTCCATAAATATTAATTTTAGCCACTATTTGTTGTATTTCATGTATTTAAAACTTTTAAATAGATTCAAAGTAATTTATATAAATTTTAATTTTAGTCTAATCATTTTTGAATGACATCTGCATAAAAAAATTCTGACAGTATCTATTTCCATTAGCACGAAACTATTAAAATAATGTTAAATCTAAGTACATTTTACTTTTTGGTTTTTTATATTAGTTAAAATTCAGGGTTGTTAAGAGCGGTAGCGCCACGCTACCGCTACTGTAGCAGCGCTATTTTTAAGATAGCGGTAGCGGCGCTACTATTGGCTGACAAGATCGTAGATGGTAGCGCCGCTACATTTTTAGCTGTTCTCAGCGCTATTCGCTACCGCTACTTTTATTCAAAAACAAAATATGTTTTTTATATAAATTAAGTGATTTCCCATGTATTTAGTTTTTATTTGAAGTATGCATGAAATCTGAATCTGGTTAATTGATCGACAAGCGTAAGCATCTCTTTGAAGCGTGGCAGAAGTGGCATAGCAGGTGTTAGTGATGTTTTGAGGTGTATGGTATCTGGCTGAGTGTGTATAAATAAACCTACAGTTTGTACAAACAGTTCAAGGCAGTTTTTTAAACTTTTTATTCAATTGTCATTTGCTCGTTTGATCTTAAGATATTGATGTTATTTCTTTCCAGTTGTTTTATATACTGTATGTGACGAATAAAATTGCTGTATATTACAACCATGTTTTCTACAAACATGTTGATTGCTCGAGGCATGTGTGTCTTTGAAGAGTGGCTCCTTAGTGTTAGATGACTGATGCATGATTTGACATAGCAGGCATGCGTGATGCTTTGACATGTGTGTGGCCTCTGGTGAATGTGTACATATATGATTTATGAAAACAGTAGAATTTAGTTTTTCTGGTGCTGTTTCAACTTTTCCTTCGTTATCGCATGCTTGCTCGAACTTAAAATGTCTAAGTTATTTCTTGTCTAGTTGTTTTATTTTATCGTTTGTGGGAAAAAGTCGTTATCTTACTACATAGAACCTACAAGATGTCAAAATCCAAAAAACCAAGTAGGGTAGGGATAATGCTAAAATGTCTAGTGAAATAGAATGGATTTGCGTACCACCTGATTATTTTTTCTACACTGGCGAAAGCAAAATGAAGGGAAGTTCTCTATATCGTAGTCTGCATTGTCCAGCCGATGCACACAGAAAGAAAATTTCATCTGGCAACAGCAACAAGTCGAGATTTAATTTGAAGAAACACATGACGGTTTGTAAATGATTTGCATAATTTATTCAAGTTAGGTTTTTACTCTTAGCTTGTTCACTTGTGCAGTAGGCATGACCAGTAAGCAAGCAGAGATAACAAATTTGGGGCTCAATATGACTGGAAAGCAAATTTCTTATTGGAAGTAATACTGTTGATGTCATATAAAAATCATATATGGGTTGTTAGTACTATTTTGTAACTTTTTACGAGTTCTCAGCAGAGCAGCGGTAACGGTGCGACGCTACTTATAAATTTCAGTCGCGGGAGCGCCACTACTATTAAGACTGGTAGCGGTAGCAAAGAGCGGCGCTACTTTGAAAGGGTAGCGTTAACAACCCTGGTTAAATTAATAAAGATATTTTTAAAAAATGTCGGTACAATTTATTTTAGCCAGAGAATTTTCGTTAAAATTAACAAAACGCACCCATACAAGCATGATTGACAAAAATAGTTTCGACTAAATGCGCTTATAGATGTCACTTGTAAGCCCTTACTGGTGCAAAAAAGTAGTTTGTTGGTTGACTGTGTAAACATGCCACAAGTCAATTGAATTACATACAATAACTGGCTCAAAGATTTGTGTGCCAAATGCCTAAGGGACATGTTTACTAACTGTTTATTTAGGCTCTCAAAATCAGTCGAATGGCCAAATAAATGTGTGCAGTAAGTTGGACATGATTACTCCATTGGATATTATATTCCATGCATGTTTTAGCTTCTAAACAACTAATCTAACCAGTCATAACTTTTGGGAACCTAACTACTTGCAAGGGGCATCCCTAAAAATTAAATGAAAGCTCAAACCTGCCTTTTTCATTTATTTTATTAACTTTCACTTGTCCAGATGTCGGTGGTTATAATAATAATGAAAACTTTCAATGTCATAGTAAATATAAACATTCTTTGTTTACTATTGGCCAGGATAATATTTTTATTTAGAGCAATTCTTAATAGGATGATTTAAATTATAATTATTTGTTACATTTATACATATAAACATTATAAATCTCTTCCATGAATTTTAGGGAATTAGATACAGTAAAAGCAACCAATTTATGAATTTAAACACAATACACAAATTCATAAAGATAACCTTTAAGTCCTGGAAATCCTTTTGATCCAGGCAGACCAGAATTACCAGGTGGACCCACTTCACCCTTTGGCCCTGGCCAGCCACTAGAACCTGGATCTCCACTAAGACCTGGAAAACCTGGTTTTCCATCAGGACCAGTCTGTCCAGGTAAACCAGAAGCACCTTTTGGACCATCAAGCCCTGGAAGAATTGACACTTATGTACACTTCTTTACCATGGAAATAAAAAAAACTGACGCTTGAGGTGACCTACCCGGTTTCCCTGCAGCTCCTGGAGCACCATTCAATCCTGGCAGCCCTTTAAGACCTTTATTACCAGTTAAACCTGAATCTCCAGGGTCTCCAGGAAGACCGTTTAGTCCTGGCTGACCAGGATCACCTGCTGCACCTTTAGGACCATACAATCCAGGGATTCCAGAAACTCCTTTTCTGCCTGCAAATATTTATAATATAACCATTATTTTATCGAAAGAATTAATAATCAGGTATGTTGTAAACAATAGTAAACCTTTGAATCCTGCATTGCCAGGCAGTCCAGAGGGTCCCGGAGGGCCAGGATTACCGGTAGCACCCTTTATTTTATTTATAATAAATTTATAACTATATCAATATTTAATGTTGTAAGAATACAAACTTCAAACCTTTTCTCCTTTCACCCCATTAAAGCCAGGAGACCCATTATCACCTTTATCTCCAATTCCCCCAGATAATCCTGGTAAACCAGAGTTACCTGGCTCACCGGGAGAACCATTTGCTCCTGGGATACCTAAACCTGGAACACCATTTGCTCCTCTTTCTCCTGGAATTCCAGGTTGTCCTAAAATCAAATAATGCATCTTGATTGTCAGTATGTTTATCATCAACAAATAGTGCAGTATTAGTTTTGAATTTATTTAAGTTTTAGTCTCTATTTCGTTTCCAAAAGCTTATTTCTATTTCAGTTTCTATCGTAGTTTTATCATTATTTAGTTCCAGTTTCTATTTCCTTTTGACACATTTATTTTTGTTTCAGTTTTACTTTCCGTTCTCAGAAATGCTTAATGTATTTAAAAAAAAAACACTTGAGGCAATTTTTTACTGCTAACATGAAATATTCGATCATTATGGTTAATAAAAGGTACATTTAAATCAATTTTAAATTATGTTTCAAAAATACATGTTTCTTTAAGCCCCGATAGCATGGAAGGTGTGGCCCACGCGTGGCACTCTGTACTCAACGTGCGGCGATCCGACGTGCCGCTGGATAACAGGGAATATGAGCATGAGGCCCTTCCATTCTGCGTTTTAAACCAATACAAATGAGTTTGAATTGATCATGATATGGATGCTAGATAATTTATCAATACATTTTTGAATAAATGTAAAAAAAAACCAAATAATTAATTTGTTAGAGTTGACATTCTGGTGATTCATGCGTCTCCGCCCTACGGATGGCCCCATGTTGTTCGATGCAAGCGAAAAGTGCGAAAAACTTGCTGCGAAACCCGCCACCAAATTAACTTGAATCAAAAATATTGTTTTTTGTAATAAATACAAATTTTATTTAATCAATTCAAGTTTTAGTCAATAACACATAAACCTCTGCTGTTGATGGTTAAATGTATAAAATTATTAATAGGAATGTTTTGATCCTAGACATCTATGTTTTGATTTCTTCGTGCGGAACATTTAGTCTTAGTTAAAAAAGATATTTTAAAATTTTTTTATTTGAGTTTTGTTTATTTCAGTTTCAGATGTCGTTTTTAAAGTTGTTTTAATTTTGTTTTAGTTTCATTGTCGTTTTATAGAATTATTTCCGTTTCTATTATCGTTTCGTTAACGACTTCAATTTATTGTCGTTAAAGATGGTTTTCGTTTTTGTTAACGGTAACTGCACTATCAACAAACTCATAACATATAAAACACTATTTAACTACCTGTATCTCCAGGAAAACCCTTCATTCCCTCGTTTCCAGGATAACCTATATCACCTTTAGAACCAGGGAAAGCAGTTTTTCCAGCTTCACCAGGAGGCCCTTGTGGACCAGTAAAACCTTGGTCTCCTTTTAGGCCTAAAGAAAAATTAAGGTTTTGACCAACACTTTTAAAAAGCTTTAAATCTGCTCAGAATAATAAATCCAATAAAATATAAAACTCTTTCAGAACAAATTAAATGTTTCTGAACCTAGAAATCCCACTAAGCCTGGAGGCCCAGATGATCCCGGAATTCCAGGCATGCCCTTTACTCCATCTTGTCCAGGCAAACCAGGTGTTCCTTTGTCTCCTTGAAGTCCATAACTACCCGGATTTCCCGGGTCACCTTTGGCACCTATAAATATCCAATAAGTTTGTATTAGATTTGATATTTTAATTTTCTTTGTCTGCAACAACCAGTTACCTGAAAAGCCAGGTAATCCATCACGCCCTAGTTGTCCCGAAGGCCCAACATCACCAGGAACACCCATAATTCCTTGAAATCCTGGGTCTCCAGGAAGACCTGGCAAACCTTTTAAACCATCAGCTCCATTAATACCAAATGCCCCAGGTTCACCCTTGTCTGCCTGTTTGCCTGATAAAATTTTGATTATATATTAAAATTACTCTATTTCTTGTCAAATATTTTTACTAAATAGTCACAAACTATTAACATCAGCTTTCCGTAACCCCTCTTGCTTGTTTATTTTACTATTTATAAATATTTGTGACTAAGTCAAATTTTGTAAGAAATATGAAAATAGAAATCTGTTAAAAGCAAAATGTTTTTTTAAGACATGAACTTTTGAACACGATAAGAATGCAATATTCTACCACTTTAATCATGAATTGAAAAGCTTCTTAAGTATTTTCAGCACAATAAGATTAGTTCCAAAAGTCGCCAAAGCAAATAAAAAGCGACGCTGCAATCACACATAAAAAGCCGTTGTAAAAACGAGGTTTTATACGATTCACTTGTTAAACCTATACCAGGTAGCATGAACAGTAATAAACACTCTAAAAACTCATCTCATCTTTTTCACACTGGTTTCAATGAAGTCTCAAACTGTTAATTATTTTGTTTTTGTGATTTATTCACACACTTTTAGATGAATACTGACTGACTGTCTTTTAATTTAGGAACAAAAGATGCAATAAAAATACATTCACCTCGAGGACCAGGTCTTCCTCTTATACCAGGTTCCCCTTTTGGTCCTTTCATTGCAATTGTATCTCTACCAGGTAGACCAGGAAAACCTTGAGGTCCAGGAAAGCCTGGAGGTCCTGGGTCACCAATCAAGCCAGCAAAACCATTTGCCCCTTTAACACCTTTAAATCAATTTCTAAAATCATTTTATTGCTACAAAACAGAATATAAATTTTTTCATTCTCAACCTTCATCTCCTGAAATGCCCTTTTCTCCACTTGGTCCTGGGTCTCCATTTAATCCTTTAGCACCTATTTTCCCTTTATTAGTAAATCCTATGACTATTGGGGGTTTTCCTAAAATTAACATAGTTAAATGTAGAACTTCTAAAACAATGTAATAAAATTATAACAAATTCCTTTAACATATCTAATAGAACATATTACCAGCTGTACTTACCCAAGAGATGAAACACGAGAAACAGGGCCATATACAGGATTTTTTCGGGGAAGGGGTGTTTATGGCAGCCAAAATAATTTTTGTTCAAATTTTGTTCATTCTATATTTAAATACTTTATTATAAACAAAATTACATAAGTCTCAGTAAGATTATAATGCAAGATTACAATGCCGACTCAGGAGCGTCATTTGGGGAATTGCTTTTTGCAAATTTATCTCAAATTTCTTTACGATCATTGGTTATTTTCCTATATATGCTAAGGAGAGCAAGCCCAGTTAATTTTTTATTGCTAGTAGAGCTTCTGGTGTAAGATTTAATTCTTTTTAATGTCGAAAAAGATCTGGAAAAGAGTTTTTACATTTGAATAAAATTCCCCATTGCAGGCCAAAAATTAGTTAATTGTTGAAGTTGGTCTATCTTCATTGTTGATCTTCTTTCATTTCTGTTGCCACAAAGAAAACTCAGAACTCAAAAGCGAGAAAAAAGAGAACAAAGGAAACAATAAAAAGAAGGAAGGAAGGTGAGAAAGAAAAAAGAGAGAAAGAAACAATAAAAATAAGGAAAGGCAGAGATAGAGAGAAATGGGGGAGAAAAAAGAAACAGCAAAAAGAAAAAAGGAAAGAGAAAGAGGGTAAGAGAGAGAGAGAGTTACAGTTACTTCTAGATATGCAAATGCTTTGCGTGCATGCTGCTAGTTTGAACAATTTTTCTAAATATTTGAACAACTTCCAATGCAGCAATAGAACATCATTTTTTAGCAAATCAAAAGTGAAAGTGAAAAGATCGATGGAGATAAAAATAAATTGTAGATCACGTGAATCATCCACTCAGAAGACTCTAAATAATTTTGGAGGCCATTTTTGCATCCGGAGCGATAATTCGTTCATCTCCAATATACCTGATGGTCTGCATATACTAATTTGAATTTAATAAAAACTAAACCACCCAGGCATATCATATAATATAATAGCCCATGTCTGTGGAAGACGTTTTTGTGTGACGATTTACTATCTATGGCAAATTAATGTATATATAATAATAGTAATTATATAAATAAATTTTTTTATATAATCTAAGTAAGGTAAATATTTTTGTATTTATTTAAATATTAAAAGTTATTTTGCAATTTTACACTGTCAGCCCTGAAGATATAAAAAAGATGGCGCTGCAATCGAAAAGTAATAAATAATCAAATTTTTAAAAAAATCCGTCATTTTTGATGGGCTATCTCTAGTTGATTAGTAATAGTTACATTTACTCTGTGGGAAGAATATACAATGAGCTACTAAGAATTAGTCGATAAGGTAATATTGACACATTATTGTAGGCGTGATTTGTTTGGGTGGGAATGGAATATAATCAATACTTTTTTGTGGTTGGGAAAAGGTTCGTTGCGATAGGCGGAATATGGGATTAACCCTATAATGGTATAAAACAATCTGTCTTTGTTCCACTCTCTTTTTTCTAGTAAATGACGGCACATTTTTATGTAGATTTGACTGAATTTAGTAAGTTTAAGTTAATTGCAGTGCTAGCTGGGGCAAACTATTACATGAACGGTATGCGGACTTTTCATCAAAGGACGATTCATCAAGGGACTGTTCATCAAGGGACTATTCATCAAGAGACTATTCATCGAAGGACTATTCATCAAGAGGACGGTTCATCATAAGGACTGTTCATCTAAAGACTATTCATCAAGAGGATTATTCATCAAATTTTGAAGCCACTCAGCAACCTTTATCAATATATACCCGAGATATTTTTAGCGTAAAGTAATTTGATGTATTTTCAAAAGACAGTTCTTCATCTTTGATAAAATAAATTTCAAACATATCAGTAATTTAAAAAAAATAGTGATGGCAACCAGGTTTGTTAAGAGCGGTACTATTGGCTGACAAGATCGTTAATGACAGCGCCGCTACGTTTTTTAGCTGTTCTCAGCGCTATTCGCTACCGCAACTTTTATTAAAAAAACAAAATAGGGTTTTTATACCAATTAAATGAGTTCCAATGTATTTAGTTTTTATTTGAAGTTTGCATGAAATCTGAGTCTGGTTGATTTATCGACGAGCGTAAGCGTCTCTTTGAAATGACCTTTCCTGACCTCGCTAAAGCGAGCGTGTGCGTCTCTTTGAAGTATGGCAAAAGTGGTATACTGGGTGTTAGTGATGTTTTGAGGTGTATGGTATCTGGCTGTTTGAGTGTGTATATACTTACTGTTTGTACGAACAGTTGAAAGCAGTTTTTTAAAACTTATTATTCAATTGTCTTTTGCTCGTTCGATCATAAGATCTTGACGTTATTTCTTGTCCAGTTATTTTAGTTGACGAATAAAATTGTTGTATATTACAACCATGTCTTTTACAAACTTGCTGATTGCTCTAGGCAAAAGTGTCTTTGAAGCTTGGCCCCTTGGTGTTAAACGACCGATGCCAGATTTGACATAGCGGGCATGTGTGATGCTTTGACGTGTTTGTGGCCTTTGGTAAATGTGTACATATATGGTTTACGAAAACATTCGAATTTAGTTTTTCTGGTGCTGTGACCGGGAGCGGAAGCGGGAAACAAGCGGGAAGAGAGAGCGACCGGGAGCGTGAGAGCAAGCGGGGAAGAAAACGGGAGCGAGAAAGAAAAACGACCGAAAAACCTCTAAAAACCCCGGGTAACACAAGGTACCTCGCTAGCTCTATTATAAAGAATAAAGTATTTGGATGCAAGCAGAGTAGCACTGTAAATTTGATATAGATTGCCCTACATTTTGGTAACATATTTTGGTTGAAAATAACATCTTAAACAATTTTATTAAATTTTTTGATGAATAGTCCGCTGGATGAAAAGACATTAGATGAACAGTCCTTATGATGAACCGTCCTCTTGATGAATAGTCCATTGATGAATAGTCCTTTGATGAATAGTCCCTTGATGAATAGTCCTTGATGAACAGTCCTTTGATGAATCGTCCTTTGATGAACAGTCCTAGAATCACATGAACTCAATAGTATTTATTATTTGACTATATGCTAAACTTGTTATTGAACAAACAAGCTTTTAAAAATCAACAATCGGTTGATTATCAGTGCATTTCTAAGTTATATGTTTTTTGCAATTATCTAAATAAAATAAAATTATAAAAAATATTACAAGTTATAAAAACCCATTTTTAAATTTATTAAGGGTTTATAGTGTCTATACATGTAGTGGCTTGTACACATCTCCTGATCCAACAAAACCAGACCTAAGTTACATGGATGGACAGAAAATGTGAACTAAACCAAGGTTAGTATTGGCAACCTCACAAAAGCCATAGAAACATCTATTATTAGGAAAGCATTACACAGTAAGTTTCTGTATCACAACAAGTACAATAAATGAAATAAACAATCTAAAAAGCAGTTTTGTAAGCCATGTGCAAACCTTTGCTGCCAGGGATTCCTTTTTCACCACTAAAGCCTTTTACACCATTCAAACCAGGTTGTCCATTATAGCCAGGTTCACCAGGATCACCAGATTCACCTTTCAAGCCAGCTACTCCTTTAGGCCCTGGATAGCCAGAATCTCCCTTTTGGCCATCAGGACCACCGAAGCCAGGAAAGCCTTTATTTCCTAAAGTTGTTTTTATTAAATGTTATCAAAGTTCTATCCCACACTGATAGAATTTTGCAATGCAACTTACCTCTGACTTTACTAATGATTTTACTTGTGATTTTTTTATGAATACAAAGTTTAAATTGGGTAAACAAAAAACACCTGCATTTCCTTTTTGGCCTGGCAGCCCAGGCTTACCAGTCACTCCAGTAGATCCATATTCTCCTGGATCACCCTCCATTCCAGTGATTCTACTGTCACTTGAATCACCTATAGAAAGTTAAATTTTACATAATAAAAAATACATTTTTTAAAAAACAACATTTTTCTTGCACCTTAAAAAGTATAAAATAATATTCCTATAATTCATTTACAATGGAAAACGTTGTGGGTGCATTATTTTTTATAACCATTTGCTTTATTAAAGTTGTTGATGTTGTAGCCTTAGCCTATAATGTGCCCGCAACGTTTTCCGTTGTATATGAATTATAGGAATATTATTTTATACTTTTTAGGGCACAAGAAAAATGTTGTTTTTTAAAAAATGTATTTTTTATCATGTAAAAATTATTTTCAACTTTTTTGTTTTTAATGGGTGAAATGTAAGATGTATTAAATGTATAAAAATAATTAGGTGTTAGTTTTTCGTCGATACAGGCTCTCGGCAGCGCGAACTTCGATCTCCTACTTATTGGTATCGGTGGAAAGCCGCACATCTCCATCCGCGCACAAGCTCTGTCGCATCTTTACATACAATGACTGACTCATTCATTCAAGTTCATTCCTATTCATGATTATTCCCTCTTTACAGCATGCATGCTCATCGAACTTGAGTTGTTTCCTCTTCCTCCTTCTCTCACTCATGCCATGCGCGAGAGAGAGTGAGAGAGGGAGAAGGAGAAAGCGAGAAGTTGTTAGTTATGATTTGTCTGCACATAACTTTTTTATTAGTTGGATAACAATTCTCAGAATTGGTATTTATATTCTATCAACATTAATCTATAACATATCCAAAAATCATAACTTTAAGTACATGCCCAGAGACATCGAACAAACAAACACACAAACAAACCACTTTGTGACCTAATAAAAACGTTGTAAAATGGTTAGAAATGAAATCTTAAAAATGCTTTAATATAAACTAACCTGGTTCTCCACGAGTTCCTTTAATGCCAGCCTGACCAATGTTTCCAGGAAAACCTTTAGCTCCTGGGGTTCCTTTCTCTCCTGGAACTCCAAATCCTGCATCACCTTGATCTCCTGCCGCTCCCTGATCGCCTTGTAGACCGTCTTTGCCATTATTACCCGTGGTGCCTACATCTCCCTATTTAATTCACATTTGCACATTAATTAACTGTATAACTGACTTTTAAAATACACATACTTTAGCTCCAGGGTTTCCCTGGGGTCCTTGAGGCCCTGTAGGCCCAGGAGAGCCTGGTCTACCATCTAAACCACGTCTTCCCGGTACACCTGGAGGTCCTGATTCACCCTTCTCACCTGAATGAAAATTGTTTGACTAAAAGCTACAAGTATTATAATTTTATTGAAGTCAGACGGTCTCACTTATTTTAAAGTCTGATAACAAAAAACCACATACCTAACTAAAGAACAATTCAGAAGTTGTATATAAACTCCAAATAAAAAAATTTCACATATAAAATCAGTTAAAAAATAAAATCTTTTATGGAAAAGTCATCACATAATTTCAAAAAACATATAGAGTTTCATGAAAAACAAGACATACTTTGTCATAGCAATAAAACATTAGACACACCTTTTACTCCAGGTACTATTTTAGATTCTGCTGGCTCTCCCTCATTTCCTTTCTGTCCATCTTTTCCAGGGATTCCATTAACTCCCTACGATTTTTATAAGTTTGTGACTAGAATCAAACACTTAATTAAGCAGTTAAAAAAATGCTTAAAAAAACAAACAGAAAGGCCAGATTTTCCTATAACTCCAGGAAGCCCATCATCTCCTGGTGGGCCTCTGGGACCTGTCTCACCCGTTGGACCTCTTGGGCCTTTATCTCCTGGTTGGCCATCAAGTCCAGGACTACCTTTTTGTCCTTTAATTCCGGTCAAACATGAAAGGCAGGCCAAACCACGATCACCTGAAATTTTTTTACTGTCTCAATAGAACATTCTACAAGTATAAATTCGTAGTTTTCAAACCTTTTAATCCCTCTACTCCTGGAAAGCCAGGCTTTCCCTTGAAACCTTGGATACCCGGATACCCTTTAGGTCCAGGTAAACCACGCTGTCCAGTTACATTTGTTGCAGAATCTCCTGGTGGACCCATAAGACCTGGAGGTCCTGCATCACCTACACTGCCAGGAAATCCAACTTTTCCAAGAAGACCATCTAAACCTGGAGGGCCTGGGATGGATTCTCCTTTTATACCTTTAGAGCCAGATTCACCTTTTAGTCCAGGAATTCCAGCTAAGCCATTTCTTCCAGGGTTTCCCGGAAATCCTGTGACAAAAATACTTGTTAGATCCATGGACATTAATTATTAAATTATATGTCTATTGTTATATCTATGGACGCGGACATCATTGCGAGTTGGCGGCCATACTATTATTATTTTCCGTTCGAGTTCTGACTCGTATTAGTTGTTCGTTATTGGTAATAAAGTGTTGTAGGTACCTGCGTTGTTTTCTTATAATAAAGATATAACAAATTGGCGACGAGGAAATGGCAACTTCAGACTTCACAGCGTTAGTAAAGCAACTCTCGGACCAACAATTAGTCCTGATGAAGATGCTGGAGGCGATGCAAGGCAGGGACTCAACACGCACATCAAGCGATAATTTGTTTTAAAACGTTCTACAAAGGATGGACAAATTCACATACAACCCGGAGAAAACAAATTCTTTCGATTTGTGGTTTCGTCGTTTCAACGACCTCATCGACGACCAACAGCTAGACGAAAGAACAAAAACCAAAGTGCTGGTATCATTACTGGATGATGACTCATACAAAACGTTCAACACGCACATCAGCCCACAAACTCCAAACGACCTCAGTTGGCAAGAAACAGTCACTACAATGAAAAAGATATTTTCTCCTCAGAAGAGTCTTCTCAGAAAAAGGTTTGAGTGTTTTAGACAAATTTTCAACCCTAGTGATGATTTCAATTCTTTTGCTAATCTATTGAACGCAAACTGCGAAGAGGCGGAGGTAAACAAAATCACTGACGACACATTCAAATGTCTGGCTTTAGTTTTTGCGTTCCAAGCACCTGAACTAGCCGACTACCGAATGCGTTTCCTCCGACGAATGGACGACAACGAATCAGTAATATTCAAAGAGCTGGTTCAAGATTATCATGCGTTAAAAACAGTAAAAGAAGATGCCAAACTTCTGGAACAGCCAACAGTCATGCACCAAAACATCAGTGCCGTCAGGAGTCACAATCACCATCACAGTCGCTCATCTTTTAAACCATCACCACACAAGAAAAGTCCACCCAGCCCTTGCCCCATTTGCAACGGAAATCACTGGAAGAGTGATTGCCCAAGACAAACAACACAACAACAGCAGCATAAGAAACACTGGAAGAAATCGCACCGTCAGCACACGATCTCCGCAGTAGCAAGTACACAAGAAAACACACAAAGGTTTGTTCGTGTCAAAATTGGAGACTACGATGCTCGTTTGCAACTGGACACTGGTGCTGACATCACTTTGGTCTCCCGGCAAACATGGAAGAACCTCGGATGTCCACAACTCTCACCAGTCGAAGGCGAATATAAAGTTGCTAATGGTGAACCACTTCATATTGACGGACAGTTTGCGACACCGTTTGCCATCATAGATGATGCACATAGAGTTTATCATGGACATGCCATCTGCCATGTCACAAACACCAACGATCTTCTCGGCTTTCCTTGGATTGAACATCTTCCAGAGTTCAAACTGTTTGCCAAGAAGTTCATGATCCAAACGGTTACAAATGACGACTTGGAGAGCAAGAGAACAACAGAGGTAGACAAAGTGATAGCCAAAATAAACAAAGATGTCGATGCTTCATTCATAAGAACTATTAACGCACTTCCTGTTAGTCACCCAGAGATTTGCACAGCAACAACAAATGACGAGAAGCTAAAACTCATCCACCAAAACTTACAAACAGGAAGCTGGCCAAAGAAACCTTCAAAACACATTTCCCAGTTGTGCACATTGAAATCTGAATTATCCATACAGAATGGATGCATCATGTTCGGAGAAAGAATAGTTGTTCCTGACAGTTTACAAGAACGCGTGTTACAGATGCTTCACAAAGGTCACCCAGGAATTTGTCGAATGAAATCACTCGCAAGAGAACACGTGTATTGGCAAGGCATAAACAATGACATCGAAATGTTAGTAAGAAGATGCACCCAATGTCAAATGGCAGCAAAAAGTCCAAGCCATGAAACTCCTTGCAACTGGACTCCAACAACCAAGCCATGGGAAAGACTGCATGTGGACTTTGCAGGACCAGTAGAAGGTAAGATGTATATGATCCTAGTAGATTCTTTTAGCAAATGGCCAGAGGTAGTCGAAATGCAGAGCGCATCAACACAAGCAACAATACTGGAACTACAAAAGATCTTTTCCAGATTCGGCTACCCTAAAACATTGGTTTCCGACAATGGCACTCAATTTACATCCACAAATTTTGAAGATTTCTGCAGAAAATATAACATTGTACACCTTCGATCTCCACCATACCACCCTCAATCTAATGGCCAAGCAGAACGTATGGTTGACACCTTCAAAAGGGCACTAAAAAAACTAAAAGGAGAAGAACCACCAGCAGAGGCTCTTCAAACTGTCCTGTTTACATATAGAACAACACCCTGTCCAGCAGCACCACAAGGTAAAGCACCAGCAGAAAATCTCTTGGGGTTCAAACCAAGAACAATTTTAGAACAACTACACGCCCAAACAAATAAAGAAAAAGAGGCTGAGCCTCGGAAGAGTTTCCATAAAGATGAAACCATGTATGTAAGGGATTTTCGTCCAAATCGACCACCTTGGGTGCCAGGTAAAATTTTAAAGAGAGAGGGACGGGTCGTGTACCAAGTGTTGGTTGAAAACATCGTTTGCAAACGACACATAAATCAGATACGCCCCAGGATAGAAAATCACAGCACACTTTTCGACACGTTTGATCTGCCATTTACGAAACAGATTAACAACCAGAAAATAGATAAGCCAAGCACAATGGTAGATCGAAATAATCACACGCTCCCGACAATGAGACCCAACAGACTTCGCAAACGACCAAAGAGGCTCATCATGGATACAAGAGTAAAGAAATATCATCTAAGTCCTAACTGAAGGGAGGTGTTAGATCCATGGACATTAATTATTAAATTATATGTCTACTAGCAGTGCCCGTAGCGGCTTCGCTCGCATGAAATTAGAGAATTTAAATCGTGCATACATAGTAGTGTATTGCACGGATCAATTTTTTAGGTCTCGGCTCGGCCCGTCGACAACTTGGCCCAGCCCGTTTCAAAAACCGAAATTCCTGGCCCGGCACGACCCGTTTTTACAGGCCTAAAAGTTCTATATACTTGATAAAAAACTTCGGCCCGTCCCACCTTGACTTCAGGTTTAGCCCGGCCCGTCTGAACACCCTAAAATCACCAAAATGTCTATATACTTGGTTAAAAATCTCGGCCCGTCCCACCTTGATTTAAGGTTTGGGCAGGGCCGTATGAAGACCCTAAAATAACGGCTTGGCCCGTCCGTCCGGTGATAAACTGAACTCATCTACTTTCAACCGGCACAAAACCTCAAAATACTAATTTTCACATCTGTAGCACTTACAGTTTTTGAGTAGCAGTTATTTTAAAATCAAATAACCCTTTTTCCACTTCACATTTGAGGTCCTGGAAACCAAATTTTCAAAAAATGGTGAAACACGTGCATCGTTATTTTTAGAGTAGAAACTAAATACTAATTTTACTTTTGTAGCATTTACGGTTTTTGAGTAGCAGTTACTTTAAAAACCAAGTAACCCTATTTTCCACCCCATATTTGAATTCCTGGAAACCAAATTTTCAAAAAATGGTAAAACACGTATATCATTATTTTTGGAGTAGAAACCAAATACTAATTTTTACTCCTGTAGCATCTACAGTTTTTGAGTAGCAGTTACATTAAAAACCAAATAACTTTATTTTCCACCCCACATTTGAAGTCCTGGAAACCAAATGTTAAAAAAATGGTAAAATACGTATATCTTTATTTTTAGAATAGAAACTAAATACTAATTTTTACATCTGTGGTATTTACAGTTTTTGAGCGGCAGTTACTTTAAAAACCAAATAACCCTATTTTCCACCCCACATTTGAAGTCCTGGAAACCAAATTTTCAAAAAATTGTGAAACCCGTATATCATTATTTTTAGAGTAGAAACTAAATACTAATTTTTACTTTTGTAGCATTAACAGTTTTTGAGTAGAAGCTACTTTAAAAACCAAATAAACCAATTTTCCAACCCACATTTGAGGTCCGGGAAACCAAATTTGTAAAAAATGGTGAAACACGTATATCTTTATTTTTAGAAAAGAAACTAAATAATAATTTTTACATCTGTGGTATTTACTGTTTTTGAGTAGCAGTTACTATAAAAGACAATTAGCCCTATTTTCCACCCCACATTTGAAGTCCTGGAAACCAAATTTTCAAAAATGCTAAAACACGTATTTCATTATTTTTGGAGTAGAAACTAAATACTAATTTTTACTCCTGTAGCATTAACAGTTTTTGAGTAGAAGCAACTTTAAAAACCAAATAACCCAATTTTCCAACCAACATTTGAGGTCCGGGAAACCGAATTTTCAAAAAATGGTGAAACACGTATCTTTTTATTTTTCAAAAAGAATCTATATACCAAATTTCAAAATCTCCTCATTTTTGGTTTTCGAGATATACATTGTTTTACAAAAAAGTTTGTTTTCCAGTTTTTTCCCCTCAGGAGTAAAATTTTCAAAAATCCTTTCTTAGCGGATGTTTACGCTACAAAAGTAATATAAGTTCCAAATTTCACGTTCCTAGGATGAGGCGTTTGAGCTCGGCGTTGATTATCAGTCAGTCAGTCAGTCAGTCAGGACATGTTCTTTTATATATATAGATTGTTATATCTATGGACGCGGACATCATTGCGAGTTGGCGGCCATACTATTATTATTTTCCGTTCGAGTTCTGACTCGTATTAGTTGTTCGTTATTGGTAATAAAGTGTTGTAGGTACCTGCGTTGTTTTCTTATAATAAAGATATAACAGTACTAATAGAACCCATCAATATTTTATAATTCAGTCACACAATTGTAACAAATTAAGATATGTTTAATGGAAAAAGTATTATGCATAGATAAAATCTAAATTTAAAATATAAAATCCATGTCTTAAAACCTGGATCCCCATTGTCTCCCTTTGGTCCATCTCTTCCAGCATCACCAACCGGGCCGGGAGGACCCTGGATGCCTGGTCCTCCTGGCCTTCCTTTTTCACCTTTCTCTCCATCTGGAGCATTATATCCCCTATCACCCTTATCGCCAATATCGCCTGGTGGTCCTTGAGATCCATTAATGCAAGCACCAGGTCTGAAAATACCCTAGAAAAGTCATAGTTTAAAAGAAATTTTAAAAGTCAATAGTGACTCAATCAAAAAGCATAAAATTTATAATCATCTAATCCAGTGGTTCTCAATCTTTTTAGTGCCGCAACCCCCCGACAAAATTTGCCCAACAATAAAATTATGTGGGTTGCTCATCTTTCACTCTGGATCACTGCATTGTTACTATTGCACTTAGACTAAACAGTCATAAAGTCATACTCCTACAATACATTTTAGTTTTTTAATAGATAGTTTTGATTTGAGAATTTTAGCCTATTATTTCTAGGCATTCTCAATTAAAAATTATATAATATAAATTGTACGTAAAAATTATAATTTAACTTATTATCAAGCAAATAAAGCATATTTTTCCCAACAATATATTTTTACAATTAACAAGCAAATGAGATTGATCATTTTAATTTAACATTTTAATGCTGCAGCTCCAAAATAGAATTGCTAAATTGTCAGTGAGAAGGCTGTGCTTGCTTCATTTTCACCATGTCAAAAATTCACGGGCGTCATTTGGAAGGGCAGGGGGCCATTTTCTCCCAGGGATTTTTAAAAAATAAAAAACGGTTTTAAAAAAATTTTGAAAAATGTACCTCCGACCGCCCCCGGTCATCAGCTATTTTAGGAGGCAAAAGTGTAAAGAGTTTCAGAGAATTCTTGAAAAAGCACCTCCGACTACCCCTCCCCCAGTCATCAGTTATTTTTGGAGGCAGAGTTTTAGAAAATGTTTGCAGTCTTTGATAGAGCACAACACAAATCATTTTCAGCATTCTTGTATTTAGACTTGATAAGTAATAAGCTTGAAAAGCCTTTTTCACAAAGGTTTGCAGTGGGGGAAAGAATAATTGCACATGGCTATTTGAGCAACGCAGATAAGTTTCAAGTTTAAAAAGCCTGTTTAAAAAAAACTCAAATTTCTGAAAGTTTTAGGCGACCCCAATAAAATCGTCAGGCGATCCCCATTGGGGTCGCGACCCACAGGTTGAGAACCACTGATCTAATCTATTTTCAAAATTTGAAAAACTTACTTTAACTCCAGGGTCTCCTTGTGGCCCAACAGGACCAGGTCTCCCTTTAATCCCTATAAGTCCTGGACTACCTTTGTAACCATCCTGTCCTTTCAAACCCTGTATTCCCTAGAGGTCAATTGAAATACAAATTATATATTGCTACCTTTCTGAAAAGTACAGATACAGTGAAAAAAAACTAACTTTTAATCCATCTCGGCCAGGCAGTCCAGGAAATCCCAATTTGCCCTATGATATAAAAACTTGGGGTATAATTAACCACCTTCAGCTAACAATGAAATTGCTAAAAAAAATTACAAAAAATTTTCTCACTTAAAGTTGTTTTTTATATTGATGCTTTAACTTCAGTTTAGTTATACGTTAATTAATTTTGGTTATTTCAATTTGCCTTAGCTAAATTCAAAGTACAAATAAAACTAGCCCTTTCTCCATTTGGTCCAGGTAATCCTTTATTTCCTTTATCACCATGTCTCCCTGGTTCACCCTGTAATAGTAAAAGCGATCATAGAATACTTTCTAAAGTCATGAGATTTGATTAAAATAGCATTTTTGGCACTATTCTATTATTTATGTTTATGACCATTGATCTCCTGCATGATGTGCACATGTTCTGCTGGTTGAATGAAACATTTTCCTATTTAGAACTCATTTCAAACGGATTTCCCAGCCAAAGTTATATTATAATCGTGCCAGCCACCTCAACTGCTAATGTCCTTTGTGCACTTGTGGAGCTAGCGAGTAGTATGCGGGGCTGCCAGCGGCGCCGTAAAACACCGCATACTCCGTTAGTCTTATCTGCATGTTGCCAACATTGTAAAGCTCCCTTTAAGCGGCTTTTGCTGTACACGGCGCTATATAAATTGTCTAAAAAAATAACATATGAAAGTAAAAGTAAACGTCATTAGAATGGTCATATTTAAGAACAAACTGAACAGAATGATCCGGTTTAAGAGCACATTAAACAACTTGATCAATTGATCAGATATGAAAAGATTGACTAACATAATTGGATTTAAAAACATACTGAACATTGGGATAGCAATCAAGAATTAACCAAGCAACCCAAGAAGATTTATGACAGTTTCAAACAATGGGATCAGACTTGAATAACATATTGAACTGGATGATGAGAAATTAATGAATAGAGAGATCAGCTTTAAGAGCCTATTATTAATAAACTGATTAAAAGGACACTAACTTTAAATAAAAATTTCACATTTGTTACAATCAACACAATTTTATACTCATATAAACTGACAAAAAAGATGTGATTACCTTTTGTCCGTTTATTCCTCCGAAACCTGGTTCACCTTTATCTCCTGGTTGTCCCTTTCAAAATAAGTTTATTCACAAAATTTAGATAAGGCTGGGAATTAAATAAAGCTTCATAAGTTTAAGTGGCACAGTCTTTTGAAATTCAATTGAAATTTCAATAACTAACAATAAATAACAGAACTATAATTTTAATGAATGATAAAAATGAATTAAAATTCTAATTTGGTAATTAAAAATTAAACTCTTCAAACAGAAGTTTTTAATGACAGTTGTAGATTAGGTTGTGATCAAGCAGATATGTTTCTGTTCTATATTGATAATTAAATATAATAACAAACTTTATCCAAACCTCAGCTTGTAGAGCTGGTAGAATGACTAACAAAAAACCAAACAAAGAAAAACAAGCAAACTGCCGATAAATAATAAACGAAAACTAAATTGGAAAAGTAGTTAACTCGATAATGGAGGTCATGTAATTATATCGAGATAAGCCACAAGATATTGCTTACATTTTAACTTTTAAAATTATTCTAAAACAATGAAAATGAAATACTGTGCCACAAAAACTGATGAATCTGATAAAGGTTGTTCTAGAACTTCCAATAAATTAATTACATACAGAAATTCAGCTATTGCTACGATCTATCATCACTCAAATCATTTCATCATGCATGACACTTCTAAACAATCAAAAAGCAACACAAAAAGTTTAACAGATGGATTCAAGCCGAGCAACAGTTTCAACACTTGCAATCGTATATACAGCTATGGCAGAATCTGGGAAGTGGTTAAAAAGCATGAACAAAATTCATTATTAAGCATATTAGTCATTAAGCCAAATAAAAGATGGACAGATTTATCTCCCCAATGCTTTCTTTTCATGCCCTTAAAACTCACTACCTTTAGCTAAAATCTGCCTATAACCTTTGAGTATAGCTACAGGTCTCTACAATGAAACCGTTAAAAATTCAGAACTTCATTTTTTTGCTTATAGAGCTCGACCTGCACCTATTATCACAAAAAAGGACCCAGATACATGAATAGTCATGACAACTAATATACATGAATAGTCATGACAACTAAGACATAATGACTCTGACCTTCTCACCAGTCTCTCCCTTATCACCCTGCTGGTTCCCGTTGAGAAAAGTCAGCCAAGCTGATGGTCCTTGCGGTCCGGGAGGCCCAGGTGGTCCCGCATCACCTTTATCTCCCTTAGGACCACGATGGCCCTCCCCAGCAATACCTTTGGGTCCTTTTGGTCCAGCCTCCCCTTTGAAACCCTAAGAAATTAATTATATGATGAACAAGCCATGCAGTTAAACACATTAGTAAGAAGCCAGAGATTCACAGGACACTAGGTGGGATCTAGGATGCAGTCAGGAATTCTTTGTTCAAACAAACCATAATCCCATTGTCTCCATTGTCACATTGTGGCCTCTCAATCTTACCGGCAGCACCACCCTTCTCTCCTGGGCGTCCTGGTTCCCCCTTATCACCTTTCAGGTCTATTTTCGTATTCGAATCACCAATATCACCCCTAGGTCCACGTGAACCTTTACTACCTTTATCACCCTAAACAAAAGTAGTTCAACAATAATGAATAGATTATAAAATGATTATAATATCAACAATTAATTATGCCAATCAATTTAATATGTAAAGAAAATCATATTTAAAATCATATTTAAAATTTCATCTGAATAGATAAATAAGTTGCATAATTAGAAGACTTACATTCACTCCCAAGAATCCTTCTGATCCTCTATCTCCTTTCAAACCTTTTAGTCCCAGCCTTCCCTAATAGTAACAAATTTAGTACAAAATAGTTACCAGGAAGAGCAAAAATAGGTAAACATTGAAACAGATTACAAGTCAATAACATTCATAATCTAATTCATATTACAGTAACAGTCCTGATGAGCGAACACCTTCGGCGAAAAGCCAAGAAGTCCACTTCTTGTGTCTGTCTGATCTTCGGGTAAAAGCTACTGGCAAAACAAAACTGTCCCTTGCTCTTAGCATTCACTCTTGAGAGTGTCGCTCTACTGTATAAGCAAACTCACACATCTATTCAAATCACAGCGACTACATCAGTGCTTTGCAGTCACATGTGTGTATAAGATGTATAATTATTATACCACTGTCATTTTGTAAGGTTTTTTATTTTAAAATACAAACGTTCAACTTAGATCTGGTAAATTCAAACAGCTCCTTTAATTACAAAACAAACAATTCAGTAAAACAAAACATTCAAATTACCACTACTCCAGGTGCACCATCTTTTCCCTGAAATCCCTATAAACAAATAAATCAGAATTTATTTACGACAATCATTTCACATTTCATTTTAATAGTGGAATATGGACAACAAATTAGAATATATTTAGAAACATTTGATTTATTTGGACTAACTGGTCATTTTTACTTAAAGCCCACATCAGAGTCCATACCTTATAAATCAATTAAAATACAGAAAATGCAGTTGAAAATGAAAGGTTAAGTTAAAAATGTATGTACAAGGCAACTTGCCACACCCTCACACAAAATCAGACAAACATTTTAAAAGCAAAGCTGGTAAAAAAAATTCAACTAATAAAATGTTGATAGAAAATTAATAGTTGGCATTGAAAACTTGGACAGAAATTATTAAATACACAATTGGCTGTGACATTCAATAAATGTTGTGTCAAAGAATATATTATTTCTACGTACATTCTAAATACACACACACACAATACACACACACAACATACAACACACAACACACACACACACACATATATATACATACATATATTGACACAGGTCAATTATATACATAGGTGCCTGCCGGCATGGGCGCGCCCCTGGAAAACCAAACAAGGTAAAAAACTTATTTATTATAAGCTTGATCATATTCATGCTAACTTAAATGCACGAATACAAATATAAAGTTTAAAATGATTTTTAAAATTATCCAGAATGTCAGGTCTGATCCACTACTGGTCAAAAATAGCTATATTCTATGTAATATTTATTTCCGGATGTATTAGTTAATAGATTGTTTAAACCTTTTTTTTCGCGCTACCCTTTGGACAAACTAAAATTGACTGCATCCCCCTATTTTTGCATATAAAAGATAATAAGTAAAATGTAAGTGTTTTGCATCAAGTTTTTTCTATTTAATTTATTTGTTGTTACTTTCTGTCGATGATGTCAGAAGAACAAGAGAAGCAACTTTTGATGAGGCAATTCGCATATCAGCACCGTCCTCCAATCTTTGCCTGGTTTTCTCATTTACCAAAACAGAGAAGCTAATCTTGCACAAGTTGGTAATAACAAAAAAATGATGAATGAAAGCGCACTTTTGGCCAAAACTAGGTATCTCTCTACAAACAGTGATAAGCAATTTGGTAAAAAGCAATAAGGATTAGTTTGTCATTGATAGGCCAAAATACTAGTCCACCGAGCTTTTTTCTGTTCAAGAATGTCAATGATTTGGAATTGTTGGAATGCACTGCATTGAAACAATCTTTTAGCTGTTTAGTTTCAAATTGTCATTTGACAGGACTTTTCACATAAAAAGTGCTTCGGTCGTTGTGTGCCGTCTTTGTCAGTGGTAAAATTGAAACCATACTAAACACAGTATCTTAAATAATGCCAGTTGAAGTGATGATGTGATAACTATACTGAACAACGTTAAAACAATAGAACCAGAGACCTTAATAAAAAAAGACCTATTAATATAAAAGCATTAACAAGATTAAAGATTTAAACAATTTTCTAATTAATTCTCATCAAAAATTGAAATTGTATAAAATATTTGTTTCAAATTTAAAAATGTTATTTAACAAAAATTTACTTTTGCAGCCTCCAAATTAGAATGGCAACCTACTTTGGGGGGGTGCACCCCACAGGTTACGAACTCCTGGTCTAGTTAAACATGTACACAGAAAGTGACAAGTACGAGAAAAATTTTGGTTTAAACATAAAAACTAATGGCTTGGCAGTAGATGCTGCTCCTCAATGTGGTGGTGGGTTGCACCAGTGTTGATGTAAGTACTCAGAAAAAGTACATTTAACACAGAGTACTTAGTACTTATACTTAAGTACAAGTACATATTTTTAAATTGTACTTAAGTACAAGTACTCAAGTACATTGAAAATTTTTATTGATCATAAAAAGATTGTTTCCTCAGTATAGAACCAAGTATTTATTAAGAAACATCACCAAAATGCCTTGTTTTTTTTTAAAGCATTGTTTCAAAATATGTGTCGCTGAGTCTATTACGCTGAGAAGAAGTGTGAAATTTAACGTTAACTTTCTCTACTTTAATTCATTTAATCAAATCAGGCTGCAGCAATGCGTGGCCCAGTACAGCTAGTTATAACTAAATTAACATGACTTAACAAACCTTAAGTCCTTTTACACCATCCAAACCTTTGGCAGGTTCCCCTTTCGGTCCTTTTATTCCATTTCGTCCGTCAGTACCAGGAGGTCCATCGAATCCAGTTAAGCCACGTAGACCAGCTTCACCCTTGATGCATTAATTATGCATTAAATTGACATTAAATAGTTTTGTTTATTAGCTAAACATCATTTTCAGTTAAACATAAGCCAACATTCACATCCTTAAACTGTCACCAAAAATTAAAATACAAAGACATGAAAAAATAGTGCTATTAAGCCAGTATAACAAATGAACTGTAGTACCTTAGAGCTGTATAGAACTTGGAAGTATTGTCCCAAAGAGTAATAATTTTTTACTTGAAATTGGGCAAGAAAAATTACAATTTTGTTCAAATTTATTCACTGGACTGTACTAACGGTTTTGAATATGGAACATATAGTCTGGTAGATCTAGCACTTTTTCAATTGAAGATGGAAAATTTTAATAGTCAAGCCAATTTTTATGCCATTCAATCAATAGAGAATATATCTGTATGAAGATACCAGTAATTATGGCACTAGTTATTAATGATTTTCTATGTACTCTTTTGTCTCATTACGTAGGACAATGTCGAATTAGGCGCAATAAAAGTTTATTCACTCAACCAATAAGAAATCAATAAAGTCTTAGTTTCTATGCAATATGTGTACTATCTTTGTCTAAACTTTGAATTTGGTTAGAGTTGAGTGACTTGGCTTTATCCAATTTAAAATAAAAATGAATTTCATAGTTTCTTCAATTAAATTGTTTAGACTTAAAAGCTTTGTTTAAACGTTGACAAAAAGAAGGCAAATAAGGTGTGATGAAATCATATTAATCTATTTCTTTGAATAAATTAAGAGTTGGGAAAGGAATTTATCTTTTTTTAACATTTAGCACATGCCCCTCAAGACAAGTCTAGATCAAAAGCGAGAATGGGTCCTTGCAGGGCAGCCATTTATAGGCGCCTAACCCTTGCTTAATGGAGTTACGCCGGTGACGCCGGTGAGGCTCGAATCGCCGACCTAATGATCGACAGGCGAACTGTTTAAAGATTTAAAACATTTTAAAATGTATGAACAAAACAGGGAACGTTTTATGTGAATAGAAAGGATAACAGAGTATTGAAAATAACCCTGCTGTAATTGAGTGTTAATTAATTGTGCCACATGTTACTTATTCTGTACTTCAAAAGTGAGCTAATTTAAGCTCACAAAAATCTGAATTCTCATTTATATTAAGCTATAAATAATATAACATTTCTGAATAGCTAGTAAATATTATCCGCATAAAAAAATCTCAATTTAAATAATTGTAAATAAATTCTATTTAAATTAAATTTAAACTAATTAAATCGCGACCTTTGTTCCATTGAATCCGTCCCTTCCTGGAGGTCCCATAAAACCATCTGGTCCAGGCAGACCCTAAGAATGTTTGTACACAAATTAAAAATTGAATAATTTTATATAACATTGAAAAATGAACTCAACTCACTGGTAAACCATGAGAGCCTGGTTGTCCAGAAATTCCTACACGGCCCTTAAGATTTAAGCAACAAATATTAGTGCATATAAAGTTGAAAAAATTATCTAAACATTTAATATAACAAAATATTTTATAAAAAGTATTAAATTTATTTAACATTTAGTTCTAAAAAAATTAATTTACTCTGTGGCCTTTTTCTCCCATTACTCCATCTAATCCAGCCAAGCCCCGGTCTCCTTTTAATCCAATTGGTCCTTCTGGACCACTTTGACCTGGCCCACCAAGTGGACCTAAAACACCCTGCAATCCGGGGAAGCCCTGAATAATCACAAAATACTAGTTGTAATCTTCAAGAGTCACTTCAAAAGTCTGCCTTTAAAATGTAGCATTAAAATCAACAGAAGAATCACCAATTAAAAAATAATACAACTTTGAAACAAAATAATTTTTTATAAATTTTAAATAACTGCATTATAATAGTTTTATCAACATATGTTCTGCATGGCAGAGTATCTTTACACTTATAACATATTTGACAAACACACAATAAACATATTTTGTTTAAAATTCAGCCAAAACTCCGCCTCGCTTTTATGAACCATTCCCAATCCTGGATAAAAGAGGAGGGAAAGATAAAAGAGCAAAATTATGATCCTCCACAAGAAGTACATCAGTATTTCCGACATACTACTATTTGAGTCTTAAAACACCTGGTGTAAAGGACTATAAACTATTATGAAAAAGAAACTCTGATTGTAATAAATTCACAAACAAACTAAAAAACTAATAGCTAATGATTGTATAATGAATCCCTAAATCAATTTTTCCACATTTCAGTGGAAAGTCCCAACAGATTACCTTCTGAAACATTTCCATTCATAAGTGACATCAGAAAGCTTGTTAAACACTTTTACTTAACTTGACTTCTCTGTACAGCTGTCGTCAAAATTTTGAATTGATTTTTCACCAACTTTTAGACAAGTTAAAACTTTGAAACCTTCAGCATAGACTTTAGCTACTCGCCAAAACAATATTCAATAGTTTCAGAAGCGATTTATTCATTAATATAAATTTATAAGGTAATACAAGTTGTTTATCTCCAAATGATTCAATAGATGGCCTTTGCATCAATTAAAAGAACTTATAGGTAATCATGACTATGACTAAAATTTTCTAAACAAATGTAAAACTATTATTACACTTAGAAATCGATTTGCATAATGTCAAAAAAGTGTGTTTTTAAAAAACAAAGTTTTTTACGGTTCACTTCTTAATTTGCATTTTATCTGAATCTGAGGCAATGGGCCTAGCAACAATTTATTATATATAAAAAAGCAAATAAGCAGAATTCAACTTACTCTATTTCCTTTTTCTCCAATGCATCGACAACCAGCAACTTGAGTACATCCTCCACATTCAGGAGCATTGTCAGTGAATAGATCTTGCTGAATTGATAAAGCAAACATTAGTAAAGTGGTAAATAATAAGAGATAAAACGAAATTGATAAAGCACTTTAAAAATGTTTGTGATTCAGCTTAAAGATATTTTAAAATTAGAAAACATCTGATGATTTCATAAATTGACAGATTTAGAGTTTCTGTTATTTAACACTGATAATAGTTAAGGGTGTCTGCAGTTAGCCCACCATCCTGACTCAGAACAAAAACGATACCAGGATTAGGCATCTCATAAATAAACCCCACCTTCCATTTTAAAGCATTATTTGCTCATGTCAAAGTTTTTTTCATTGCGTTTAACAGCTGTTACTATGCTGAAGAATCACGACTCTAGTGTTTAATTTCTAGCAAACACATTCAGAGCTTATGAGAAATTATACTTGCATTATGAAATTGTTATAATGATACAAAATATTGATTAATAGTGAAACATTTGCTTTCTTTTAGTAAGTATAATAGAGTAGAATTAAAATTATTTTAATTTGTATAATAATACACTGAACATTTAAAAAAAAATTTATTTTGATTTAACCAGACATCATGGGTTTCAAAATCCAGGCCTGACCTGTGGTTAACTTTGTATTAGATTTATGAACTACTGTGGGGACCGTCTGGAGCATTTGCAACAAATACAACAATAGTTTTTTTATGAAAAACAATAAAACATCTTTATCTAAATTAGAATTTGCAGTTTAAGATTTCACTGTAAAAATAATTTATTTAATTGAAGATTGTGAAACTCTGTTGGTCCCTTGAGACCCAGCTGTGACCACATTATCACACACACACAAAAGATGTAAAAAACAATTGTGATGATGATAAATTTTGATATGTATACTTTACTTCCTGGCTAAATCAATTAAAAACCTAACTTTTTGGATGTCTAATTATTAAACTCTAAGTAAAAGATTTTCTAAAAATCAGCCAGTTCCTAAATTTAGTCTTGCTGAAACAGTTTTCAAAAAACTATTAAACATTCTAATCTATACCCTTCAGCTCTAATACAGAGTTGTCAACAGGTTCGGTCAAAAATTTCTAACCCTATATGGCGTGGGAGGTTGGATTAAACCAAAACCTTTTTTTTTTAAATATTTTATGTATATGAACAGTAGCGGCATTAGGGTAGGGCGACTGGCCAGGGCGCCAGATATAAAGGGGCACCGCAGACACCCTAATCTGAATCACCTCTTTTTGATTAAAACATTCAAAAATAATCATGAAATGTTCTATACATTTCTTCATTGCCATGCATCTTACTGTCATTTGTTTATAAGCTTATTTAACGTTTTTATGTGAAATTAAATATTGTAAAGGTCTCAAATACTATAGAGTAGCTTTGTGTAGTGGATTCCGAACTGATAACTGGGAAAACTTAGAATTCCCAAAATAAAAATAGGAATGAGGTTCATTGTCGACGTAAACAAATATTATTTATTTAAATGGGCACATGGTTAAGCAAGGATTATCTTTACTTTGTAAAAATTCGGGCTCATCTGGCTCTGCTCACATGATTACATGCAGCTGTAATTATGCAATTGAGCGTTTTTTTGCGACGTTCAAAATGACTTTAAACTGGCACGTCTTACTGATTAAACTCACTGTATCTAGTCACAGTTGTCTTTACGAGCAATTTTGCGGTTTTTAATATTGTGAAATTGAGTTCCATTACCGCTTGACTTGACTACTACTCAATTATTCATGAGCAATGCACACACGAGTTGTCAGGCCATGAGTCAACGAACTACTTTCACACGTGATTCTCTTCTCAAATTCCGACAAGCAGCCCCTCCCATTCATCGTCAACTGCGCAAAATCTTGTTCTCCTTGCAACTATGGCTACCAATATGTAAACGGTGGTCACCTCGCCGCGGTGATCACAACTGGGAAACCAGTAAAACCAGGCAAGAAACCAAGGACCTAAAACGAACGAATCTATCGATAAATGCTACCTCAACTGGGGCAGCCGATGTGTCAGCATTGGGGACCCATGATGTGGACAAAAAATGGACTACTGGCCGAACGACTAAATTTATTAAACCAAAGAATGAAATACGAATTGCCTCGTGGAACGTACGAACGGGTCATCACGTCGGCCAAAAGGAGATTATCGCCACCGAAATAACCAACTACAAAATATCGATCGCCGCCATATCGGAACTACGACTCACGGGATCCGGGACGATGATGATTAGCCCACCGACGACCGACGAGACTATTACGCTCTTCTACTCCGGTGGTGACAAGCGAGAGGCGGGTGTTGGATTTATGGTCGGCCAGCGGGCTGCCCACAGTGTCGTCGCCTTCCAACCAATTTCTGAACGTCTGGCAGTCCTTTCCATCGATGGCACAATCAAGACACACATCCTATCCGTCTACGCGCCGACCGAAACAAGCTCAGATGCTGCAAAAGACGCTTTCTACGCCGATCTACAAGCTGCGACTGATTCTATACCGCAAACCGAAGTTACCATATTGGCAGGCGACTTTAACGCTCACGTCGGCGACAACCGTAGTGGCTGGGAAGAAACGCTTGGACGATTCAGCCACGGAAAAATCAACAACAATGGGCAGCGACTGTTGTCGTTTGCGTCAGTAAACAACCTTGTCATTGGCAACAGCCTCTTCCAACACCCGAAGAAGCATCGGCTCACGTGGAGACACCCGTCGGGGAAAGATTCGGCCATGCTCGACTACCTTCTGATCAACAAGCGTTTTCGATCGACGCTCAACGACGTTCGAGCAATGCGTGGCCCTGATTGCGGATCTGATCACTACCTTGTGCGGGCCAAAATACAACTTCGACTCCAAAAAGCAAAGAAGAAGACGCCGGCGGCTGTAAAGAGAAACTGGACGTGCCTACGCGATCCGGCAGTTCGACACAAATTCCAGCTTGCTTTATCGAACAAGTTTGCGATCCTCAATACATTGGACGATGTCAACGATGAAGAAAAAAAAATAGCCAAATCCGTCATCGAATGTGCGGCGCCGTTATGTTCACCTATCCGTCGACGAACGCAGCCATGGATTTCGGATGAGTGTCTGAGCGGAAAAGAATCAAGCACGTTGATTTCGAACAATACGGGCGACTTAATCAAGAGGTAAGGCGGAAAATGAAGATCGAGCGAGAGGTGTATTGGAACAATGTTGCAGCCGAAATGGAAGAAGCCGCATCACGACATGAATATCGAACATTGTATCAGACACTACAACGTTTAGGCGGAAAAACGAAATCGATCAACGATAACATCAGGAAAACGGATGGAAAGTTTGTTAGTTCGACCTCCGATCGATTACAGAGGTGGCGGGAATTCTTCCACGAACTGTACAACCACGATCCGCCTGCAGGACCAGCCGCGGACCCGCCACAAATCGATCAACCGCAGATCCCATTTCCCGTCGACGTACCAACAATCGCCGAAATGAAAGCGGCCGTAAAATCGCTCAAGAACGGAAAAGCGCCGGGCATCGATCAAATTACAGCCGAGATGATCAAAGCTGGTGGTGACATTCTATTGCAACGTCTACACGTCCTATTGACATGCATCTGGGACACGGAGTACGTACCATCAGCGTGGAAGAAAGCGATCGTCGTTCCCATTTTGAAGAAAGGAGACAGTCGAGAATGCAAAAACTACCACGGCATTAGTCTCCTTTCAATCGTTGGAAAAGTATTCACGAAGATCATTCAGTCACGACTACAAAAACATTGTGAACAATCGTGCCGTGAGGAACAGGCCGGATTTTGACCGAATCGTGGATGCATCGATCAAATCTTCGCACTACGCCAACTCGTAGAAGAGAGGGTTCGATGTGGCCGGCGGACTGTTGTTGTCTTCATCGACTTCAAATCGGCTTTCGACTGCATCCATTGGCCAGCATTGTGGACGGCATTGGAAAGTGAGAACATACCACCGAAAATCATCCGTTTGTTACAAGCGTCGTATAGTGGTTCGACCAGTTGCATCCGAATTCGAAACGACCTATCGGACGAGTTTACCATTCAAACCGGTGTCCGACAGGGAGACGTCGCCTCTCCGCTTTTATTTAACGTCGTGATCGATGCGATCATGAGGAAATCGTTCGAAAGAAGGCGTGGTGTTCAATACGACAAAAACAACTTTGTCACTGATCTGATGTTCGCGGACGATAGCGCCGTATTCGCCGATACCGACGTGGAAGCTACAGATTGCCTAAACGACATCGGCGATATTGCCAAGTCATACGGCCTAAAGATCAACGCCGAGAAGACCAAGGTATTAACAACGGATGGGTCGCCAGCTCATGTCCACCTAAATGATGTCCAGATCGAGCAAGTGACGAAATTTAAATACCTTGGATCGATCGTGCAGGAAAAGAAGACGTCGTCGTCGGCCGACGTCCACAGCCGCATTGGCCAGGCAACTGCGGCATTTGCAGCGCTCAGATGGTGCGTTTGGAAGAGAACGAACATTGCAATCAAGACAAAAATTCGTCTTTACCGAACATTGATTCTTCCGATCCTCCTATATGGCTCGGAGACATGGACATTGTTTAAATCCGATGTGAATAGACTTGAAGTATTCCAAATGCAATGCCTGCAGCGAATACTGGGAGTCTCCATCCGCGACCGCATTCGAAACGAGACGATCCGTGAACGGTGTGATCGACAACCACTGATCGACGAACACATCCAAAAACGGCGACTACGGTGGTTCGGGCACGTCTGCCGAATGGATGATAAACGGCTTCCCAATAGTTTACTTTGGCGGGAGCGACCGCCTGGCTGGCGCATCCAACGTTCGGCGCCAAAGAAAACATGGCTGAAAATTATTGATGGGGACCTCAAGAGGAAGCGACTGACCGCCGATGGGGCGAGAAGGGTTACAGCCGATTAAAGAAAATGGAAGATTGTCGTGGAAGACGTTCGTGGTCCCGTGGCACCGACAGCAGCGTATTGGCTTCGAGGACATCCTCCTCCCCAAGCGCCGGACTAAATAATAATAATAATGCAATTGCGCTACTTGCAGTCAGCTAGACAAATCTTGGCCAGCGATGAGTTGTATGGATGAGTTTCAAAATGAAGATCTGGCTAGGGCTCTAATACTTTTTCAAATTATTATCAGAATGGTGGCAAAGCGGTAAAGCGTTCGCCTGTCGGCTTATAGGTCGGCGGTTCGAGTCTCACCGGCATCACCATCGTAGCTTCCTTAAGCAAGGAGTTTACATGCATTGCTCAGGTTGAGTGTCTCGCGGGCTTACTAACTCCTTTAACTAACCTAAAAAAATAAAAATAAAGAATATTAATGAGATCAATTTTCATATGTGGAGCATTAAATCATATAAGTTACTAAAATATTTTATACTAGAAATACCCCGTCAAACATGACGGTTTTTTCAATAAATAATTAAAAGATATAATTAGACAATGTGGTTTGGATCGAACCTGGTTGAAGTAAATTAAAATCACTACATTTCATGCCATGCCTTTATAAAACAGCTTTAATATCTGCGATGTTTTCTTTTGAACAATAAATCCAGCATGTTTGATGTAATTGGATAACCTTTTGCATAATAAGCTTAGGCCAAACGTTTTGGATTGACAGCAGTGTTATTTCCATTCACTAAATAATTTCCATTCCAATTCTAATTCCATTATTTTTTTTCAAATAATTTCCATTCCAATTCTAATTCCATTATTTTTTTTCAAATAATTTCCATTCCAATTCTAATTCCATTATTTTTTTCAAAATAATTTCCATTCCAATTCTAATTCCATTATTTTTTTTCTAATAATTCCTATTTCAATTCTAATTCCATTTTAATTTCAATAATTTCCATTCAATTCTAATTACCATTGCTAAAATGATTTCTATTTCTATCCTATTTCCATTATCATTTCAAAAATTATTTTCTAATTCCATTATTAAAAATAACAGTCACTATATTCGTTCCTTTAAAAAACCCTTTAGAGATAATAATACATAGTAACAACAACAAGCTTATCAAACATTTATTGTTATAACTAAACCAAACATCCAAAAATAACCAGAGCAAAATGAATTAAGTTTCAGAAAGGCTCTCATCTCTAAGGACTGTTGCATTCTGTTGCGTCGCCCTGCAGTCAAGATGCCACAAAGAGAGAATATCCGCTCCACGTAGGCTTGAGAAGCTGGAGCTGACAATAAATCTTGGGCTAGCTCATACAGTTTGCTGTAACGTGATGTTTTTTGCTTCCAAAAATCCAGTGCATCATTACGCTCATCTTTTACAATATCAGCTATGTAGTTGTTCAGCTGATAATGCACGGCATCTTTTTCACTTATACTGCTAATGCCAGCACAAGTTCTAAATCGATTAGACTGAATTTTATTGTTTAAAAATTTAAATTTTTTTAATGATGTTGGAGTTAACACCATAGGGGATGCAGATGCAGAATCCGACACATAAACTTCCTGCACTGAACTTTCCTCGTTTTCACAAACGGTGATTATGTAAGCTTTAGCAGCACGCAGCAGCTCTACATATTCCGGGGACATAATTGCTTGTGCCATCGTCGGATCAAGCAGACATGCGGCCGCTGGAATCGGATTAAAGTTTTCCGTATTCGGGTCTAGAAGTGTGGCGAACCGGTAACGGAGATCATCCAGCATTTTTGATGTTAGTGCTTTTGCAGATGTGTGCTGCTGCAGATGACATCATACGACGCTGTAAACATTCCCCAATAGTTTGGAACTTTACTGCACCTGAACTGTCTCGTTTTACAGCTTGACTTTTCACAACATTTCTTTCTTTTTCTTTGCTCATGCAGTTAGCATATGCTTGTTTGTGAAAACGCTTCAAATGGTCGCGAAGTTGCTAGTGTTCTTGCCAGTAATTTGTGTTCCGCAGGCCACTTTTGTAGTTTCATCCGTCACCTGACAAGTTGATTTGTCTGAATCTTCGTCATACGAAAAGAATTCCAGAATACGCTATCTCTTTTTCTACCACTTAAAGATTTTGATAAACTCATTGTAATTTTGAAGTCACAAAAATGAATATGAGCACACAACACACGACACAATATTTAGACCAACTAAGAGAAAAACAGTTCATTGAAAGTAGTCCAGGAGAATTAAAAAAAAGCTGGCATAATTGGAAGCAAAGCAGTTTGATATTTTGTTTTGTAGGTATATGTGTTAGCAACAATTAGTTAAAAATCCACCCTTCCAACTCATCGTTTAAAAAAATTACAGACGATTTTCAAAATCGGCCTTAAAATCGGTAAATTAATTGAATACGCCAGCTCTTTTAATCCAATTAGATGAAAATAACTAAAGTTTAAGCTGAATGCTTTATTGTTACTTATTGCATGATATACAAACATTAAAAATTATCAAAAAAAAAAAAAAAAAAAAAAAAAAAAACGAACTGATTTATGGAGCCGTTTTTCCATAAAATATACAATATATCAGCTCTTAAAATCCATTTAAATAAAAATAACTCAATCTATAGATGAAAACTACCTAATACAAAATATACATAAGTTAAAATTTGTCTCGCAACATTATATACGGATACAAATAAACTACTTTATTGTGCCGTTTTTGACTAAATGTGCAAAATAAATTAAGATTAAAATTATTATCTCCGACATGTGATGATCTACCATTTAGGAACGCAGAATGACACACTCTGTGGTAATGAGCTTCTTCAGCTGGTAAGTCATTGCATGAATTTAACCTACCAAGAACTTCTACACTCCATGCATCATTTCTTTTGTGGCAAGTTTCAATTATAGTTTCTCTGAATTTCAATGTCATCACAAAACTTGATTCTTGAATGCACAATATCAACAGCCTTTAACCACAGCGGCTGGTCGAAAGTCACACAAGCCGTTGGAATGTTCAGCTTTTCAGCCTGGCGTTCTATGAAAGTTAACGTGGAAAAAATACAAGACATGTCATTAGGATTCAAATCAATAATCGGAAGCATCCTTATGTCTGATGATGATCTGAAATCTCCGTCTGGCTTACAAGCATGTTCCATAAAGCCAGACCAATTTGGCCTTTGCTGATCTTCATCTAAGCACAAGATACCGATTTTCCAGGCAAGTTCCAAGTTTAAAGAAGGAGGCAACACAGAAGGAAAATTTAATTGAGAGATGGGCTTGAAAGACATCAATGATAATGATGACTTGTCGGGGAATGTGTATCCCAATATAGGAATACCTCGGTTTTTCACTACACAACTGGATTTTAGGCGTGACAATCGGGGTACAGCTGATTCAGCAAAGTGTCCTGACCCTAATCGATTACACGGAGTAGACATTGATATGATGCCCATACCGTGAAAGGTACCACTTCCATCTAAAGTGATAACGTTGTGGTCAAGATTATCACCAGACCATTGCGTAAAACATTGAGGAAAAGACTGAGGAGTATCAGGGGAGTCATTCTGAACCACTGATTGTTTAAAAAGTTTAACTTCATCATATGAAATTGAAAATCCCAACCGTGACAGCAAATCAAGCAGCCATCTAGATCCAAAGGCGTGATCTAAACTAACTCCAACTCCAAACAAAATTGGAGAGATAAGAGATCTTTGTCTTGCCGCCTGCACAATAGAATGACATATGGAAACTTGTTTTATTTCATTACAAACAACATTTTCTATTAAGATTTTCAACAGACTAGGAATCCACCTTTTGGCATTTTCAATATTTGAGAAATCATCAGTTCCTGGATATGTTTCATTATTTGAGGACATTTCCCTTATTTGAGCTCTTATCAATTTTGCTGCTGCCACTATGATACGTTCACTCTCATCTTCTATGCTACTCTTTTTTTCAGCATACCATTGCTTAGTTATAATGTGAGATGCCATGTTACGGAAGCAAATAACATTTTTCCGACCACAAACTTCGGCAAAAAATATGTGCTCAGCGTAGCGTTCTTCCAGCTTTCGTTTTATATGTTTTAATGAATACACTTCACCATCTTCCGATAATTCCTGCATTTTAATTTGCAATTCAGCTATTGTACAAATTCCTTGATCTTCTTCTTCTAACCAGTCACACAGTTTTTCAAAAGTAATTAACATGTCGTTATCTGGATGTCGACCTGGATGGTTTCGGCCAGCGGTATTATCTCCGACATGTGATGATCTACCATTTAGGAACGCAGAATGACACACTCTGTGGTAATGAGCTTCTTCAGCTGGTAAGTCATTGCATGAATTTAACCTACCAAGAACTTCTACACTCCATGCATCATTTCTTTTGTGGCAAGTTTCAATTATAGTTTCTCTGAATTTCAATGTCATCACAAAACTTGATTCTTCTTTTAAATATTTTCTACCGTCTCCAAGATCTATTTTTCCACACAAAAAACAATGTTGCTTCCAATTGAAAGTGTCGACAGACGATCGTAATAATTTACACTTAAAATTCTCTTGATCAACACCAACACCTTCTGCATGCTGCTCATTCTTTCGTTGCAATTGATCGAAACTTCTTTTGTTAGTGTAGTCTCTCCGGCAATGGTCATGAACATTAGCTACATTTGGTTTATTTAACAGATACTCTGTTAACTGTTCATCACCACGTAAAACGCTGAATTGACATAACGTTTCAATACCTTTAACACCTAGTGTAACCATCTTGACTGTATCACAGACGTTGTCGGAACGGAATTCAGTTCGACAAATTAAACATACCATTTCATTTAGTTCACCCATTTCGAAGAAAAACAATAAAAACTCCAAAAAATAGATGTTTTACAAAATACTAACTTAGAAATTCGATGTTTTACGACAATTTACGAAAATGCTAACTTATCGCTCACTACGGTAAATCTCTTACAAAAAAGCGTCAAAAAACCAATTTCCTATTTGACGATTTCAACCGATTTTTGCAGGAAGATTCATAAACGTATTACAAACAAAATATCCGAAAATCAGCTTGCTTCAAATTTTGTCTAGGTACAACAAGGAAAATTTTTAATTCTCCTGGACTAAAGGGAGACTTTTATTTATATATCATGGGAACGGGGCAATTTCGTAGATCCTTTATTCTACTTTCATTTTATATTTAAAAATAATTCCTACTTCTCATTCTAATTCCATTTTATTTTAAAAAATAATTCCTACTTCCCATTCTAATTCCATTTTTATTAAAGAAATAATTTCTAATTCCATTTTGGATTGAAAAATAATTTCTACTTCTAATTCTAATTCCATTTTTATCACGTGATTTCCATTCCTATTTCTAATTCCATTCCAAATTTAATGGTAATCCTGCAGTATAGCGTCCTGAACCGATTTCGATGAAAAATGGCCGGTTTTTTAACGTAAATGATATTTAAAACATAAATAAGGGAAATAAAGACTAATTACAACATAAATAAATGAAAAAAAAACAAAAATTATAGCACTTTAGAACATTTATAAATTACTCCCGAAGTTAACGTAGTTCCCGATGAAGATCTATTTGTCAATAGCGATAGAAGTGAACAATCGGAATAAAAAAAATTAAAATTAAAGACATTTAAAATAAAAAATAGAAAATTTAGGAAAAGAAATAAAAAAAATTATGGAAGTAAAAAAATTGAAAAATAATAGTTTGCTTTAGAAGTACGAGTTGCGTAAGCCGCTGCATGTTTAAAACCGTTTCTTTAAATGCGGCGATTTTTGCCTTAAGAAAAATAAAAAAACATTGAAAACACTAAATTAGCAACAGAACACCAAGAAAAAATAAAATAATATAAAAGTAAATGTACTTGGCTGTCTTTGCGTTTTTGGTACGATTTCGATCATATTTCTTGGAGCAGAAATTCTGAGTTTTAGAGGTCATGTGGCTAGCAGAACCGTTTGGAGAGCGAAAGAGCGAGCGAGAAAGCGACCAGGAAGAGAAGAGCAAGCGGGAGCGGGAATGCGATCGGGAGCGGGAATGCGATCGGGAGGGGGAAGGCGATCGGGAGCGGGAAAGCGATCTGGAGCGGGAAAGTGACCGGGAGCGGGAAAGCAAGCGGGAAGGAAACGGGGTAACAAAAATGATGGGAAAACCCCGGCAACGCTGGATCCCCCGCTAGTCATAGATAAATTTCCACTCAGCGCTCTGATTTTTTAAAATTTAAAATGCATATTAATTAATTAAAAATGTATAGTAACTTTTTAAAATGTTATTATTATTTTATTATGTTATTTTATTTTAATATTAACTCTTCCTAGCTTTTCATTCCTTGAATTGTATTACTCCGCGTGTCAACACTGCCTTTGGATATTTTTGTTTAAAGTCGGTTTTTAGTAAGTTTTTCTGTAAAATACTTGTTCTTAATATGTTTTGATAATGTTCTATGGTTATTCTATTAAACAGTTTTTTAAACCGTTTTTCCATCGAAATCGGTTCAGGACGCTATACTGCAGGATTACCAATTTAATTCCTATTTCTAATTTCCATTCTCAAGAAAAAAAATTCCTATTTCAATTCCTAATTCAATTACCATTAATGAAAATAACACTGATTGACAGTGTACAATTGCGTAATAACTTTTATTACATGCCTACGAGCACTAATTTGATCAACAGCTGCGTAATGTGAAATTGCTGACAAACATACATAGATACATACATTCATTCATACATACATACAAACATACATACATACATCAGATAAAATCTAATGGTTTGAAAGGATAGTCTAATTCAGTTTTCTTTACGCTAAACTCAGTCTTTGAAAAAAAATCGTTCAAAAAGACCCACTCAAATACTTAAAACAGTCTTTGACTCTAAATTTCATTTGGATTATTTTTTAAACCACATATTAAGAAATATTCCTAAACATTGTACTCACTGATAAAACTCCAGATAAAGCCAGCACCAGTAGAGAGCAAATCAGCAGATGTGTTCTACAAAAAAAACTGATTCAATACAAAAGTTTAAAATAAAATAATACATTCAAAAAAATAAAAACATTATTTAAAATTAAAAACTCTAGATTTTTCCAACATTAGAGCATCAGTGCATCAGGAACTAGTAAAATTGTAGTTTAATCTGTATCTATTCAAGCTCTAAAAAAATACTTTGAATAAACACTCTTTTGATTTTTTCACTACTTAACTTTCCAAGAAAAATTCTTTTACGATGACAAATTTTGTCACCATAAGCGTAATATGAACATATATGAATTTAAATCTTCAAAACAAAATATCTCTTTTGTTGAAGAATTTGTAGGTTCAACCACCTTGACTCTCGAGAATGTGTGTTCAGTGTTGTTATAATTGACACCCAACACATTGTCATTAGCATAAAAGAGTGCAGTTTAACAAATAAGCAGCAAAACAATAATTTAAAAAAGATTCAATTCAGTAGTAGCACATTAAAACAAGACTCGATATTATCGAGACATACTAACTGAATTGTAAAACAGCATTGTAAATGGAAAAGCAACTTACTCAATCAGTAAAGTAAAGCTATAAGAGAAATTACTTCCAGACTTTCAATGTCAAGCAATTATGAAAATATCTCTTAACCTGACCCAAACCAGGGTTTCAACTTAAAGAAAGTTTTTTTATGTATGAAAAACATATATGTACACAGTTTTTTGGAACTATCGTATCCTGCATCCCATACAAGACAGCAGATTTTGAATTACTCACATTAAACAAGCACTGTTGTTCAAGCAGTTAAACAACAAGTATGAAAAGGAACTTGAACTGTAATAAGAAATCTTGTGAGATATCTCAATCATGTTGCATCTTAAACACTTGTCTGCCCGGGAATAAATGGTAATTTCCACAGACAATTTCAATTTTACTCTTTGTTTAAGCAATACAGCTGTGTTTAAATGAACGGATTTATTGTTACAAAAGAGATGCTTTGAATTTTTGGAAAACTCAAGTTCCCAAATTTAATTCAGGAGTGAAAGACATGGCTACTGTCCTGGGGAATATATTAGAACAACTTAAATTCTATCAGACACCATTGTTTGGTATCAAGGCATTGCTTAAATACAACAAAAAGGCAGTGGCAGTATCGACAGTAGCAGCGCTGCAGCCTGTGTTATCCAGGTCGTGCTGTTTGCTGTGATCTAGCTTGAGCTTGAGGGTTCTACAGCCCTTGTGTATAGGGTAGTCACGTTGATGCCATACAGCGGATTACTGCCCGCCAGGACTGTTAGACCTTTTGTCGCAGAGCTGGGCTATTTCGTCGCACTCTAAGCCGATTCATCACAAGTAGGATTGTTACAGTTACTGAACCTGAAACATACAGTTAATTTAATCTTTTTAGATTCAGTTACCTTAACTAAAACTGAATCTTTTTAAAAAACTGTGACTGAATGTATTGAGAAAACTGAATCTAACTTAATCTTTTTAAAATTAATTTTGTTCGTATTTGTTCATGTTATTTTTATGTTAGCAGTTAAAAGTTTTGATTCAATGGCACATATGATAACTTGAACCAAAGTAATGGATTGTTCTTTTTTTTGTATCATGTCAGTGTTGTTGCCTACTTTGTTTTTTGGAGATTTTCAAGTTCTTAGAAGTACTGAAATGGAAAATTCTTGTGTTAGTAAAAGTCTTTCAAGATTCAGTTAACTGTAACTGAAACTGAATCTTTCTAAAGTTTCAGTTACTTAAACTAAAACTGAATCTTTCTAAAGTTTCAGTTACTTAAACTAAAACTGAATCTTTCTAAAGTTTCAGTTACTTAAACTAAAACTGAATCTTTCTAAAGTTTTTCAAAACTGTAACAACCCTAATAGCCAGATTGGAATTTTTTTCGTGACCTTGCGATGAAAATGTACCCTGTGACGAAATGTCTTTTGCGACAACTTGGCCGGTATTCATGTGATCTATGCTACTTGGGCGATGAGTGTAGTAAATATACAACGGCAGTTTTGGTTGATTCTGGGTAGAGTTTTTTAAACTCAATTTAAGATTGTACTATTTCCTATTGTTTGGATCTTGTATTAATTTTTCTAATAAAACAAACGACGAAAACAATGAAAGTTAATAATATGCCATTCAAAGTTGGCTATATAATGCACCAAAAAATAAAAGAAGCTAACAAAATGTTGGGAATCTTAAAAAAAATTAAAAAATCTTTCTACTGAAGCATTTGTTGTTTTGTATAAAAGCTTAGTGAGATCGCAACTAGAATATGGCACTGTTGTGTGGAACCCTTATAGAATTGGACTTATCAAGGCTATTGAAAGATTAGAAAGAAGAGCTTAAAAAAAACCTCTGGTCTGTAAAGGCTTGAATTACAGTGAAAAATTGAAAACTCTCCATCTGCCATCACTAATGTTTCACAGAAAAAGAACAGACATGATTCCAGTTTTTCAAATTTTCACTGAATACCTTGAAGCAGAATGTTTGAAATTGATTAAAAAGTCACTAATTTTTCTAGTAGGGGAAACAGCAGAAAACAAGCTCTAGGAAATTTCAAGCAAGATGTTAGAAAGCATTTTTTAGCAACACTGGAACCGTTTGCTCGAGCTTGTTGTTATGGCAAGAAACGTGCAAAAAATTAAGAATAAACTGCATGGGCATCAACAAAGTAAGTATGTATGGAATATGAATTGATTAAACTAAAACTAAAACTTGTATGCATTCATTTTTTGTTATTTTTATATTTTATTTCTACTGTGACATTGGATGTGATTTTTTTTGTCAAGCATTTTTGTAAAGACAAGAGGCTTTGTTCCTGCACCTGATAAACTAATATAATATACTATATAGTAATTCTAATATTTTTATCTTTTTTAAAATTAGCATTTAGCACCTACAGCTTTACTCATGTTTCATGGAAGTGGAATGGATAAGAAAGTTTACATAAATTCATGTCAGATTTATAACATTTGCCTAAAGACTAAAAAGAGTAAAATAAAAATATATAAAAAACTTATTAATAATACACTTTTACTTCTAAATGCACTAAAAAAGAAGAAATAGTTTGATTCAGGGCCGTCGAGAGACCATTGCGGGACCCTGTGCTGAGGTATACGGGCCCCTTGAGAGCCAGACGGTAGTCCCTAAAAAAATGTAAATGTTCTTGCGCATTCACTGATTGGCACCTGGCGGTGAATTCTTCATATAATTTTCTTAAATTTTATAAACACTGCTCATTGATAAAGGATTTTTTAAATACTAAATGTATTACTTATTGGAATTTTATAATTTCAGTTTTATGATTTTCAAATTCAGGATTTAAAAGATTAAAATACGTTTGCCATTTATGAAAAATACGTTTATTAAAGAGATTATGTAAAAAATTAACAGTATAGGTTTCTTGCACAATGACCAATTTTTCCAAAATTTTAAATTTCACTTTCCTTAATACAAAATTGTCAATGATTTCATCAAAGTTAATAGACCCAGCTAGATCACTTTCAATTGCTAATAAAGCTGAATCACAGTCTTTCCTGTCCCATTACTGATTGTTGTACACTATTTATTTGTTTCAATTTGCTGAATGACCGTTCAGCTTTTTCGTACAAAAAATTCTTATCGCAACAGATTTTGGAAAAAGCATTCTATATTCAATTCTCGAAATTTGTTTAGTAAATCCAGTGGTCTTAGGATAGATGCATCAGAATTAACTGAATTATCTCCAAAATTTGATTTGTAAATTGCTTGTAGGTGCTTCATTTCATCAATTATTTCCAAAAAAACATCATTTTCATATTCTGTACAAAAAGCTCTGCACATTTGTTCAATTTGTGAATCTTAAAGTTCCAAAAATAACAACAGAAAACTAAATGTATTGCTGATAAATTGGGCTATAGAAAATCTCTGTGTTAATCCACCAATAACGCAATCAACAAGTCTGTAAAAAACATCCACTCTAAATTTTATCGTTTCATTATTATCAATTTGTTGCCCTTTGTTTCAGAAATTTCATCAAGAAATATTTTTCTTTTTTTAATTCTTTGTTCTGGTATTTCTTTCTCTGTAGGCAAATCTGATGCCATGGTCCGGGCCCTTTGCACCGCTCCGGGTGCCTGTGCATTTGCCTCCCCTTCTCGACGGCCGTGATTTGATTGTGTTATCCAATTATATCTCTTGAATAATTTTACTAAATATAAAAGTTTAGAAGAAAATTTTATATGATTCTATAACTGACAGAGTTTGTAAAAAGTGGTAGTCCCAAACTTTTATATTTCTTCAAACTATTCAAGAGATATAATCAGATAAAAAAAATAAATATTATTTCTGACTTTTTAGTGCATTTAGAAGTAAAAGTTATTATTGAAAAGTTTTTTTTATATATTTTTATTTTATATTTCAGTGAGACAGCCAGCCCTTCAAGCTGAAAACACAATTAAACTACAATCTCTAGTTAAATTTTCAAACTTCTCCATAAAATTTGTATGTGCTCAGTGGTTTTTTATGCTGCAGAGTAGGATTCTGCGTCCCGTTATTTTTTTTGAAACGATACGATACGATACGACTTCTGAAATTTGTCTCGAATAAAACGATACGATACGAGACCCCTCGACCAATAACGAGACAAATCCGATACGATATCGAGATCTCGACTGAAATGTCAACTGTGGAAATTTTGTCTCGAATAAAACAAGATAACGACAAATAACGAGATAAATCCAGTTATTTTTTTTTATTTTACAAAAATTATAACTATTTTACGGTTTTGTCTCGTTATTGTTTGAGGCGTCTCGTATCGTATCGTTTTTTTTTTAGACAAAATTCACAAGTTGTATCGTATTCTGTCAATAGGTAGATTAATTAATCAATGTTGATGAATCAATTGCAAATATTCACAGTTTTGACAATTGTTAAATATGTATGACTTTCGCTATTTATTGAAAAATATTTTTTGTAAATCTCGGAATATGTTTCGAGACTTTGATACGAGAACAAAATTTAAGTCTCGCTATTTTAATTTCAATACGAGACTTTCCTGCAGGCTGTATCGTTTTAATAACGATACGGGATCTCCTGTAACGTTTTTAAATCTCGGTTGATATCGAGATAACGATTACGGAACGCAGATGCTTACTGCAGAGGCAAACAAGAAACTGGATCTTGATTTTAATGTCAGGAAACCATGTCTTGTTGGTACTTGTATGAATTGTGCTTTCGATATCGAGAAGAGATGGATATTTGCATCATATTTTATGTTGCCAGCTGTATTGCAAGGCCTTTAATGAGAAAAGAAAGTTGTTCTTCATGCCAGGCTTTTTTCAAATCAAGTGACGACGCACCCACCATATCAATTGAAAACTAACTGTTGCTAGAATTACTGAAAAAAGCTTTGGCAAAATTAAAATTTTTGACCAAGTCAACAAGGGAGTACTCCCAGTGATATTCTCTATTCTCTACATGTCACGTTTGTATGCTTGAACTTTCCACCATGAAATCATGCAAAAAGTGTTTTATCGATATGATACAACAGCAGCAAATGTTTTTCCATGCTCTTTTTCAAGCCATGGAAAATATTCCAGCTGCCAGAACATTTTTAAACAAGTCTGTAAAGTTAGGTATTCATTCAGAAAACATTTGTGGACACTAAGTAGAATAATGTTTTATGTTATTGCAAAAAAAGTATTTAAAGAAATGAATAACATCAAAAAAATCTGAGACCAAAAAAATTTTTATGTAAAAAACTATCATCTAGAAAAGCTGTTAAATTAAATTCTGAAAATGGAAAATACAACATATCAGAACTGAGAAGCAGAATTAATAAACAAATTTTAATATTTTATGTCTCCTTATTTGTGTATTAACTAAAACGATTAATTTGTAAATTTTTAGCAAATAATCTGTTGCATTCATATAAAAATGCATCCAATTAATTTAAAATCAATTTAAATAAAAACTTGAACTCCTTTTGTTTACATGCCAGATCCCTATGTCTAAGCTCAAATGAGCTGCATACTCCATAAGCTACAGTACTCTTCAATGTTATAAAAGTAATTGGTATGTTGAAAAATGAGAAACACAAAAGTCCATACATACTCTGCTGAAAAACCAGCCAAATGCAAATCCTAATGTTTTAAACCACTTTTATCACAAGTTCCACTGTAATCTTTCCCTTTAGACTTTAGGGAAGTGAATTATTATCGATATCTTCCCAAAAACTCAGGTAAAATATTCGTTAATTAAAAAAAAATATTAAAATGAATTTTGTAGATTTGTAAATAATTTGTCATAGAAACTTTCTGGTAAATTCTGAGGCTCGCTAAACCCAATGAGTTTTGGGTGAAGTTCAATGAGACACAGCAAAGTCCGGTGAAATCAGGTGAGGTCCCATAAAGTTCAGTGCAGTGTGGTTAGGGGCGCAACCAGACGAAAATGCTGGGGGGGCTCAAGTATGAAAAAGGAAAAAAAGCCCGCCGCAGGCGAACAATATTTTTGACTTTCTTTAGTCTGCAGTCTTTTTTTTAGTATCTTTAATAATTTATTAATGAAAGAAAAGAAATACTGCAAACTGAAGATAGTCAAACTCAGTCTCAAACCAGTTAAAGCAATTGTAAAAGAATAAGTTTATGAATAAATCTAGCACACCCCACCCCCTCCCCCACCCAAAAAAAACTTATCAAATTTGGATAAATTGCTTGCGCCCCCCTGCCCCCCCTAGTTGCGCCCCTGGGTGTGGTGAGGTATTTCCACGCACCTCAAAGCGAGAAAATGTTTAAAGGTAAAGCAATAAAAGCAGACGCTTCCAAAACCAACAAAAATAACAAATCCAATATTAATATTCATCAAAAGTTCAGGATTAAAAATGTGTATTACATAAATATACATTATTAAATCTTGAGCAATTAGATTTTACCAAAGCAATTCCTGAATATTGAGCAGAAAGTGTTAAGAATAATGATGAAAATAAAATAAAAAATTTAATTTAAAAATTTTTGTTTTATAGCAAAAATAATTATTTTTTATTATTATTTTATTTGTGTAATAAACAAACCTGACAAAAAGGAAAGTCACAAACAAATCATGTGACATTAAAAGAATGAAATAGTAATAATGAAACAATACTAATGACGATCATAATTCACAAATAAAAAAATAATAATTCACTCCCTTCCTCAAGTAATAAATAAAGTGAAAATGAAAGTTTACCAGTACCATAAAGGAACCTCTCACTATCAACGTCAATTGAAGAAGACTCAGAACTCAGAACAACCAAATTTTGAATGCAAAGCTAACTGGTAAATGTCAAAGACAGTCAAAGTGTGGTAATCCTGCAGTATAGCGTCCTGAACCGATTTCGATGAAAAATGGCCGGTTTTTTAACGTAAATGATATTTAAAACATAAATAAGAGAAATAAAGACTAATTACAACATAAATAACTGAAAAAAAACCAAAAATTATAGCACTTTAGAACATTTATAAATTACTCCCGAAGTTAACGTAGTTCCCGATGAAGATCTATTTGTCAATAGCGATAGAAGTGAACAGTAGGAGTAAAGGTAATAAAAATTAAACACATTTAAAATAAAAATAGACAATTTAGGAAAAAAAATATGGAAGTAAAAAATTAAAAAATATCAGTTTGCTTTAGAAGTACGAGTTGCGTAACCCGCTCCATGTCTAAAACCGTTTCTTTAAATGCGGCGCTTTATGTCAAATTGCCTTAAGAAAAATTAAAAAAACATTGAAAACAATAAATTAGCAACAGAACACCAAGAAAAATTAAAATAATATCAAAGTAAAAGTACTTTGGTACGGTTTCTATCATATTTCTTGGAGCGGACATTTTTTAAGGTCATGTGGCTAGCAGAATCGTTTGGAGAGCGAAAGAGCGAGCGAGCGAGAAAGCGACCAGGAAGAGAAGAGCAATCGGGAGCGGGAATGCGGCCGGGAACGGGGAGGCGATCGGGAGCCAGAGAAAAATGATGGGAAAACCCCGGGCAACGCTGATCCCCCGCTAGTCATAGATACATTTCCACTCAGCGCTCTGATTTTTTAAAATTTAAATAATTAAAAATTTATTTGTAACTTTTTAAAATGTATTTATTATTTTATTATGTTATTTTATTTGAATATTAACTCTTCCTTGCTTTTCATTCCTGGAATTGTATTATTCCACGTGTCAACATTGCCTTTGGATATTTTTTGCTTAAAGTCGGTTTTTAGTAAGTTTTTCTGTAAAATACTTGTTTGTAATACGTTTTGATAATGTTCTATGGTTATTCTATCAAACAGTTTTTTAAACCGTTTTTTCATCGAAATCGGTTCAGGACGCTATACTGCAGGATTACCCAAAGTGTTATATAGTAGTATATACACGACTTACACGTCTTACACTATATACAGTTATGAAGGACACTACAAACTTCCATAATTAAAACTGTGTGCCATGGAATATTACTATTGTTTATTGTATAACAATAAATCAGCTGTAATAAAAAAAGAATAATTATTTAATTACTTCGGTTGAAATATTATTTACATCGGATGCAGACGATTGAGATGTTGATGCCATGTTAAGTTAAAGGCATCACTTCCGGTTCTTCCCAAAAATTGTAAAACATTGGGTGTTGATAAATTGCGAAACTGTTGGATGTAATTTTTTTGTTTTCAGTATTGTTAAATAAAATTTGCCTCATTAAGACTTTTGCTTCCGATTAAATTTGACTTATTTGCAGAGATGGAACCAAGATTTTTTCAAGACCGAGACAAAACGAGGCAATGAACCTCCAAAACCGACACAAGACGAGACATTGATTTTACAGACCAATGCAAGACCAAAACAAGACAATTGCTTATTTGCCCAAAATCGAGATAAGACGAAACATCAAGACAAGACATCAAGTTAATAAAAAAATATTTTTAGAATAAAATTTAAAAACAGAAAGTTGAAACATATGGATCAGTTTTTAATTATTACATTTTACAAGAATTAATGTTTTTAGCTGTATGTCATGTCAGACATTTTGCTACTAAGAGATCTCATAACCAACCCACTATGAGAAAAAAAAATCTTTCAACTAATGTCATGGGAATATGTACAGAGTAAGTGACATGTAAATAAATAGCACCCATAAAACAAAACAAACCCAAACTTATACACAGAATAGTGACACAGCTTGTAAGACGACTGTCGGTTTATTATTATTTATCAGGAGTGTAAGCTTTACTTACTCACAATGTACAATAAACACATTAGTGCCTTAAATCACTTTGTAGTTCGACAGTTTCAAAGCATATATATATATATATATATATATATATATATATATAATTGAGAGATTTAATCATTGTCAAATATTTTCTTCAGTTCATGGAATTTCTCTTCCTTTTCAATGCTTCGAACTACGCGTTTGGATCGTCATCGTATTCGATGATTAACTAAATTAACAAGAGGTACCTTTGGCATTGGAGGTGCCCGAGGACATCATTTCAGCAAAACCTTGGGGTGATGGGGAGCTTGTTCTAACGGCCCACCAATTTTTTTCAAATATTTTCGAAACTCTCTTTTATTTTTCCTTAGAAAAATGATGACCGGGGATAGTCACAGGTAATTTTCCCAAAAAATTTCAAACCCTCTTTTCATTTTTCCGCCAAAAAATTGGATGAACGGGGGGAGGGAGGGCTGTCACAAAAACTTTATTTTTAATTTCAATTTTTCTAAAAATCTATATTAACTTCATTGCCGGTCTTGCTTCCTTGCTTAAATGTTTGCAAACATTGAAAGTGAAAGTGAACTATATTCCCGTTATACAAACGAGCTGGAAATTTAAAATTTAAGCTCGCTCCTCATCAGGGGAATCATTTGCAATTGTCCTCCCTAAGGATTTTCCAAAAAAATGTTATCTAAAAAATAGCCAGATACAAGTATTCAGAAAAGTAGCTACGACTATCAACTATCACCCTCTCCCACTCATCAGCTTTTTAACAAGAAAAAGTGTATACGAATTTTTGAAGCTGAGGGGCGGCAGGCGTTAGTAAATAGGAAGTATGCGTTGTACAATTTTAGCCATCGTTTTTTGGCGATGGTTTTGTGGCTCAGATGATAAGGTCGTTTGAACGATGCGAGGCGGTGTTGCCGATTTGACAGTCTCGGTTCGAGTCATACTTCAAGCCATTTATATTTGAGTTATATCTGTGGTGGATTGTACGCCATCCAAATTTCATATATATGTGGCTCATAAAACATATCAACGCTATGTTTCTTTTCAATATAAACTTTAATTAGTACCTATTAGTTAGCTCGTGACGCAGGCCCGTAGGCAGGATTTAGTGAGTGGGAGGCTATAAAAAATAGTAGGGGGCTACTGACGAACGAGGGCACCGAAGATGCCTGAGAGCGAGCGCCGAGGGTGCGAAGCCCCTCACGACAAGGAGATTCGCCAAAGCATTTTGTAGCATTTGGCACAAAATGGCCTCCAATTTTGGATATCCTATTATTTGATTTTAGGTTTTCTAAGAGTTGCAATATTGTTGCTCGTAATAACAAAAGTTAACAATTTTCATAGGCAATTTTGTCAAATAATAGCATGCTTGTTGTTATCCACAATCTTGATTTTTGATGCGGGCATGGCACACCAATGGGATGACAGCACTGAATCAAATTTAATTATTGATTAACACAACCGTTATACTGTTATAGTCAACAATACAATAACTTGCTTATTTTATTTTTGATAAAAACTTGTACACCTGTATCAAATGCCAAGAAATCAATAAAATAAAATCGGATTAAATATTTGACAAAAATTAAATCACATTACAATAAAATGTACTATTTAGTTTAGCTTCTCATTTTAAGTTACTACACATCCATTCATGTGTTACGCATAAAACTTGTCATCAGTTTCTAAACAATCTAAATAGAAGATTAGATTATATATCAAGTATATCATTTTACTTATATTATTATAAAAATTGTGTGGTTTGACAGTAAGCTTTAAATTGTTTCTTCGAATTAATCAGTTCAGCAATATTGAGATTTAGCATACGCCTTATCAAGACAAGTCTTGCTCAAGGCGAGAGGGAGGGTACTTGCAAAGGCAGCCATTTATAGGCGCCTACCCCTTTAGCAAATGCGAGTGAACTCCTTGCTTAAGGGAGTTACGCTGGTGACGCCGGCGAGGTTTGAACTGCCGACCTAACGATCGACAGGCGAACGCTCTACCGCTCTGCCACCAGCGCCTCAATATTGGGGTTAATAGTATTGCACTGTCAAAATAGCACTAAAAAATACTAAATTATGAAAATAGTTTGAATTATTGAGAGTCAGTCATTCAAAAATCGAAAACCAATGTTTGTCAGCTAAGTTGAATTAGCTTTTTTCTCTGTTCTAAAACTGTAAGATTGAAGTTATTATAGTATTGTAAGACTAAGTCCAAGCACAGATGATTATGAAACTGATGACAATTTTCATGCGTAAAACATAAATGGATGTGTAGTAGCTTGAAATAAGAAACTAAACTGAAATGTGCATTTCATTATAATGTGGTTTGATCATTATACAATTATTTGAATCCGATTTTATTTTATTGCATTCTTGATACAGGTGTTCACACTTTTATCAAAAATTTTGATAAATTACAATTACAACAAATTGCGACGTGATTGAATAGAAACTTTCTGCAAGAAGGTATCCATATCAATTGCTTTACAGACCGATTTCTCAAATGCCAGAAGTACAAGTTTGCTCTTTCTCTCATTGGACATTGATCTTATCTGTGGTCGTAGTACTCGTGTTAGACAAGAAAATGAATTCTCAGAAATGGCAGTCGAGATGCCGAGAGTCATTGCAGCTGAATAGTGCCAATGTAAAGTAGGAAATGCATCTTTATAGTCCAGCATAAAATCCATCACTTCCTGGAGCGTTCAGCTTGGTTAAAATTTGTTTTTTTTTAGAAACCTACTTGCAATGAGAGCCTCATCTGCAATATATTTTTCAACATCATCATGCATGTCTTGTTTTAGCAGTTGCGTAAACGGTTTAATGTCGTTGACATCTAAAAACTTGTCTGATGTTGGTAGAAGTGCAGACACCGCACAAGTCAAACCTTTAGAAGAACCGTCAACAAACCTCTCCATCAACTCTCCTAATATACTGTCCAACATGCTAAAATAAACAGCACAAAGCTGATTCCACTCTGGTGAACACTCTTGCGACTCTTGCTCATCACTCTGTCCAAGAGTAGACATAACTACAGAATCACGTAGCGTGCTACTCTGTAACTTTTGTTTTTTTTGGTATGGGTTGTAGCAATGGTTCATCTATTATCTCGACTTCATTTACTTTTTTATTTAATTTTATTTAATACATTTATATTTAAATTTAAACTCCGGATCGTAACTTCATCATCACTTGGCTGGCTTAGGTGTAAATAAGGTGAAAAAAACTGCCAAAAATTCTAGGAGTGTTTAAATTTTTAGTGGGTGCCCCAGCCCCCTGCTAGCTACGGGCCTGTCGTGACGGACTGTGAGCCATACAATTCTTATAGTACCGATCCACGATTCGATCCCTTCATAGTCTAGTGTTGTGTATTACAGACCCCAACAAAAGGGCCTACTAGCCATCGTTTTGTAAATCGGCGACTAAAATGATGGTAGTAAACCTATAAAATATAAAACATTGCCACAGTCTTCTAAATAATTTATATGTGAAGATTGTCAGGATTTAAAATTTAATGTTTGGAATAAACAAATTTTTTATTAAAAACTAGCGGGGTACCCGGCGTTGCCCGGATTTTTTGAGGTTTTTTATCGTTTTTCTCTCGCTCCCGTTTCCTACCCCACGTGCTCTCCCGCCCCCGGTCGCTTTCTCGTTCCCGCTGTGTCTCCCGTTCCCGGTCGCTTTCCCGCTCCCGGTCGCTTTCTCTCTCCTGGTCGCTTTCCCGCTTCCCGGTCGTTTTCCTGCTCCCGGTCGCTTTCCCGCTCCCGGCCACTTTCTCTTTCCCGTTAGCTCTTTTTCTCTCGGTTGCTTTTCCGTTCCCGCTTGCTTTCCCGTCCCGTTCCGCTCATTTTCCAGTTCCCGTTTCCGCTGGCTCTCCCGCTCCGCTCATTTTGTGACCGATTTCAAATTGTTCACAGTAATTGTCTCCCATTGACTTTAATGTTGTGTGAAAATTTCATCACGATCGGAAGAATAGTAGACTGGTAGATCTAGCAGTTTTTCGAGGCAACCTCGGAAATTTTAATAGACAAGCCAATTTTTATACCATTCAATAGAGAATATGTTGTAGAATGTCTGTATGAAGATACCACGAATGAGCAGTTATGGTACTCTAGTTATTAATGATTTTAGACGTACTCTTTTGTCTCATTACGTAAGACAATGTCGCGTTACGCGCAGTGACATATTTACTCGCTCAGCCAATAAGAATTCAATAAAGGCTCATTTTCTATGCTATATTTGCGTTGTCTTTGTATTCATTTTGCATTGCCGGTTTTATCGCGTTTGAATCACTGATCTCTATAATATAACTGGATTGCGCTTAGCCCATTATTGCAATAGAAATGTTGTCGCCAGTGTGCCGCCATTTTACCACTCTCAATTACCAATGCAGCCGTCGTGTTTACGTCGATCGTCGCATGATATACGAACAATTAAGGGGTTTTAATTAAATTTAATTATTTTACTTGAAAATAAAAATTTGTATTTAGTTATTCGGTATTTTTAAAAATTTTTTACTACGTCAATATGAGAGTTATTCGGTAACACACAGATGAAACGCTTCGCAGATCACCGCAACCAAATCGCCCCGCTTTGGTTTAGCAAGTGCAGAATAGGTTGTACAAGAAACTGTATTACTCTAAAAGTTTTGAGTCTATTTAGTAATTTTTAACATCAAAATGTTTGTTAAATGTAGTAGAAAGTTATGTTGTGTATATAAACAAATTCAATAAGCACATTTTCTTTGAGCATTTGTTCAAAGTAAACGGTATCTTAAAAGTTATCTAGGTCTATAACAATTGGTCAGCGAATAATATATTTAGTTTAGACTAAATAAGTTACATGTAAACTATAACATATTAAAATTTCATTTAATTTTTATCATTCGTAAAGGTGTTTAATTTTATTCAGGCTTTGAAGTAATTTAACGTGCAACGCAGCACATCCGCGCCGCAGCAAAACACGTAAGCTAAGTAATTACCATTACGTTGTTGTTTTATTTTATTTGTATTCTTTAAATATTAATTGATTTATATACAAACCAATTACTTGAGGTTTTTATAGCAATGGGCTACATGTGATATGATGTGAAGGTTCTTGCTATACCCGGCTCTATTCTATAACTAAGGCGTATTCTATTCCCACAAACTCACTTTTTGGATGCTTTAACAAGGCTGAACTGATGTTGCGATTCATGATCTTAAAATCGAAATATCTTTGTGAAAATAAATTGTACGATTAAATGGTTGCTTGAATATTATGTTTTTTGTTTAAATTGTCTTTCAAAATATATCAATTAATTTTTTTTTTAATTTTTATGCTACTGCTTTCCTAGCATTCAACGAAGCTAGAAACAAAGTCAGAAATTCTATATTTCATCTTTGCGAACTTAAAACTTAAACAAAAACTATTTTTTACACCTTTCAACATGAGTTTGAGGCTCACATTAAATTATTTAGGCAATAATAAGGTTGCTCAGCCAAACGCCTTACGACAGTGTTGCTAAATATAGCCCTGGCGGCAAATAAACTTTGCTAGAAAACTGCATTAATTACGTATTTACAAATAAAATGACTGTTTTGCTCCCTTATATTGTTTATTAAAGCTATTACTAGTAGCGAAATTCGGTATTTTTACACTTCAAAAAATATTCCGTCAATAGCATCAGTTAGGTAGGCGTGGCCTAAGAGTTCCAAAATGGCGACCAGCGGCGACTCCCAGGCAGGTCTAAGCGCAATCCAGTTATATTATAGAGATCAGTGGTTTGAATTCGATTTCTCTTCAATATCTTAACGTTTTATTTAAGCCTTAGATTTTGATTTGGACGATTTTGGATTTTTAGCAGCGTTTTTTTAAATTTCCTATTCATTTATATAGTTGTATAATTGTATAGTTTGTATAGCATAGTACATAGTTTTTTCTTCGGTCAGTCTTGTCTTTTGTCTGTCATTCTGGTATTTTTTTATTTTCTTTTATTCGTGTTATTACATCTGTTAAGTTTGGTTTTGGTAAGTTTGTATTGTAGTTAGCACATTTTTTTATCTAAATGTAACTAATATCGCAATGTAGTGCGTTGTGTGTAAATCTGCTACTGAAGAAAAACTAATCTAATCTATATAATTATAATCTAAATATTGAAACAAGATGGGAAAACTTCTCTATTGAATTCTGCAACTGTAATTGGAGATACAATTTTAATTGACAGTTTAACTATAAATGTGGATGTTTGTATACATAAGTAAATAACAAAGCAAAGAAAAATAATCAGCCCCAGCCTTGTGTTAGTTCTAGCAGCTAGCTGATCTAGCTCCAATAAAAAGAATTTAAGATCTAAGTTTTCCACACAATAAACAATTATTCCAGTCAAATATAAAGTAGTTCAAAAATTATTCCTGGAAAGCTACCTCAACTGAAAGTGCATGTTTTGAGAACTCATTTTCAGGAAATGAAATTGAAGTATTTCTTAGACAATGATAGATGGAGCTGGGGAAAATAGATTTTAAGTTGTGTCTCATTAATACTGATATAGAGGCAGCACCTGATAGCCCAGATAGCCTAATTATTGTATAAGTTGTAAATGTGAAATTTTTAAAAAACCCCATGCTCTTCTAAAAGTTGTTCATGTTTTAAATATGAGCTACATTGTATCTGCCTGTAAACATTGCTATGGTAAAGTTTGTAATTAATCTCTTCATACTGATAATCTTGAAGTAGATATGTTTAAGGGCGATATATGTGGAGGCCTGTATGAAAAAACTGTTAAAATCGATGAGATACTATTTTAATTAGGCTTGCCCAAAATTAGTCTTTGTTTTTGGACGTATTTATTCTTTAAATTGGCAAAAAAGTTGATGCTCTTAAAACAGTTTTGAAGGTACTTGTATATGCTTGTAAATGTTGCTGTGACAAAGTTTAAGATAACTGACTTTATATTAGTGGTCTTGTAAATAATATCTATTATTATCTATAATAGTGAAATATGTGTAAATGTCAGAGTTGGCCAATGTGAGCAGTTATTACATTTTATTTAAAGTGATATATAAAAACTTATCAAGTTCTTAAGAAAATGTCTTCTTTGTCTGCAAGGTTTTGATGCTTATTAAAATAGCTCTTGTATCTTTCCTCCAGTTACATGTCTATTATTGTTGTAACAAGTTCTTCTGCACATGAGGATATTGCTAAGCATTGTCTCAATGTCAAAACTGTTTGCTTGTGTGTTATAATAAACAGCAAACAATTTGACTATGATATGATGTGCATTATTTATCTACAAAATCCTCATAATCTACACTTCCCAGTTTACTTCAGCCAGCACGACAAAAGTTGCTAATAGTGTCTCTGAATTGAATTAAAATTTGACAATGTTTAAAGTGGTGTTTAGAATGTCTCTTCGGAAGCACTGAAGTGTCACAGCCAATGTAACAGCAGCTGGCAAACCATTCTCAGTCTGGCAACCCCGAACCTTCTGTCTACAGCACTCTTGATATGTGTGGTGGACACAAGAAGTAAAGTCGTGGATGAAGATCTGACTCTTCTGCTCGACTGAATTGTGCTCAATATAATAATTTTTGAAGCTTGATAACAGTTATTATTATAATTATTTAATAAGTTGAAACTTATACTTTGTTTTTAGAATTAAAATTTATGTTGTTCTAAAAACCAGTGTTTGATAAATTTCTTGTCTTTAAGATGTTTGAGCATGTTCCTTTAAAAAGTGGTACGACTCCCATAACCGGCACCCCCTTCAGCTATTTTCAAATGAGGTTGTGTTTTCAGGTTGTATTGCTTTTTAAATACTGGAGAATTTCGAAAACGTAGACTAGTTGAGTGTACATAATCGTTTATACAGAAGAGTTAAACTAGTTTAAGCATTTGATAATCAACATTCAATCATTCAACAACATTCTTCGGGCAGCTCCATAAGCAAACGGAAAATAAAAGTTTTGTTAAAAAAAATATAGAAATAAATAACTAAACTGTTTTATGAGCATTTGAGCGTAAAAAGTTTAAATTTCGTGGAGATAATTTGTAAATTAAGCGTCACTTTTTACGCAGAAATAGAAAAAGCTGGCTTTTGATTGGTTGGCGTTAATAAACAGATTCGCGAGTTTTGAGCAACTTCTTTTGCTAATAACTTTTTTTAGGGACCGATCTGTGTCTGGTATCTCTTTCCAGCTCTTAGTTATAACAAATACTATAGTTTAATGTACTTTTTGGCTTGTCTATTAAAATTTCCGTACCAAAAGCTAAATCTACCAGACTATAGTGTAGCAATGCATAAAGGACATACATACAGATAGACAGTCATTTTTATGTATAGAGATTTAAAAATGAAGTTAGTTTTTTTACAAACTTTTATTTAGGTTACAATTTCTGTGTGTGTGTATGTGTGTGTGTGTGTGGGTGTGTGTGTGGCTTTCTCTGTACGCAAATCTTGCAAGTGAAATTTAACCAACTTTTTGACTAGCTAGGAAGCTGAAACTTTCAGCATATCTTTATATTGGATGACAATACTTGTTTAAATAAAGTTTGTAATTTTAAAAAACTTTAAAAGTTTTAATTAATTTCTTTCTATAATTCACTCAAATGGCGTCCAATCCCAAAAAAAAATTAGCCAACATTTTTTTCTACATAGAATTTTTAATTTCTAAAAAAATTTTAAGTTGTAATTGCTTTTATTCTATAATTCACTTAAATTTTGTCCAATCAGTTTGAAAATTAAATAGAATGTAAAGTCCGTAATTTAAACTCGATTGTGACGATTAATATCTGGGGCTCAAATACCTATACAAACGGAAGCAGCTTCGCGCCTCAAAAAACAGGGACGAAAAAGAATAAAAAGGGGATGATGAAAAAATAAAAAACCCAACTTACATATATTTTCATGCATATGGATTAAAGTTGAAGTAGAACTGAACCACGCGTGGCTTCTCAACGTTAACCCGAGATTCTTTAATTGAAATTTAATGACCGCCTCATTTTCTGTTATCCGGAAGGACTCACTCGATACGTTTCACAATGTTACCACCACGATTTGTGGATGGAACTAACTTTTCGCTGACACCTTTGTGATGGTTTGTACAAAAATGAACGCGACGGGACTTTTTTTTATTCTGTTTTGCTTACGATTTATTTCGTTTGTTGAATAAAACATTATATTGCGTGATAAAACAATACAAAGTGTATCAGTTCAATCAAATAAGTTGAACATAATCATGAACATAACCGTTATTTAAAAAGATGAAGTTTTCTGCAACAAAAAATAGGCTTTATCGATAATATGTACTAGTCAGGGCCGTATTTAGAAATTGTTTTCGGAGGGAGGGGGTTGAAATTTTTTTCAAATTTTTCCTCTATCAGGGAATGTAACAGAATTGTAAAAAATACAGATACAAAAAAATGTTCAAGACACAGAACATTTTACAGGACTTAAGCATTTCCACAGTAGCTAACTGTTTCCTGGTGATTATAATTTTTAATGAAATAAACAATATTGCGATCTGTGAGAAAAACAAAATGCAAGTAGAGAAGCCATTGGAAGAATGGAGGTTTGCTTTAGAGCAAAGAAGAATGAGATTGAACTGAAGTAAACCAGAGTTTATGTGTTTAATAACTGTATGGTAGGTAGATCAATCAAGCTGCAGGCAGTGGAAGTCAATAGGGTTTGAGAATAGGGTATCTAGGATCAGGGCCGTATTAGAAATTAATTTTGGGGGGTTGAAATTTCTTATTTTTAATCTATTTTCATTAAACTATCACTTATATTCAAGTCTGCAAAATTATTTCAAATCTAAATTTAAGTGTACAAATAAGAAATTTTTCAGCAAAAAAACATATGAAAAATGCAAAAACCTTTTTTAATTGTACTTGCAAAATCATTGTTATAATTAGCAGGAATATAAATACAATACAATATTGCATGCAACGCCTGCAACATTTTGCAAATTTATCTAAAACTTCTTCAGGATTCACGTAGATATCTTTATGAATGAATCTTCATTTCGCTTGTAGAATTTCTAATGTAAGATTTTATTTTTTTTAATGAAGAAAACGATCTTTCCGCAGTCGCAGTTAAAACGGGCAGAGTGGCCAAAATGCGTAGAAGGGTTTTAACATTTGGAAAAAAACTCGGCATTGCATGCTGAGAATGAATCTATTGATCTCAATGGTTTATCGCCATTATAGTCTTTTCCTAATTTTTGCTTTGTCATCGAGACTATAGACATAAAATTATGTTTTAAAATTACATTAACATTGCAATTTTTCAAGGGCATTTTATATAAACCTGGCACATTTGTTCTTATTTTACATTGATTTTATTGTATTTTTCATGATTTCGGGGGGAGGGGGGTTTGAACCCGTAAATACTTGCTAATGGACTTCTTAATATTAAGAAGTCCATGACTTGCTTCCCAGTCTTGGATAATGTGACCGATTGCGCGTTATTACAAATTATTAAGAGATAGATGGGGCGGGAAAGCGACCGGAATCGGGAAAGTGACCGGGAGCGGGAAAGTGACCGGGAGCGGGAAAGCGACCGGGAGTGGGAGAGCAAATCGGTAATAACGCGCAATCGTTCACATTATGCAAGACTGGGAAGCAAGTCATGGACTTCTTAATATTAAGAAGTCCATTAGCAAGTAATGCCTGTTACGCAATTGTAAACAGTGCTTCGAAAACTTATGCAATGATCATGTATAGGCACTTTCGGCCCGGAAGGTTTTTTGGCCCCTTGAGCCGGGGATCGGAGAAGGAGTCCAAACCTTCTTAACTTTTTCCCCTTCTTAACTTACCAGGCCAAAAGTTCCTATGTACGACCATCGAAGGTAATTGCGTAATAAAATTCAAATTTTGTTTACGTAACAACGTTTGAAGGCTTCAAGCAACTTTTAGCAAATCTATTTTACGTTTTATGGGCTAAAATAAGTTATGAAAGAGTGGAAAAGAAAAAATGAGCGCGAGCGGGAACGGAAACGGGAGAGCAAGCAGGAACGGAAACGGGAGAGCAAGCGGGAACGGAAACGGAAGAGCAAGCGGGGGAAGGAAACGGGAGCAAGAAAGAAAAATGATAAAAAAACCTCTGAAAACCCCAAGCAACGCCGGGTAACCACGCTAGTATTAAATAAATAACAATGTCCGAAGACATTTGTTCTAATTTTAAGGTAAGGAAACGTAATTTATAATATTTATGTAAACAAGGGTAATCCCGCTAGTATTAAATAAATAACAATGTCCGAAAACATTTGATCTAATTTTAAGGTAAGGAAACGTAATTTATAATATTTATGTAAACAAGTTATAAGCCTTAAATGGCGAATATTCTTTAATTTCGCATGCTTAAACGAACATTTAATACCTCGCTATGTAAATAATATAAAAAATATTATATTGGAGAGCAGGAACGTCCAAATGCTTCCTCGCAAAGCTAGGGGAACGAAAGTCCCACCCTGAGTTTTCATATTACGGTTAAAATAGTTTCTTACTTCGGCGATGTTATTGATGTTGATGATAACAAACGGTCTGCACAAGAGAATGAAAGACATTAGAGTTATTATTAGTCCAATGGAGATCCTAAGACTTGTATAAAGTTATTGGCCCTGCATCGAGGTTGTTACAAGGAGCATCAATGATTTGTCATCAGTTGTAGTTCTTGTAGAAAATTGTATTCAACAGTTTTCAAATTTCAGAAATGACGTTGACTCAGCCTGAAAAACAGCTTATGATGAATCAGTTTTGTTTGCATCATCACATGGCGTAAATACCGAATTTCTCTCAGAATGACGTCGAGCCAGGGCCGTCGAGAAGGGGGAAGGGGCAAATGCACAGAGACCCGGAGCGGTGCAAAGTGCCCGGACCATGGCATAAGATTTGCCAACAGACAAAGAAATACCAGAACAAAAAGTTAAAAACAGAAAAGTGTTTTTGATAAAATTTCTGAAACAAACAACGGGCAACAAATTGATACTAATGAAACTATCAAATTTAAAGTTGATGTTTTTTACAGACTTGTTGATTGCGTTATTGGTGGATTAACACATATGAAGAATTCACCGCCAGGTGCCAATCAGTGAATGCGCAAGAACATTTACATCTTTTTTAAGCACTACTGTCTGGCTCTCAAGAGAGCCCGTATACCTCAGCACAAGGGCCCGCAATGGTCTCTCGAAGGCCCTGCGTCAAGCCAAGAAAAATATGCCTGGGAAAATGGCTAGTTATGATTATTTGAATGGACTTGCTCGTTTTAAAGTAGATACATTCCCAGTTGTTCTTGATGAGGCAGGCATATCAGCAGATGTATAGAAGAGTTAAGCAACAGAATCTGACATTCATTCAGCAATTGTCGTTATTCACACCTCAGGCTATCTTTAGTGATAAGTCTATAAACAGTTCTGACATTGAAATGATTTGCCAACTCTATAGAGCTGATGCCAATGCAGTCGCAGCTGAAATGTCAGACTAAGAAATAACGTTCTGTCTTCTGTCTCAAAATAGCACTACCACTAATATTGATGAACTCCTACAAAAGGATTGCGATGATCCACTTCTACGACAAGGACAATCTGACAATGAAGAAGACCACATTGGAGATGTTGATGTTAAGTCTGACATTGGCAACAACAATGATTTTATCCTAACAGAAAATGATGCAAAGCTGAACCAGGCACGGCAATGGCAACGATATGCATTTATGAGACCATTGCAATTGCTTTCTGAATTATCTACTTTCCAAATTTGTACAGTCTGCATAGCATCTTTGCCTGTCCTGCAGTTTCCAATGTCTCACCTGAAAGGGCTTTAAGTAAACTAAAAATCATTAAAGATATACTTCGATCATCAATTTCAGATGATTATTTGTCAGCCCTCACGATAATATCATCAGAAAAAGACTTGCTTGTACAGTTAAGAGATGGTGACATTATTTCTCGTGTTGCTTGTGTTACTCCCACTCTGCGAACACAATTTCTTACTAAAGTCCTAGAGATCAAAAGAAGTGGTGCTGCAATCGAAAAATATTATATAATGAAATTTAAACCAATCTCAGAAGCAAGGACCACTTCTCGACGATGGCCGTCAATTCACAAGAAATGTCGTGTATACTGAAATTGTTTAATAACTAATTATTGCACTCTTTAATTTTCACATCCTCTGAATTTATATGAAATACGTTAGTAAATTGAAAATGTAAACACAATAAAAAATTTCATTAAATTTGCTTATATTTAAAAAAAATGTTTATGGTTATCAAATGTCATTTTGTTTTTGTTGACTAATTTTTATAAATTGTATCCAAAGTTCCAAACATCCGTCCTTGGAACGGGCAAAACCTATGTCTGTATCTTAACAATTTCGCATAACGCGGCGGCCGCGGTGGTCAGTATACTCAGCAGCTAAAATTAGTGCGCGCAGGCGTGTTATAAAAGTTATTACGCAATTGTACACTGTCAGTACTAAAAATCAAAAGAGGTGGCATATGGAACCTGCATAGTTATTATGCAGTGCAGGGTTCAATGGGTGACGGTACAATCGAAAAATAATTTATAAAATTTAAAAAAATCCGTCATTTATGACGGGCTATATCTAGTCTTGATATAACAAGATATCCTTGGCATTTTATGTATGTATAGCAATTTCGCATAACGCGGCGGCCGCAGTGTTCAGGTGTGTAATAAAAGTTATTTTTTTTATTTAATTTTTTTATTGAGATTTAGCATACGCCTTATCAATTACTTACTTACGCAATTGGACACTGTCAGTCGTAAAGATCAAAAGAAGCGCTGCATCGAAAAATAATAAAAAATGAAATTTTAAAAAATTCCGTAATTTTTGACGGGTTATCTCTAGTATTATAAAAAACGTCGTGAAATGCATCAGTTCTTTCAAAAAACAAAAACAAACTTTTTCTTCGTGCTTCTTTCTTATAAATGTTGTTTTCTTATTTTATAATTAGTAAAACACTTAATTAAACTAAACTTGATAAATAGTTTTGAAAAGTTATTATGATATACGTGATTGTAGACTACATGCTTTCGTGTTGAGTAGCTAATAGTAGTCGAAAACCTTGGAAGCACACATGCGCGCACAAATGAACACATCTGTTTACAAGTTTACATGCACAGCCGTCTACAACTGGGTAAGCTTGAGGATTGGCTACGTGAGAAATTGTTTTCAAGCAATTTTGAATGTTTTATAAATTTTAGATGAAAAATGAACAGAGAAGGAAGTGCATAGGAAGAAGATCACGTGAATCTTTCAGCTAGGGAGAAACGACCAAAAATTCGTAAAAAAATAACGATTTAAGTTATTTACTTTCAAGTTGCAAATAGTATAAATAATAAAACAAAAAGTTGAAATGCTAAGCATAAATTAAATTTTTAAATATAATTGATCGAATACAAATTCTTTAACAACCCCACATCATCATCATCTCTCAACGAAACAAAGTACAGTGAACTTGCATACGCTGAGTGTACCTTCGTACATGTATGAGCCAAAACTCTCCATAAAGAGAAGTAGAATATGGCATTAGTTTTTCAGAATATTTCTTGAATTTGTTGCTTCCAATTAAAATATAAACAAAAAACAATCGTAAAAATGTCAATAAACGCTAACATCATCATAGGTCCTGTACGCATGTTCCCCTTACAGACCTCTGGCAAATAAGTGCCTCTCACTGAAGCATAACTTTGTAACTATTTCCTCTTCTAACACGTTCCCGCAACTGCAACTATATTTGCATCGACTGAATCACCGAATAGTTTTTATAACTAAATTCTCCGAAATCAATTTAAGAAAATTTGTTATATTGAAAACACAGTCAATTATTTCTCGACAACATCACTTGCTTAATCAAAAGAAAAACAAGACAACAAGAGCTTACTAAATAAGATATTAAGATATATTAACAAGTGAATTTATACAACGAAATACACAGAACTTTAGTTTAATAGAAAAAGCGTGCATTATGCTGAGTTTATGGAACTGAAGAGAATATTGAATAATTATTTCTAGAATGATAGAATTTACCTACCTCTCCATCGTTCAGCGGGAAAATTCTCTGAAAACTCCGTGATGGTGATGATGATGGTGGTGGTGCTAATGACGTAACCGAGCAGCCAGACTTCAACAAAAACGGCTTAAGACTTAAGAAAACAGAACATCAACTATGCATCTAATAGGAAAACAAATAAGAATACAATCTCAGTCTTTAAAAACAAAATTTCTACGGTAGAGTTAAAAATAAAATTATTTCGTTTCTTTTGACCAGTGATGCGAATTTTCGCCACAATCGGCTGGTCATTCCAGTGTTTCGTGCAACTCTTGGAGCAGCACACAACTTTACTTGACACGACAAAGTTGTAAGCAGATGCCGAGCCCACGCGCATGCAGAAGCTGTGTGTTGCAGATGAGTGGATAATGTTAATGTTTCATCCATCCGATTTTTTCATTTTTTGTGTAGTTGAGGGCGTTTCCTTAACAATTATTTATTTGTATATTTTATTTGAATTTGTTATATAGTTATATTATATAATTATTGCAAAACATTTGCAGCGTTATATGTTTGCTTTGAAAATTTCGGAGATGTGGCAAAACAATAAGATATTTGAATTGTCTTGCTTGTTTCTTTTTAAATTTGAAAACTAAAAACGAGTAAATTAAAACGTGGTAAAGAGTTTTGATTTCCTAAAAAAATCAACCGCTATGAAATTAATAGCTCATTATTTCCTCAAACTGAACTTTGATGATCTATATTTAGATCTTTCCAACCTACGCAACAGCAAGCTGCAAGCTCGTGTAGACTTCTACCATCTTCTTCTTCACGCGAGGTGATTTTGTGAGTGTATGTGTGTATGTTGTTCCGTAGTAATGATGTTGCATGTGTCAGAAAGAGAGACCTTGTGGTGTGGTGCAGCTCATCCAAAAGAATTTCACACGCACGCAAGTTTTTACAGAAATCATTCCATCGATTGAGATCCGTCACCGACGTAATAATACCGACAGAAATATATTTTTAGATTTTCTAATTCACCTTATTCGATACAAATAAACATGAATTTTGAAGTGCAATATTTAGTATTATTTAGTGAGTAAATTGCTTGGCGATCATCATCATCACTAGCACTTTGCTGATTTATCATCGCAAGGACGTAAATGTAACATTTATGCTGAGTAAACGCAACTGAGAACTACAAAAATAACAGAGAGTTAGTCTTTTATTTAATTAAAATATTATGACGCTGTGGGAAGCGCCTTTCTAAGCAGACGTTCAGCCAGCAGCTTCTCCATTTACAAGTCTTTTTCTAATGAATTTTAATTTATTTAGGTGCGGGTGGAATTTGTTAGAACATGCACGCTTTATTTCATAGTGCTTTGTGCACGTTGTATAATAACTTGTGTGTGATAATTACTGATAATAATAATGATACTGGTGGTGATAATGGTGGTGATATTGTTATGATGGTGATGGTGGTGGTCAGTGCCTCGGTTAGCACATCTCGAACCCCCGGTCGGGACTGGCTTTAAAGGACCCCCGAATTATGGTGCTTTAATTTTTAATGAAGTTATATATTAATAATTGCTATTCTACTTTCATAAATAAAGGAGCACCCACGCCTCCCTCAGTCATTAACATTTTGGCAAAAAAAAGTGTAATACCTTTTAGATTTTTTTTTGAAAATAAGGTCTACCGCACCTCCCCTACCACTAGAGTATTGCACTGGTCAATTTTTCACGACCCGGTCCGTCGACAACTCGGTCCGACCCGGCTCGTTTCAAAAGTCAAACTTTCAGGCCTAGTCCGGTCCCAGTCCGCTTTTACAGGCCTAAACTAAAATCCCTATGTACATGGAAAAAATCTCGGCTGGTCCGGCCCGTCTGAAGACCCTAAAATCATGGCCGGACCTGTGCAGAACTCTATTCAGTCTATTCACCACCCTCCGGCCAGTGACTTGTTCTGGAAAAAATGATGTTCGAGCCAAGCAATTTTCATGTGTTACCCATCAATAGAGGGTCCGGCTAATTTTTTTTTTCTAGGAGAAGCACTTACACCATATATAGTCTCGTTACTGGTGGTGATAATGTAAGTAGGTAATAATGTTGTTGGTGATGATGATGACGATGATAATGATGATGTTTTTTTCTGAATGAGTCATACGTCTGAAGATGTGTGTGGAAGCACGAATGATAATAATATGCTAGTTAGGTATTCAGCCAGGATAACAAATTCAGTTGAGAAACCAGATTTTTAATTACTTGAAAATAACTTTCAATTATAAAATTTATTTTTTTCAACTTGATATTCCGAGTGAAGCAGTAGTTTAGAAGTTATTTATGAATTAACCTGGCTATGATATGATGTTGCTGCTTGAAGAAACAAATCTATATAAAATTTGTACGTAACAGTGTCTTCGTTCCGTCACTCCTAGTACAATCAATTGTGACAATTTGGATAGCACCAACCGATTCATAGCATTGCAAAAAATTAAATTAATAAATTAATAAAATTTTGACAATTCTTAAAAGTTGCAAAGAGCCGCTTGTAGACTTCAAGGCCACCGAACACGATTATCTTTTCGGTAGGATGAAGATAAAATAGATGTAAAGATGTTCAACGGCAGATATGGAAACTATCCCAGAAATACACTTGAAATTGAGTATTGCAATTCTGGAATCAAATTTCTTATTGATATCCATCCAACCACTGAGGATTTGATCACATTTGGGCTCACTTTTCACAAGCCTGGCAGCTGCATTGATTGTTGACGACGATTTAGAGATTTTTCTAGTCCACCTTAATCAGTAGTTGTTGCTGGAAAAAGCTGTTTGGTAAAGGGGCCGCCACTTTTTCACTGACAGCAGAAATGTCCTATTCTTAAAGCAGCATAACAAAAATAAAAACTTGCTTCCCCTATTGAGCAGAACCGAAATGTTTTCTCTAAAATCATTCGCCAGGGGAGAGTAAAAGAGCTGTCAATGTTTAATATTGTAATTTATCTCTAGTATCATAATAACTGATGAAAGCGTACATGAAATATAGATAAAATCTTAGCGCATATTATAAGTTTTATTAATTCTGTTTTGCATTTAAATGTGCTATATAAGAATTAATTAAATAATTACGAGCCATCAACATTGTTGAATGTTGAAGTCTATTCATTCAATTGAAAATCAGGATAAAAACATTACAAACGTTCAACTAATGCGTGTTTGCTCGCAATAAGACGAGAGTCGTAATTTTAAGGTTATACGCCCACTAATGTCCCGAGCAGTGCAATAAAAATATCTTACCTCAATATATTTTCCCCGGCTAATGTACAAAGTGCTTCGGAATTCTGTGCTATATCTCGTTCTCCAAAGGAATTTTTTGTCCTTCACTAAATTCCGTTTCACTTATATTTTATATATATATATATATATATATATATATATATATATACTTTAATTTTTTTGCTATTTATCAAGACATTCTCTTATGAGAAAAGATATGACGACCTCAACCAAGAGGTGTGGATTCAGCAAAATGTTGAGGGGCGAGGGGGGGTCGCGAAGATTTTTCAAATTTAACCCAGAGAATCTTTAAACAAAATCCCTCCGAATATATAAGTTGTATGTTGTATTTTCATGTAAAATATCATATTAGTTGAAAAAAATAGTTTAAAAAAATTAACTTTTCTTTAATATTGAATGTAGACAAAAAACTTAATTATGAATGTAACAAAGGGTATCGACGTTTTTCATTTTTACAAAATTGTCCATTAAATCGTCAAGATCAAATAGACTGAAGGTACTAAAAGACTGGAAAATAATAGCAGAGATTTAACTAACTGGATATTATTCAACAAGTATGATAAATACTGCTTTTATCAACTAATCTGAAAACTCAATCGCGTTTGAGCTAATAAAAATAGTTTAAAATGAGTTGGAAAAATCCTGGTAAGAAAGCTCAAGCAACCGGGTAGGATAAAAATATGCTAATTAATCGTCAAGCTAGGACAAATACACGAGGCTAAAGTTTATACGAGTTCGATCGGATGAACTGAAGGCACTAAAAGATTGAAAAATATTAGCAGGAATATAAATAAGTAGATGTAATTCAAAAAGTATGATAAATACGGCTTTTATCAGCTAATCTAAATACTTAATCATGGGTGAGCTAGAGAAGATATTTTTTCTATTTGGTAGAAAAGTCTTGGGTGGTCGTAGCCCTCTCAACCTCCCCCCCCCCAATCCACGCATCTTCCTTAATCGATAAAATTGAGGGCCCCTTCAAGTTTGTACTGATTTGGTCTCATCGGAAAACATGGATTTTAAAAGTTACATTTTAAAAAAACCTTTGACTTTTGGAAGCTCGTTTAGCGTTTATGATGAGGGATTTGTGTTCTTGCTGACTTCAGCATATTCCGAGAAAAAATCAAATCGAATTATAATCGAAAAGAAGATATATTTTTGTGATTTTTTACCTATTGCTGTTTGTTTTTCCAAAACAAATAGCGTAGAAGACTATAAACTACAACAACAAAATTGACTTTATATAGATTATTCCTGTTTTGTGTTTGAGAAAAAGGAAAAAGAATGAAAGAAGCAAAGGAAAAAGAAAAGCAAAAATAAGGAAGAAAAAAAGGAAAGAAAAGAGAAATAAAAAGAGAACAAAGAGGAAAAAGAAAGAAAGAAAGAGAGAGAGAGAGAAGGGAAGAGAGAGAGAGAGAGAGACAGATCTAGAAAAAGAGATGGAAGCAGAATTTGATGTCCAATGGCATATGTCTGGACTCCAGAGTTTTTATTTTTGAAGAAGGGGGATCTAGAGGCAAAACGCAGGATAATTTTTCTATAAAAAAAAACCAAAGCTTGGATAAAAGATAGAAATTTTCATAAAGTTTGAATTTATTAAAAAATTCTTTAAAAAAAACATTAACAATATCTGCCATTTTTTACATTACTAGTTTCTTCACAGTTTGCTGCTAGCTCCTTGAAATTGATTTGGTTTACATGTTGTTTAACATCATTTTTTTAGTGAAAATATTTGTTCATGAACAAATGCATCTTTTAGCTTAAAGCTTTTTTAAGGGAGCGGACAATTTTCCCGAAAGCAAACCATAGTCCAGAAGAAAGCAGTGAACCCGTCACTTCCCGAACTCTACGCATATGTTCGATCTCATATTCAGTGGCGGCACTGAAGAGAGTTATCTCTTATAACAGATGGCAAAAAATTCTTTTTTTTTCAAGAGATTGGTTTTTTTATGTCCTTTGGTAGACGTTTTTGGCCAAGTGACTTAGCAAGACTCTTCCATATGTTAACCTCCGAACTGGAACGGTTCAAACCAAACTCGAACAGCTCGACTACTTCTATGATTTTGGGCGGCGAGATTTTTTCATGGCTACAAAGATAACTTTGAGCAGTTGCGTTTATTATGAAAAATCATCCGCCTTCCTAAACAGTACTTTTAGCTGGTTGATGAAATTATCCGAGAATTGAATGACAATATTTTTTCTGTACTATTCTTCTGAACCACCCGCAAAAGCATTTGCACTATAATTTTTTTTTTAATCCTTGGAGTTGTTAATTTTTACCGATTGTTATGTTTTTATGTACTGATGAAAACTCAATAGAATTTGTTTATCTGCTATGCCTCTTTTGCTTTCAAAAACCTTCGGTACAATCACCACCTGCGTTATGGCATTTAACAATTTGGAGAGACTTAGGAACCCCTAAAACTGCTTTTGTCATTCATGATTCTTGCTCATGTCGAAAGGCGTTATCTTCGCGACGACTCAAAGCGGGTCAAGAAACACTAAGACTGATTCATAAAGACTCATCTATCGTGTGGCAAAACCATTTGGAGACGTTTCAGTGCCCATCGTCCCCTGCCTCGTGGCTGCGTCTGTGAACTGCTCAATCTTATTGACACGCTTTGAAGACGAAAGAGTAAAATTACAAATTTCGTTCGTAGTTCTGAACATATTCCTGATTGTCGGATCCTCACAGCTTCTAGAACTAGCTTAGTTTAGGCAGTAAGCAACCTATTGAATAAAACAGTTAGTACCTGATGATTGCTTTACACACCATTGACTGCCCATTATTACTGTTGCGCTGTCATACTTCGGTTAGACCATCACGTCTAAAAAAGCCAGTCAATAGTTGGGGTATTTTGTTAAATCCACGGCATGAAGAAATCCGGCAACATTTTCATTTTTGTTTCAGTTTTCATTTATATTACAAGTGATTACTCCTGTAAGACTCTGGCTGAACCTATTTAGTCGTCTGAACCTATTTAGAAAAGGAAAGTGTCGTTTTCAACTTTTTTGCTGGCCCTGCCGGTAGACATCTAAATGTTTTTTGAGATATTATTTGAATTATATTTTTTATTGAATTGGTTTAAAAAACACGAAGTTTTTAAATATCTGCCAAATATCAGCACTATTAGGGGTTCAGAATTAAGTTTAGTAAAGATAAAACCTCAGTCTACAGACAAACAAAATTGAAGTTTTAAAACTCAGAGAAAAATTAAACTTAAAATTTTTGTTTTAACGTCTAAGGGGGCGCGGACTCCCAGATTCCCTGGATCCGCCACTGCTTGTATTACACTTTTGAGTTGTAATAACAACATGTGGTTATTTATAAACGTGTATTCATTTGTTTATATATTTGACTACATTTAATAATGAAAAAAGTATTTATTCCGGTAAATTATTAGTAATTATTATTATTATTTGATTTAAAACTGCTTTATTGTTGCTCCTTCGTGCGGTATCAGCTGTAAACATAAGAAGTGAAAAGTGCATTGAACAAGTCACGCTGTCGCCACAGAATGATGTTCTCCACACACCCCCACACCTACCCACACGTACACACCCACACCGACACCCTGGGTGACACCCACTCACATCCAGGCATTTAAACGCTGAGATTTCCATGGTAGCGAAGCCTTAAAATATCACAAAGCGTGGCAGTTTAGCGAAAGAAAAGAAATCTTTCCTGACTTTCCACTGCTGCCTGGAATAAAATTTCAAAACGAAATTCTCGGACGACGACGAGTGAATATGATAAATGTTATCTGGTTTCTTTCCATTTTTCTCCTTCCTTTTCAATGCATGGCGAGCCGTTTAAATGCGTTCCTTATTCAATTCCAAAGTGATCGAACGCGTTCATAGCACGACTAAAAGCCACTTGGTGTTTTACGAGTACGTCGCCGTCTGTTTGCCTGTATGTGAAAGTAACTATCTGTGTTTGCTCGAGATACATATTGTATTTTTGTTCACGAGTGTGTGTGTGTGTGTTTGTTTGTTTGTCTGTTCAGGTCTCTCTTCTTGTGTGAGTCATATGAAGAATATTTGTAGTGTTGGTCAAGTGTGGATGTGAGGAGTAGAATGTACTAAGAAGTGTAGAAGTGAGAAAACGACTATGAGAAGTGTGGAAATTAGATGTGTGGAGGTATTAATAAATATCAAAGCTAGTTGGACGGGTATATATGGAGGTTATATCTGGATATCTGATCATCGAAATTGTAGAAATATCCGAATTGAATAAAAGGAAGTTATTTATACGGGGATTGAGAGTGTGAAAGTTATGAATAAAATGTAGAAGTGTAGAACTTAAAAGTATGTATACAACTATACAGCTTGAAGCGCAAACTATATAAGTGTGGAGTTAGAAACGTTGTACTGAAGATTCTGCCACTTTAAAACAATATTTTGTAAACCACTTAAATATTGAATTTTTTTACATTTCATTTTCTGGACGTCTACAAACATGATATTGCTATTTACATACCATAATACTAATTACACATTAGGTTTGCTTCTACGTAAAGAAAATTAGGGTTATACTTTACAGCCATGCCCCGGACCACCAGCCACATACGTGCACATACATAGAAAATCTTTCACTCTCTGAAGAGATTAGGGGGCGGTCTGATCTGGCAAGAAATTTATTGCATCTCCAGGGTGACCTCTTGTGCCGATGTGATTGCCTTCAAAGTCACGACCGTGCCAGAGCCACATTGGGCAATCATTGAAAGTCGAACTTGTTCTAATAAACTTTAACGTACGTGTTGATGATGATGAAGACGACAGTGAAGGTAACTATAACGGTGATGATGATGATGACGACGACGACGATGACGACGATGACGATGATGATGATGATGATGATTATGATGGTGGCGATGACGATGATGATGATGATGATATTGATGATGATGATGATATTGATGATGATGATGATGGCGATGACGATGACGTTGAAAATGATGTCCATGGCGTTGGTAATTAGATATTAGAAGTGGTGAAATGTGGAAATAAGATGTGTGGATTAAAAAGGTTGGCCGTGGTAAGTGTAATTTCAGCTAAAGGTGATCTGTGTTTTGATTATTTTCGAACAAACCTGCGATGGTTTTGGAAGGTCCCTATGAACATAAGTCATGAGATTGTTCATCTCCGTCATCATCATCATCTTCTTCATCATCATCATCGTCCGTCATTATAACCAATAAGTCATTGAGACTTTTGTGGCAAGATTTGAAGACGAACTGTGACTCTTGTTGTCATGGCTAGTAACTCCGAGATGGTCTCGTGATGATGTCACGTGATAGCAGCCATTGGGTTTTCAATTTCAGGAGCAGGCGTCCATTAAATGACCACCGAAGCAACAAAACTCAATTTTGAAGACGCCTTAAAACAAAACAGCTTCAAAAATTTGAGGAACAAAAAGAAAGAAAAAATTTGTAATTTTTCCTCCGCTATTAAAATTAATGAAAAAAGCAACTCAGCTGAGCTGTAGTTCTTTTCAGTTCTTTTCAGTCCTTTTCAGTTCTTTTCAGTTGGTCTGGTACAGCGCATGTCTCGTGGCATGAAAAGGAATTACGACATGCGAGGTTATAAAAACTAATTGAGGCCACAAATAACTGCTGGAATTTTCTTTCCAGCGATGGAAAAAAAACTATTTGCCCGCCGCTTTATGACGTCACGAAGTTTTGATGAACTCCTTTCTCATGCTTCAATTCTTCCATCCCAAATCATCCAACAACCAAACACGCTTCATCACTGCCTTCATCGCCATCATCAACATCACCGCTATTATCAGCAATATCATCTCAGAATAATGATGATATCTTCTCCATCAATATCATCATCATTACCATGGTGATGATGTTCATCGCTATCATCATCATCACCACCATCATCGTCATCATCATCATCATCATCATCATCATCATCATCATCATCCCCCACCACCATCACCATCATCATCACCAACATAATCATCATCACCAATATCATCGTCATCTTCACCATTACCAACAGAATCATCGCATCTACCAGTAATTTTATAGCAGATTAAAAAATCGAAACAAAAGCCTTTTGTGGAAATTTTTTAAGCGGATGGCATAATTGAATTTTTGCTTCACCTGTAGTGTTCAGACCAGGTGTGTAATTGGTGACCAGTGATGAAGAGGATGATGTCTGAAATAATTACAAGCATGGATCCACTCTGGATGCAAATTTCAACGGAAACCTGCTTCGATTTTTCCTTTTAAAATAAGCCTTGAGGTTGCATGAGATTCACTCCATCTTGAGTGGGTGGTGACCCGAAGGAAAGTTAGGAGGGGTGGGAAAGGGGAGGAGAAGAGGATGAAAAAAGGAGATGCCATGAGGGGGGGTTTATTGATTTGATGACCCCTCTCCTGGCATCAGGTAGAATTGTTTCCATTTGATTGCACAACTGGATGAGATGCATTAAATAGACTCGCGTGCGTCGTTTGGGTGGGCTGTGTGCATGATATGTGTGCATCATATGTGTGCATCATATGTGTGCATCATATGTGTGCATGATATGTGTGCATCATATGTGTGCATCATATGTGTGCATCATATGTGTGCATCATATGTGTGCATCATATGTGTGCATCATATGTGTGCATCATATGTGTGCATCATATGTGTGCATCATATGTGTGCATCATATGTGTGAATCATATGTGTGCATCATATGTGTGCATCATATGTGTGCATCATATGTGTGCATCATATGTGTGCATCATATGTGTGCATCATATGTGTGCATCATATGTGTGCATCATATGTGTGCATCATCTGTGTGCATCATATGTGTGCATCATATGTGTGCATCATATGTGTGCATCCGAGTGTGCATCATATGTGTGCATCCGAGTGTGCATCATATGTGTGCATCATCTTTGTGCATGATCTCTGTGCATCATATGTGTGCATCATATGTGTGCATCCGAGTGTGCATCATATGTGTGCATCATATGTGTGCATCATATGTGTGCATCATATGTGTGCATCATATGTGTGCATCATATGTGTGCATCATATGTGTGCATCATATGTGTGCATCATATGTGTGCATCATATGTGTGCATCCGAGTGTGCATCATATGTGTGCATCATATGCATGAACAAGTTGGTGTTGAGAAATATTTCTATAATTCTCCTTGTTATTGATAACATAGCGGGTCACGTGGTGGACTAATTAATCACTTCCCTCAATAAAAGATTTATTTTTTACACTTTAAAGTTGGTGTTGGCTGGTTTTTTTTTATCGAAAATTGTATACAAATTCATAAATTCGTAAAAAAATAATTAAAAATAATATTTAGAGAAATAATTTAAAAAAATATTTCATCATGATTTTATTTTATACGAAATTTTGATTTCAAAATCATCAACTAATAGAAATCAATTGAAGAAAACGAAAATTGCTGAGAAAATTGCTTAAATATGTTGGAAGAAGTTTCTGCTTATTTCTTCCTGATCGACATTTTAATGACTTGATAAAAGCACAATTCATTCTCATTGTTCGCCAGCAATTTTCTTTCTTTCTTTCCACGTTCTGGTCTTTCCCGTATCTTTATGTCTGACTGCCTCCGTGGTGGCTGGTCCAATCCTTTGTCGATCTGCTTTTGTATTGTACAACAACTTCATTGTTGCTATTGTACAATCACAACTTCATTGTACATTATTGTACAATCACAACTTGTCGCCAAGTCGATTCGTCGTCTTGTTGTTATGCACCGTTATTATTTCTTTGTTATTATTTCTTTGTTATTTGTTATTATTTCTTTGCTGAAGCTCATATAAGTTTGTACGCACAAGCATATAAATTACACACACACAGACATTTAAACACAGCAGAACTTGCAAATACTCAGAAAAACTGATAAGTACATAAAAAAGGACGAATCCAGCAACATCACCAACGCAACACAACCATACGGACAAATACAATAGCACTAACAAGCACTCAACGACACGGACAAACACACATCGACCTCCATAGGCGTAGAGTTTCAAATTTCCCGCTGTGGGGAAGACTCCATAGATCAGCTAGATGCTGCAAGGCTACTTTTCTTCACAAAAATCGTGAACCGGAGGAGAGGGGGGGAGGTTAGGGCTTCGTATAAATTTTCTAAGCAGTAAAAAGCAGGGTCTTAACATTTCACTGCATATTCAATCAAATTATTTTTACAATGCACATTTTAAAAGTGTAATTATTTAAAAATATTTTTATTGAAGGATTTAACTGATGAGAGGACGATTTTCCCGGAAGTTCAACAAGACTTGGTCCTGATTGGTCAGCTAACCTCTTCGCTCTCTCCCGAAATCTACGCCTATGTCAATCACCGACAAGTACGCAATAACCCGTACAAAACACAACAAAACAGACAGAGATATACAACAACACGGACAAAAACAACAACACGGACAATTACACAACAACAGAGACAAGTAGATACACAACATCTCTGACAAATACACAACAATAGAGACAAAATCACAACAACACAGACAAATACACAACAACACAGTCAAATACACAAAAGCACAGACAAATACACAACAACACCGACAAATACACAACAACACAGACAAATACACGACAACACAGACAAATACACAGCAACACCTACAAATACACGACAACGCGGACAAATACACGGAAATAATGAGCGTGTGCGAGCAAATTACGTGTCTTATTGATTTGTGAGGAAGAGGATGAAGAAGAGGAAGAGAAAGAAGAAGAAGAAGTTTATGGAGACCAGTTGCACGATGAAGTTGCTTTTGTTTATCGCTCGATCGATGTCTGTCGTTGTTGTGCAATGATTTTCTGACATGCGCAGTTGAAGAAAAGATTTGTCACGGTCTACCAGTGTTCCTCGTTGTTCATGTGCTACTGTGTGTGTGTTCACGTGTATGTGTGTGTGTGTGCGTGTGACTGAATGCGATTTGCAGAATCATTAATCCTTTCTCCTTTCTTCATTTCATATCAACATACTTCTCCGCAGCCTGTTTTCTGTGTTGATTTATTTTGACTTTTTTGTTTTTCAACAACTTGTGTATTGCAGCAACATTAACTTGCAACATCAACAAATTACATTAACGCAAATCAACATATGGTTTGTCAACCCCCCCACCAACCTCACCCTCGTACTTTTTCAATCAAATCAGTCCTTGCGTGTCACGGTTGAAACAATAAAAGAAGCTGATTTGTTCAACCTTCCACGCTCAAACCTGGAGAGAAAATCATATTGAAAGATTTCATGGGAAAGAAGTAGATAAGCAAACAAAAAGATTCGCAATGAATGAAGACTTCCAGGTGAAAAAAAATTCTTCCGCTGACGTCATTCGCTCCGCTCCGATGAATTGAGCGGTCGCCCTCGATGATTTTTTTCTGCAATTTATTATTAAATACAAATAAAAAAAAACGTTTATTAAAATATTTCTTAATTTTGTGATTTTTTTCTACTCTAAACAATTTTCACACGCCTGCATTTATTTACTCTTTAACAATTCGTTTCTCAAGTCAAATATTTACGCAATTCTTATTTTTCTTAATTAAACAAATAATTATCACTTTCCTCCATTTTCTTCGATTGAAAAACAAACAAAATATTTCATTTTTATCGGTCGGTGGAAAAGATTTGCATCGTTTAAATTATAAAAACAGAAGAACTCGTTTTGTTTCGTTGCACATGAAATAAATATTAATAAAACGTCTGCCATCTATAAATCTCAATTCACTTTTCCATATCATTGCAATATGGCATTAATGACGCCTTCAGTTTGACGCGTTCCATAATTAATCTATAGTCACCACTGCTGTTTCGCTCGTCAAATATTCTTTCCATCTTGCACGAGGTTTTTTATTAACTTTCACTCTCTTCCTCTCTCTCTCTCTTTTTTTCTCTCTCTCTCACTCTTTCTTTCCCCCCCCCCCCACACACACACACACACACACACACACACACACACACACACACACACACACACACACAAACAAACGCGTATACCGTATTTTCCATTTCCTTTTTCTGTATTTCTCGAATCAATTATGATTATTCATATTAATTTTTCCACTTTTATACCTACAGCACTACCCCCACTGCCATTTTGCTTGCCATTCAATAATTTTCAACATTTTCTTTCTTGAATCCTTTTCATTTATCGCCCAACAAGTTTCCATTATATTTTCAACCTTTTGATAGATATTTTTACATCTAATGATAACTAATTTCTAGTCATCAACCTCATGGAATAATTATTCGTAAACATAGAAGTTAGATATTGGACACGAGATCTAACATGGACTCTTATGAAATAGACAGAAAGAAAGAGAGAAAGAACGAAAGAGAGAGGGAGAGAGAGAGAGAGAGAGAGAGAGAGAAACGGAAGTAGTATTATTGGGGCGGTAAGCTTTACACTTACCCAATAAGAGTCTGTTTTATGGAGAAAGTCTTTTCTATAAGGAGTTATACAACAAAGTTTTGAAACTTATAAAAAATATATTTAACAAAAGTATAAGAAAAACATTTACATCAAATAGAGAGTATAATATAAACTTTTGATAAAAAATATATTTTTTAATTTTTATAAATGTTTGCAGTAACATCAATAAAGGTAGAATATATATTGTATAAAGGTATTTTTTTTATAATAGTTCATAATCCTTTACACCAGGTGTTTTAAGACTGTAATGGCTGTATGTAGGAAGCATATAAGTACTTCCAGTCGTGGATCATAATTTTGATCCTTTTAACTTTCCCTCCTCCTTTTTCCAGGCTTGGGACTGGCTTGCAAACACAAGGCGACGTTTTTTTATAAAGGTAAATTTATTTGCAGTGAAGTCAACATTTCAAATCGTTGTAATGACATGTTTAGATTATACCCAAACAATTTGTTAATCATTCGCTTTATTGACTTTGTTAAGTAGCCCATTCCCTAAGTTTCTTGCCAAACGTTCGAATGGTGATGTACTGACACATTTGGTTTAATTAATTATTATTGTCTGGCAAAGATTCTGCAATGGCATCAGCCAAGTCATCGAGAGTCGGTGTGGCATTTTCTATGTCCGTCAATGTCAGTCCAGAAAACTGCACAAATCACAAATTAATTAATTTTGAGCTGTGATGAATAATGGTGATCATGTTGAATTTTAGAAGTTTGTTTCTAGTTCTGTAACAAATTCAAACTGTTTCGATTCATTGTTTTCTAGAGCATGTTTCTGTTTAGCATGTTCAATTTTTTGAAGTTATTTTGCAATTTTGCGAATAACTTCCAAGTCGGCCTTAGTCTTTGGTTTTTGCAATCAAGATTAATAGGCCAAAACATATTTATAATTAACTAGCGGGGTACCCGGCGTTGTCCGGGGTTTTTAGAGGTTTTTCTAATGTTTGTTTTTCTCGCTCCTTTTTCCTTCCCACTTGTGCTTTTATATATATAGAAGATAGATATATAGATTCCCGCTCGCTTTCCCGCTCCGCTCCGCTCATTCTGTGCCCGATTTCAATTTTTTTTCTCATTTTTCTTTTCCTGTATGAGAACTACCTCTTTGCCAAATTTCATCAAGATCGCTCCAGCGGTTTGGATTTCTATAAGAGACAAACTCACACACACAGACAGTCATATATATATATATATATATATATATATATATATATATATAGACTATTATCAATTGTTAAATATCTGACGTCATCAGTTGGAACTTGACCCATCAACG
>OZ022240.1:14609719-14617219 GCA_963978895.1 Erpobdella octoculata | reverse complement strand
TAATTCGTGAATTTTTTTTTGAATAAAATGTTTATTTTACTTGCGATTTATGACTCAATTTTTTTATTGTTTATAATTAAATTAAATTCAATTGTAATAAATTATATTTGAAAACTTTTAAAAAAACGTTATGAAATATAATCAATTTTTATATTCAATAAATCTAACGAGAACACAACTAACAACAGGTTATCGCTGTGATAAAAGAAATAACTCCTGGAAAGAGTGTGACAGTATGCAGTGATGCTGATCAAAAAGAAAAAGTCATATACGTGTCAGATGGTCATCAACTTGAAGTGAGACTCATTGTGCCGAAGATTGCTCACGATGGAGGACATTTTCTCATAAAATACGAAGGTGAGTACTTTGCGTGACTCGACTAAATTGCGCGAAAAGTGTGGAATTCTAAAACAAAACACCAAAGCTTCTTTTTTGTTATTTTTGTTTCTTCCATGAATGTAAATGGAGTCTTTAATACTCGTCAAACTTGATGATTTGCTGTTAAATGTGCTGCATATTTTTATTTTCATCACATCTACATTCATGAACATTGTAGTTTTAAGGGTTATTTCATGGCGTTGAAACGTAGTAATTTCAGTGCTTTTCTGCACGAAACCTTCTGGAAATATATTCATGAAATAATTGTTATATTTAAGCTTCAAAGGAGAGAAGAAATTATAGTGCAAGCAACTTTCTAATCACACGACTGTTTAAAAAATCTTCCCGCGTTTCAAGAACAGGAGTCGCAGTTGGGAATCGAATCACAGACCTTCCGACCGATAATAAAACACCTAACAAAACTACAATTTTTTTTTCAAAATCAAAGTTATAAAATTTAAAAAAATTCTCAAAATGTCTCAAAACACCTGTATTTTTAATTCACTTTGAGACTGGGACTAATAAACTTTATTTTCTTTGAAGAGTTTAAAATTTTAAATACTGAATTTTTACAACTTTTTGGATTTAGAAATCAATTTAACTTTACTTAATTTAATCAACATAGAATCTGGATAAAAGTACTTTTATACGCATTTTTTTCTGTTTTCATAATTTATGGATTAACTAATTTAATTAATCCTTTATGTCCTTCGCCCTCGAATGCTTAAGCGATTTTGATTTACCGTGAATGAATGGCTGTGACGAGGCACTTAAAAAATGTTTATTATAGAAATAATGAGTTTGGGGAAATTCTGTTTTCAAAAATTTTCGCTTTTCATTCCCAAAATCTTGCTCCGATTAAGCTTGCTTCTGGAAAACTTGCAGTCGACTTTATGCTCCATTGAAACTTTTTTCTATCATTCCGGAGAAAACCGCCCTGAAAAAAATTCATGAGAAGCATAATATTTCAAGAACTGTACTGATTACTACTATAATAATTTAAAAAAGCACACAAAAGCACGCAATCACAATAGAACGACAATCCACTTAAAATATCGATAAAATTGCAGTTGTCAAAGTCATTAAAGCTCGCTCTCAAGTCAATCAATCGATTGGGTGGTTTTGGTAATGCGGCTTGTGCGGCGTGGTTATAAGGCAATACAACTTTCATAACATCATCCATTTCTCAAGTTCAAATTATGTCCTTGCCCTCCGATAGTTTAAGGCATACGCAAATCGAAAGTGTGTATATTATTGTATATCTGGGCACTGGGGTATCATTTTCCAATTGATTGATGTCCCTAGAAAGGCTTGCAGAAAATAACAAAAATAAAAAGACACAAAAAATACTTCATTTTATTATTGTCCAATAAAATTATAAAACCATTCTAAAGAACGCTTATACGATTGGCAATATTGTGACATTTGGTTCAGAAGCAAGATTTAAAAGAATGGTTTTGAAAGCATTGGACGAACTCTTGATGTGTGAGCTGAGAAATGAACTGAAGAAACGAAACCTAATTGATAAGGGTAAGAAGGACGAACTTAGGAAACGTCTTCTATTGGCGTTGGTAAATGAAGGCTATCGGCCTGAAGGTGATGAGTATGAGTTTGATATTGATGAATAAGCTCTGGAAAACCGGAGAAGGCTGAAAATGAAAATGTGAAAGGAAGAAGCACAACAAACAAGAGATGAAAACAAAGCAACACAAGTGGAGACAAGAGAAGATTTATTTCTTGGCGGTTAGGTCTACCCTAAAAACAGATTGGCGGCGGCCGGTGCGGCGTTGCTGTCATAAAACAACAAAATTGATGAAAATGGGAGTGTGTCTGAATAGTAAAGCTGTTGACAGTCTGGTCGCGGAGACGGCTGAATCAGTGGTGGACGCTGTTCTGGACCAGCGTGTTGCTGGGTTGCTGCAGCGAAACCCAGTTTGAACTGGAGTCCACCAGCTGTGCTTCAGAACATGTGAGATATAAGGGCCGGTCAGACTGCACAGATCAGGTTGGCACGACAAGAACACAGAAAGGAGGGTTAATCAAGTTTTGGGTCATATTTGTCTGCAGCGCTCCAAAAAACGTCTTCAACGTGTCCTGCGACATCTGGAGAGCAGCCTCCTCAACTGACTTATCCGTGAAAACCTCACTTTTCTGAGCTTTTAGATCACTTGACATCACCTCAGCTTTTGGTCCATCTTTCTGAAAACCACTTCACTCCAGGACTAAGTTCTCCGCATCTGCAGAGCGCATTTGAAGCAGCAACTTCTTTTTTCTCAACGAGCTACTCCAAAACTCATCACATGGGTCAAACAACTCAAACAAACATCTGACAGATTCCAGCAACACTAAGCTACCGGACCAATCTTTTTGATTTGTGTAAATTGTACTGCTGTTATCTGTCCATGTTCTGAGACACAGCTGGTGGACTTCAGATCAAACTGGGTTTCGCTGCACCAACCCACAACATTTTCTTTATTAACAGCAAACTGGTCCAAAACTATGTCGATCACTGCCTCAGCTGCCTTGGCGACCAAACTTTTACAGCAACGTTATTTAGAGCACACTCAAGCAAACCACTGCTAGTTTCTCCCATTTTGTCGTTGTCCAACGGCAGTAACTCAGCACCGATTTTAGTCACTTCGTCTCCAGGGCAGACTCAACCTCCAAGAAATAATTCTTTTATTTTTTGTGATGCTTCTTTTTTCTCCTCTTGTCCTCTGTTGCGCTTTATTGTTTTTTCTTAACCTCTGTTGTCCGTCTTCCAAAGCATTTTCATCAATGCCAAAAAGATAATCACAATCACAATGCCGTTAAAAAGTTGTTTTAAGTTTGTCCTTCTTACCCTTAAAACTCAGCTACCTTATAACTTAATGCTTCAAAAACATATTTTTTATTTCAAATCGCACTTCTGACACCAAATGTTACGATATCGCCAATCTTATAAAGGCTCTTTATGATTCTAAAATTTATTGAACGTTAATAATCATTTACCAAAACTATATAAGTTTTATTACTGTAATTAAAACTGATCTAATTACTCACTTATGTAATCTGAAATAACAATTGTTAAAGATAATCAATTTTTTGAAGCTAGTTGTTTATTTATTTCTATAATTTATTTATATGCTATAGATACCAAAGCGTCTCGCACACCGTATTTACAAAAAAGAAACATAAACTAATTTAATCACAAAAAATAATATATATATATATATATATATATATATATATATATATATATATATATATATATATATATATATATATATATATATATATATATATATATATATATATATATATATATATATCTATATATATATAAAAGAACATGTCCTGACTGACTGACTGACTGACTGACTGACTGACAGATGACTGACTGATAATCAACGCCGAGCTCAAACGCCTCATCCTAGGAACGTGAAATTTGGAACTTATATTACTTTTATAGCGTAAACATCCGCTAAGAAAAGATTTTTGAAAATTTTGCTCCTGAGGGGAAAAAACTGGAAAACAAACTTTTTTCTAAAACAATGTATATCTCGAAAACCAAAAATGAGGAGATTTTGAAATTTGGTATCTAGATTTTTTTTGAAAAATAAAAAGATACGTGTTTGACCATTTTTTGAAAATTCGGTTTCCCGGACCTCAAATGTGGGTTGGAAAATTGGGTTATTTGGGTTTTAAAGTAGCTTCTACTCAAAAACTGTTACTGCTACAGGAGTAAAAATTAGTATTTAGTTTCTACTCCAAAAATAATGAAACACGTGTTTTAGCATTTTCTGAAAATTTGGTTTCCAGGACTTCAAATGTGGGGTGGAAAATAGGGCTAAAAATTGGGTTATTTGGTTTTTAAAGTAGCTTCTACTCAAAAACTGTGAATGTTACTTAAATGGACCTTAAATGTGGGGTGGACAACAGGATCACTTGGTTTTTAAAGTAGCTGCTACTCAAAAACTGTGAATGTTACAAAAGTAAAAATTAGTATTTAGTTTCTACTCTAAAAATAATGATATACGGGTTTCACAATTTATTGAAAATTTGGTTTCCAGGACTTCAAATGTGGGGTGGAAAATAGGGTTATTTGGTTTTTAAAGTAACTGCTACTCAACAACTGTAATTGCCACAGATGTAAAAATTAATACTTAGTATCTACTCAAAAAAAAAAAATATACGTGTTTCATCATTTTTTGGGTTATTTGGTTTTTAAAGTAGCTGCTACTCAAAAACTGTTAATGCTACAGAAGTAAAAATTAGTATTTAGTTTCTACTCCAAAAATAATGAAATACGTGTTTTAGCATTTTTTGAAAATTTGGTTTCCAGGACCTCAAATGTGGGGTGGAAATAAGGGTTATTTGATTTCAAAATAACTGCTACTCACAAACTGTAAGTGCTACAAATGTAAAATTTAGTATTTTGAAGTTTTGTGCCGGTTAAAAGTAGCTAAGTCCAGTTTATCATCGGCCGGGCCAAGCCGTTATTTTAGAGTCTTCACACGGGCCAGGCCAAACCTTAAATCAAAGTGGGACGGGCCGAGGCTTTTCACTAAGTATATAGTTATTTTAGTGATTTTAGGGTCTTCAGTTTGGCCGGGCCAAACCTGAGGTCAAGGTGGGACGGGCCGAAGTTTTTCATCAAGTATATAGAACTTCTAGGCCTGTAAAAATGGGCCGGGCCTAATTCAGACGGGCTGTGCCGGTCCAGGAGTTTGGGTTTTTAAAACGGGCTGGGCTAATTTGTCGACGGGCCGAGCCGAGACCTAAAAAAAATGATCTCTACTATGGATGCACGGTTAAAACTCTCTAATTTCATGCGAGCGAAGCCGCTACGGGCACTGCTAGTATATATATATATATATATATATATATATATATATATATATATATATATATATATATATATATATATATATATATATATATATATATATATATATATCTATATATATAAAAATGAATGTTTGTATATATGTATGTTAATGTCCTTTATGCATTGCTACACCCTTCATCCGATCGTAATGAAATTTTCACACAACCTTGAGAGTCAATGAAAATCAAAAAAAAAAAAAAATTTTGAAATCCGTCACAAAATGAGCGGAGCGGAGCGGGTGAGCGAGCGGAAACTATATATATATGTATGTGCGTATGTATGTGTGTATGTATGTATGTGTATGTGCATGTATGGGTGTCTGTGTCTGTGTTTATGTATACATATATATATATATATATATATATATATATATATATATATATATATATATATATATATATATATATATGTATATATATACTAGCGGGGTTACCCGGCGTTGCCCGGGGTTTTTAGAGGTTTTTCTAATGTTTGTCCCTCTCGCTCCCGTTTCCTTCTCCACTTTCCCGTTTTCGTCGCGTTCCCGGTCGCTTTTCCGCTCTCGGTCGTTTTCCAGCTCCCGGTCGCTTTCCCGCTCAGAAGTTTTGTTATCGATTTTCTCTCTTGCTCGCGTTTCCTTCCAAGCTTGCTCTCCCGATTCCAGTCGCTTTCCGCGTTCCCGGTCGCTTTCCGCGTTCCCGGTCGCTTTCCCGTTCCCGGTCGCTTTCCCGTTCCCGGTCGCTTTCCCGTTCCCGGTGGCTTTTCCGTTCCTGGTCGCTTTCCCGTTCCCGGTCGCTTTCCCGTTCCCGGTCGCTTTCCCGTTCCCGCTCACGCTTGCTCTCCCGTTCCCGGTCATGCTTGCTCTCCCATTCCCGGTCACGGTTGCTCTCCCGTTCACGCTCATTTTTTCTTTTCCATTCTTTCATAACTTCTGTTAGCCTATAAAACGTAAAATAGATTTGCTAAGATTATATATATATATATATATGAATGTTTGTGGGTTAGTTTGTCTATTATAGAAACGGGAAAGCGACCCGGAACGGACAGCGAGCGGGAACGGAAAAGCAAGCGTGAGCGGGAATGGGAGAGCAAACGTGAGCGGGAAAGCGACCGGGAGTGGTAAAGCGACCGGGAGCGGGAAAGCGACCGGGAGCGGGAAAGCGACCGGGAGCGGGAAAACGACCGAAAACGGGAAAGCGAACGGGAGTGGGAAAGCAGGTGGGAAAAGAAACGGGAGAGAAAGAGACAAACATTAGAAAAACCTCTAAAAAACCCGGGTAACGCCGGGTATCTCCGCTAGTATATATATATATATATATATATTTATAAATCTACTTATACAATGTTCCAGTCTCACTCACTCAGTCTGGAACGCTGACTCATCCTTATATACTCAACATCTTGTCTATCAATGGTTTTCGACATCTACTTATATAATGTTTTCTGAGTTGTTTTATGAATCTACCGCTGGTGGCAGAGCGGTAGAGCGTTCGCCTGTCGATCGTTAGGTCGGCAGTTCGAACCTCGCCGGCGTCATTAGCATAACTCCCTTAAGCAAGTAGTTCACTCGCATTGCTAAAAGGGTAGGCGCCTATAAATGGCTGCTTCTGCAAGTACCCTTTCTCGCCTTCGAGCAAGACTTGTCTTGGAAAAGGCATGTGCTAAATTCAGTAAAAAAAAAAAATAATAATGTCTACTTATATAATGTTTTCTGAGTTGTTAATAGCTCGTGAATTACTTTGTTTATAGCTTAGAGTTGAGTTATTTTGTATAGAATAAGACAGATTGGGTGTTATTTATTTATTTTATAACTAGAGATAGCCCGTCAAAAATGACGGAATTTTTCAAATCTCATTACATATTATTTTTACACTTTTACTTAACTTGACTTCTCTGTCTGTCTGTCTGTCGTCAAATTTTGCAATCGATTTTAAACTAACTTCCCGATGAGCTAGAGACTTAAAAATTTAAACATACCTCCGAACTGATTAATTAGGCATTCGATCAAATTTTCGGATTTATTGGACAAAATTTATTTAAATAATTATTTGTGATATTTTTGTCGAACTATTTATTGTCTATGCTAATATGCTCGTTGTTTATGTAACATATATATTTTTCGGATCGATTGGACAACATCAACGTCCAGAGGATGTCAAATGATCACTTGAATAGTGTAAAAATATAAAAGTGTGTTTTTAAAAAACTTTGTTTTTTGCTTCACTTGTTCGATTACAGCGCCAGCTCTTTTGATCTTTAGGACAGACAGTGTA